>WEKY01025767.1:64376-104793 GCA_013390045.1 Picathartes gymnocephalus
TTTTTTTTTTTTTTTGTTTTGTTCTGTTTTGTTTTGTTTTGTTTTGTTATCCTAGAGCTTCTTCTTCCTAAATGTAGCTCTTTTAATTTTGCCGGAAAGAAAACAAAGCTCCACCCGATCCTGCCTTTCCCAGCACACCCCCAGGTGTGAGCAGGACAGCATCTCCCACTCCCCAAGCCCCAGTGCTCTGAATTTGGGTGATGGCAGCCCACGGGCTGATGGTACTGGGGGCAGGGGCACTGCTCTGGGGCTGGACTTGCTGAGGGGAAGAGAATTTGTTGCTGAGAGGGGGAGGGTATTTTATCCCAGACAGTGAAGCAGCTTTCTGCAAGGTCTCGTGCTCTGGGAATGGTTGTCACAGGCACCTGTACAGCAGAGCTGGGTTCAACTGCTCACAGATACAAGGCCCCTAACCAGTGTAAGGATGACCTGCATTTGGATCAAGGCATGTGCTGTTGTTCATGGTTTTTTGCCTGGGAGTGTGAGAGATGACTTTTAGCGTGCCTGGAGAAGGGGCTGGGGATCAGTGGTTCGTGCGGGAGCAGCTTCACCTCCCTGTGAACTCATTTCTTCCTGCGCTGGAGATACAGTGCTGCTATTTGCATTTAGCTCTGGAGGAATGTATCTTCTCAGCTCTTCAAAAACCTTCCTGTAGAGACCAGGTGCAGTCCAGGTTATAAACCTTTGCATGCCCATGCTCTTAGAAGAAATAAAAGATTGATGGATTTTCACTTTCATTTAATGTCTTTGCCTGGTACGGGGAGCTGAGGTGATGAGTCAGTGCTGAGCTGTGCTTTGTGGTGGCTGCCTGCTCGTAAGGAATTAGGGCTGCAGCAGATAAATACAGGTACACTCAGGGTTATTCAACAGGCTTTCTTTTCAGCATGACAGCGCTGCAGTTCTCTGGCTGTTTGTGCTTCTTGCCAGATAGGCTGTTCAGCAGCACCAGTAGAAATGAAAATGCAACTGGTATAGCCCTGTGGGAAACCCCAGGTTTCCATTACAGTAGTATGGCCTTCTCCCTTCTTATCCTGCTCTTTATTACTCAACAGCATAGGAAGTAAAAACAGGATCTGGGTCACATACCCGGATGAAGGCACTCAGAATTCGTGGAATGGGGGGCAGCTGGGGGCTCTTACTTAGCCATTAATCCTCCTTGTCAGCTGCTGTAGGTTTGGGGGGGGATTTTTTGTCAGTGGAAAAAGCTTCACTTCTGGTCTCCCCTGCATTTCTCTCCAAGCCCATTCTTCCCTATAACCAGGGAAAGCAGCCTGTGTAGCTGTAGGGCCTGTGTTGTTCACTGCTTTAATCCAGACTCAAGAAGTGTCTCTTCTTTTGGGATTATGGAGTTTCAGTACGCAACAAAATGGCTAAAAAGCACTCTAAGAGCACTGTGGGGCCCTTCTTCAGAAGTGCCCAGGTGCTGGTGCATGGAAAGCTGGTCAGTGAGCTCAGAGAAGCAGCAAACCTTCAATAACCCATAATTAAAACCAGAAATGCACACTGCAACCACTCCACACGCAGCTGGCAAAAAGTCTGGAGGAAAAGGCAGGTTTTGGAGCATGTACTGAACATTTGTGTTCAGGTAAAGGGAAAATGTCCTACTGCCAGGAACACAACCCTGGAACACACATGTGCAGGAGTCACTTATTCCTGCACCAGCTCCAGGGCCGGTGCAGGAGCAGAGCTGAGCTCTCATGTGTGTCCCTCTGTTCTGCCCCTCTGACTTCAGCTTAGGGGTGTTCCTGGGGCTTGTTCCTCTGCCCTGCACTGAGTGAGTGAGACCGAGTCCCTGGGTAAATCTGCCAGGAGTCAGAACCCATGTGGAATAGCAGGCTCTCACTGTTGGAGCTGTGTCTATTGCCAGCAAGCCACAAGTTCACAGGTTTGTCTGTTCAGCTGTGTTCATTTTATCAGTCCTGGCTGAAATTCCTATCATTCTGTTTATTGTCCATGTCTCCACATCAGCTATTGGAACCCTGCCAGTGCAGAAGCTCTTGACACATCTGATGTGTCAGAACACACCAAGTAACAGAGCAGTACTGGTGGTGTCTTTCTTTCTTGCATCCATCAGTCATTGATCTTCAGCTTAAAACTTCAAATGAACCACTTTCTCTAATTTGACCTATTTTGTGCTCACTCTTAGCTTGCTTATGGTAGCATTATGTTCTGTTCTAGGGTTGTTGGAAGATCCTGGTAGGAAGGGAATTTCCTAGAGAAAAGTAGGGGCAATCTTTGACTGGTATTTTGAATTAATTGTAAAATGAGTGAGCATTCCTGTATGTCTCCAAATAAGTAACCTTTTCTGTTAGCTCCTAAGTTAATACATACAATAGCTTCCCAATAGTAACTAAACTAGTAACTACAGATAAATAGTGTTTAATGCCTTTATTTGCAAATTAAGTCTGTACTATTTAGGACAACTTTATTTCTGATGATACCTCTGCAAGGGAACGAGAATCATCTGAGGAGCTCTTGTGCTATTCCCTTGGGAAAAAGAGGTTTTGTTCCCTACTTTAGACTTGGCATGGCATTATTGCAGGTAATAGCCTTTTGAGAGCAGTGATTAAATGCACAGGCTGAACAAGGCTGTACATATTGTGCATTACATTCCAGCTGATTGCATTAAATATTCCAGATTCACGGGGTCCTCTCAGTAGATGCGATGCTCTGCTGAGTAGAATCATCATCAATATTTAAACGTTCTTTCAAACCAAGCTGCAACAGCCCCATTTGATACCTAGCAATGGAAATGATGTCTCAGATTGCAATAGGTTTCATCCTTCATTAATATCTTCTGTAACTACAATCCCATACTCCTTCCTTTCTTGATCCCACCTCACTCAGGAATCTGATGTTACAGCCCACGCTCTGATCCCAGGATCCTGCTGTCCTGCCAGCAGAAGGCAAATGACCCTTTGCTGTGATGGCAAGAAACTGCACATCCTTCGGGTCCCTTAGAGAAGCATTAGGGCTTTTCTGCTTTCATCACAACACGCTCCAAAGCCCCTCCTGGGCCAAGGGACTCCTGGAGGCCTTCTCCTTCCAGGGGAGGAGATGTGGAGCTTTGGGTCTCATGTCTTCCAAGTGCACACTGGCTGATGGGGAATAAGAATCTTGGACCCGTTTTTCCAAGCGCCTTTCCCAGAGTCTTTGAAAAGGAGGGGCTGCTCCACCCGTGCTACGTGGGAAATTCAGCTGGAGCCCCTGTTCATCCCTTCCCGTGCCCTGAGCATAGCTACAGCTGCACAGCCTGAAGGGAGGCAGGGAAGGAAGGATGCCTCTCCTCAATACTAATAACTGAACTTACAGCAATAATAAAGCATGATAGGCTACGTTAGATCTTTCATTTAAAATAAAATCCTGCGACACAGAGGTATCATCATCATTTTTATCTCGTCAGAAGAAACTAACCCATTTGAGGGTAAATACAATAGATCAAAATGGATGCTTCTTAGCAAAAGTCTATATAAACACAAACAGTGGAAATTAAAGGGCTAACAACAATGGTCTTTGCTGCTGAGTCTCTAGCAGCACCCTGCGTGCATCCCCAGCAATACGTTTACAAGGAAGATTTAGGAACTAAATCTCTGATATTACTTCTTCTCCCCTGTCAATAATCTGGTAGCCTTAGGCACACATGCCAATGGAAAAGAAGGCTGGAGTTCAAAGGTGTGGGACATGAGAAAGTAGCAGGGATAATTTTCACCTGATATCACATCATCAGAAACTGCTACACAAAATTATTGTGAATTATGGGGGCCTGCTGTGCATTTGATTTCCCACAGCTGCTACCACAGCAGTCACTTTCCTGAAAATTAAGTGCATGTTTCATCTGCTCGCAGGAAGGGAAGAGGGGAAAAAGGTAAAGAAAGAAAAATTTGTGATGGAAAACCCACTGAAATTTGCCGTGGCATGCCGTGCAGCCGCAGCCTGTCCCTGGCTGTGCTCTGGGACAAGCGGCAGGGACACGGTGGCACATCCCTGGGCAGGGTGGGCCGTGTCAATCACAGCCAGAGCTGTGCCCAGCAACTGCAGTATGTTCATTCCATTTACATTCCCCGCCACTCACTGCTGTCTCTTATCTCCAGCAAGGGACACTACACAAAGCAGATTATTCCACTCCTCCAACGCAGCAGCGCTGACAGCGCCTGCGACTGCCGGGAGCTGCACAAGAGCTTGGTAAGAGCTCCACATCTGTCGGGAGTGAGGGGCCGGGGGAGGCAGGGCAGGGCAGGGGGATTCCTTCATTCCTTCACTTGAAACTGCAGCACAGAGCTCCTTCCTGAGCCCCTCCTGAGCAGTCCCAGCACTTGGTCTGAATGCCCAGCCCGCGGCGAAGCTCAGGGCACAGCACCAGCCTGAGCAGAGATGCAACGGCACCAATGCATTGCCCTCCTCCACCACTGCCATTCCTCACCCAGAAATGCTGACCGGAAAAGCCATGTGGTTGTTTAATTTGCAGGCGTGGAAACAAAGCTACTTCAATCATGCTTGTGTGTCCCAAGCTTGCCAAATGCTTCTCTGAGTGCTAATTAAATTCCACAACCTCCTCAAGCAGCAGGTCAATCCAATCCAACGTTGCTGTAGCTTTGTTTCCTATGGAAGTGCTGCAGCCGTGCCCGTGCTGGCTCCGTGTGCACCTGCCTGTCCTCCCCCAGCACGTGCTGGAGCCACTGGCCCAGGTAAAGATGAGTGGACAGAGACAAAAATGAATCTCTGAAATGGTGTTTGTGGTGCCGAGGTGCTGAAGGGAGAGCCTGTTGTGTGAGTTCATCGGGCAATGCAGGCAGAAAAAGCCTCTTGTCTGGAAAGTCTTTGGCCAAAGTTTGTACTTTCTTGGACACTGAATTGAGAGAGAGATATGCAGGAGAAGCTGGACTTGGGATTTTCTGACCCACAAAACAAATAATTTCTGGAGCAGAGGAGTGTGGACTAGGTTAGCAGATGGCCTTCCACCAGCTCATGCAAATCATGCCCAGATCCAGGATCCCAGCCCAGAAGCCCTGACACTTCCTTGGGCAGAGTGATGCCTTGAACCTCATCCCCTGTGATGCTCACAGATACAAAGACTACTATCATTCTTGCACTGCTCCCAGCACCACTGGATCAGCCCCAGGGAAACCAAGGAGCGATAAAATCAGATCTTCACCGGGCCTCTTTCTTGTCTGGACATCTTCTAGGAAGGTGATTTTGTCCCTAGGCCTTGAATTTTTTAGCCCTTTCTTTTCAGAAAGGAGATTGGTATGGGTCCTTAGAGTAAAAACTAATAAAATTATTTCTCTCAAAGAGGACTTTTTATAACATAGAATGAATATGGATCCAGAGAAAAAGGAAAGAAAAGTCAATCTGATTCCTGAAGCAATTTTGTCCACACAGGTGCCCTTCTTCAGATCTTCCCAGGACTTCAGGGGTTTTGGGGGTCTTTATCTTCACACAGGAGGCCTGAGAGGACACGGTTCATCGAGGTAAGATAGGAGGCTCAACAACTGCCACCTTATTTGCATTAGCACTTGTTTTGCAAAGAGCCAAGTTCTCCTTCATTATGAAGATGAGGCAAAGAAAAAATGTCTGGAACTTAATGGTAAATTTACTTTGGTATCAAGCTGATACTTAAGACAGATATGAAGTTATTCTGTGGGAGTCAACTGAATACCAATTGAATTCTTATATAATGAGGAAAAGGATTGAAATTGGGGTTAATTGGAGTATTACGAACATTTAGAGAAAAATGGAAAAACCAAAATGTGCAAACATATAATAGTACCTCTTCAATACAGTGTGCACTCAAGTGAAATTTTTTGCCTGTCTGAAAGAAAAAAAACTAATTTGAGAGGCAGTGGTGAGCATTTCTGTGGTCTTGATCGTGACTGGGGTGAGAGATGGAGTGCGACGAGAAAAGGAAAGGAATGAGGTTTGCTTTAATTCAAAGCATCTTGAGCTGTTAAAATTTTGGCCTTGCCTAGAAAACAATAATGGAAGAAAAAGCCCTCGGTGATAAATATCTCTTTTCTCTGGAAATTTCTGTTCCAACAAGCCAGTCTCTGTCACTATTATGTCTGATCCCTAATATAATAAAAATAAATACAGCTCTAAAGGGTTTGCCTCATGCTCTGCTCACTGTAACCTGCTGGGTAACTTCCTGTCCCCAGAAGTGGCTGTCACCGCTCATTTGTGCACAGATGGGGATGTCTGGGCAGACAAGGCCTCCCATCAGCTGGGACCCTGCAGTGGGAACAGCCAAATCCATCCCAGCATTTCCCGGGATGCAGCAGAAGCAAACCCAGCAGCACCACTGTGCACAGGATCATTAACAGAGGGGAAGGGGGGCTGCATTTCTCTGACTTCCAAGACAGGAATGCCAACAAGAGAGGAAAAGGGATTATCTTTTTTCTTCCAGGGTTGGGAGTGCTGTTTCAGGTTTCATGCCATGCAGACAGCAATAATAACCTGCTCTGAAAGCTGCTCGACGCACAATGGCAAATTGCTCATGGGCAGTGATGGCAGAATTTAATCCCTGCTCTTAGAATGCAACCCACATAGCCACTCAAGACAACATAATAGCACTTTTGTAGCTCTCTGCTACAAGCATCACTTTGAAAAGGATACAGCTGTGGAGGGGAGTCTCCACATGCGTCATTTTTGGCTGGCTACCAAATCATCAGAGCTCAGACACACTGAGCTCCCTCACTCAGCTCTGCCAGTGACTGCAAAGTCACGCCTGGGGAAGGCAGAGGAAATGGATGGAGCTGCGTGAGTGGGAAATGCAAGGAAAAAAAATCAGTTGCTGGCCAGATGATCAGGTTAGGAATTAATTTCCTGAAGAACAGAAATGAGAGAAAACCGGGAGACAGCTCCAGCCTAGGATTTAATTTACAATCCATACGGCACTGTATGGACTCATTTAAGATTCCAAAGCTGTAGATGTGCCAAACATCAGCCATGCCTTCTCTGAATGACCACGCACAGCTCCAGCAATTCCTCCCTCCCTATTCTTTCATTGTTCTCTTGAGCTGTCAGTCACACTATTTCCAGCTGCCAAATAAATCAACTCAGTGACCAAAGGAGGCCAAAGCCCACACAGTTTGCTGTCACCACTGCACTGGCCCTGCCCAGCACTCAGAGCTGTGGGGACACTGCTCTCTGCAGAAGAGGAGCCAGCCTGGAGAGCGGCCTTGGGCGCTGAGACCAGCATGGGCTGCGCTGTGCTGACACACTGCCGTGCTGCCAGGGACTGCCACTGCTCCTCCACTGCTGCTCCTGCCCTGGAGCCCGGCTGGCAGCACTGGCAGAGCCAGCAGAGACAGGCTGGCAGCACTGGCACGGGTGCTGCTGGCACGGATGTGCCTGTGAGGGGGTCAGGGCTGCTGTTCTCTGCCAACTGGATATCAGATATTAATCATATCAAAATCCACAGTGCTGTATGGCACTTCATAAGCAAAGGGCCCCTGTTTGTGAAGTCACATAGAAACATTTTTGCATATTTTTCATATTTTGTATTAATAGAAAGGGTGAAATGTCACAGTATGCTTTTGCCCTGGCCAGGCAGAGCTGTCTGTCATACTCCCCACCAACGAATTCATTGATGTTGGCACTGCCCAGACTCTAACCTAAGCCAATGAGATAGCCACCTTAGAGTCTTTTGAAATGTTCCCGGATAAAAAGGAGCCGCGGGAAAAATAAAGAGAGTTCCTGTTCACCCCCTGCCACGAGGATCAGCTGCTTTTTCCTTTGTCTCCTGCCGGACGCACGGATCCCTCCCACTACAGTTCTCCGCTGGGAAGGTGGCGTGAGCAGCTGTGAGCAGAGCAGGATGCAGCTCACCCCACCAGGTTCAGAGGAGGCACTTCCACTCCGGGAGCACAGTTGTGCTGGAGGGCTGCACTAGGCAAGGGAAGAACAGCTCAGGTTCCCAGAGTCACCTGTGGACCAGGAGGAGCAAGAATCCCCTCCAGAGCTGATCAAGGCACCTTGTGCTTTGAATCTCTACCAACCCGCTGTCTGCTGTTTCTGAAAGCACCAAGAGGTATCAGCCAGAATTAGTTTATGCATAACAAATTCAAGAAAACTGTAAGCTTCTTATCACTCTAAGAGAGAGAATGCTGCGTGTATCCTGTGATACCTCTTGGGCCTCTGCATCTAAGTAATTGTAGAAAGAGTTTCCTTAGAATGGTCTGGTTCTCACCACAAACCTTTGGGGTGTGTTCTCCCTTCCTGGCACAAATAAAGATAGAGGATTTTGAGTGAATTGCCTTGTAATTCTGTCATGAGCTGATCTCCTTTCTCCTTGCTCCCCACCTCACCGTATTACTGATGGGAACAAGGGAGTTGTTATCAATCAAGCCAAGCTACACTGTGATCTCTGCAACTGAAATCCACTTCAGATTGGAGGATAAAATGTGATTATATTTACACTTCCTTGACACAATTCAGGCAGCAAAATAACAGCCTTCTACAGACATTTTTCTTCTTCATATTTAGATTTGTCAGTACTGTGGAGCTGTGTGAGAAGGGAGGGAATTATTATAGCTGCTGGGATTCAGTGATATGTTTTAGTTGCCTCACAAATGAAGATGTTCAGTTTATTGTGTTGTCTTCACATCTTTTTCATCTCCAGGTTCCTTGAATACTGTCCAGAGCATCCCCCAGACTGATGAAATTGCATTTAAATCAACACAGTCCTATGTAAATCCATTTTTGCTTTTCACATATCCCACAAATTATTTCCACTTATAATCTTAATTGTTCTGCATTCATCACAGGAGACAGAATTTTGAACTCATGCAGCTGTTTACAAATTAAATTTACAATTAATGAAGAAAGTAGGAGATTAGGCACTTCATATTTCCCAAACCTGAATTTGAAAAGGATATAATCAGGTTTGATGTAGTCAAACTATGTTTGGACCTTTTGATATTAAAGGTGTCAGCTCCAAAAACTCCCAGAAATGCAAAACCTGGTTTGACCCACATAACCTGGGTCAGCCTAAGGTTGAGCTTGATGTGTTGGTTGGGACAAACACTATTCCTCACAACAAAGGTCTCCTTCCAACACCAGCAATGATACTGAGCCCATCCACCCTACCCAGGGCACAAGGAAGCCTCCCTTCACAGCAGTGCCTGGCACAGTGTGACCTAAGCACTGCCAGAAAACCCCCACAGCTTTGCTCTGGGGTGAAAACAATTCCACTCTCAGAATTTTACAAGGCTTTAGGAATTTTATTACAATTTCTAAGGTATTTTCTGGATCCTACAAAGTGTTTCACGGGAGGGCATCCTCTGTCATCTCTCCAGATTCATAGAGACAGTTTCCAAATCCGTAGCCAGCCTGAGAATGGTTCAGTATTCTCCTCACAGCCACATGCTCTGTAGCAGGAGAGCTGTGAAAAGGTGAGTTAACCAAAAGCATCAATAGCAATTTTTAAGGAACAATCATGTAAAATTACTGTTCAAACTTGATAATATACCATAATACGCAGAGATTATCTGCAGGATAGCACACTGAAACTGGAAAGAATGAAAGCCCTTTCCCTTTTTTTTACAACTGGAATTCAAGACCTCTTCATTGGCCAATTTTCTAATACCTGCCATTTTTATTTTCTTTTATTCAGCGCCTCCTTCTTCCTCATCTTCAGCAGACTGCCTTAGGCAAAGCTGCGCTTCTCTCCATTTCAGTTTTTCTCTCTTTTACCTGCACCACTTAAACAGTAAATTGGAAATTACAGAGTGCAATTAGGAACAGAGCCTTGCCCTACCATTTAGTACAGGCACAGAAAACTAAGGAGGAAAGAGATAAAGTCAGTAGTTGAATTCCAGTGTAGTCACTGCTCACGGGCCCAGGTGATCCAGGCCCTCCCTAGAGGCTTTCATACAACAATCAGGATCTGGAATCCGTGGATGAACCTGTGTGGGCAGGGAGGTGGGATCAGATGACCCACTGAGGTCCCTTCCAACCTTACCCATTCTGTGATTATCTGCTGATGGAAGTTTATCATATGAATTGTTAGAAATGCTACAAATTCCTCGATGTGTTTGTCCAGTAACAAATGGGATGCAGAGCTGCAAGGCTCCTGGAGCAGCTCCGCTGGAACACGATCCAAGGCTGTCTATGGGTGTGTTACCTCGCTGTCAAAAAGGGCTCCATAGCTAATAACAGACTGGGAACTGGTTGGACATGGGCTTTAAGAACCACACCAACAGCTCTAGGAACCTGTCCTTACACAACAGCAAAGCCAGCTCAATGGAGCAACTGAAAACTTGGGAAGAGATGGGGTTCTGGTGCTGGAAGGAGCAAGGTGTAATAAAGCAGTGGCTGCTGAAGGGAATACTGAGGGTGAGAAGCTGGGAGTCACTAAACAAGCAGATGGTTAAAGAGGGAGGTTAAGTGAAGGTTAAATAAAACATCAGAAAGGAGGTGAACTGGAGGCTGAATGCTGGAGGAAAAGAAATGTTATGTACTATGTGTATGCATGTTCACGTCTTGAGAGAAACTGCTCCACTGCCTTCTTTCTCCCTTTCTTCCTTTATATCCACAGCAGAAAGGCCCTCCCTCCTTCTGCAGGTGTCCATGGCATACATGGAAAAGTGTTGCAGGCTTTTGTAAACGCACAAGAGAAAAAATGTCAGGAAAAGCTTTTCGGGAGAAGTGAAGAGTAGCTGAAAAAAAACTCCTTGCCTTGAGAAGGTAACTCGGGAGATGAGCTCTGTGATCTCCAGCACCGTGTTGATGGGAAAGCTCCAGCCAGGGGATCCTCCTGATGGCCTGTGGAGGGAGGATGAAGCTCCTCCAGCTCCTCCAGTGCGTCCTGCCTCTCTCCTCAGGGCTGCTGAGCAGCGTGGAGCCTCTGGGGAAGCTGCCCCTCGCTGTCTCTGCCCCGTGCACAGCCCAGAGGGAGCCGAGCCAGGGCTGCTCTGCCTCCCCTCATCCCTCCTTCCCTCCTCCTCCGCCCCTGCCTCAGCTGCCAACCCATTTTCTCACGTAACCGAGCCATCTCCGAGAGGAAATGCGTCCTTCCCGATGCCGGCTTGGAAGGCAGTGTGTTGTGGAAGAACAGTAACATTGCTGATGAAACGCTTTGCATGCCAGAGTGTGCTCCCTCCATGCCCCACCACCATATGGTTAAATTTTCCCCTCCATCGGATTTAATAAATAGTGTTTACAAATTCTTAGGCATGCCTCCCTTGTAAAATCCACTAAACCCACAACAAATATACTTATCATGGCATTAATTTGGTTAGAGATTTTCTCAGAGTATTGACAGCCATATCTAATTTCTAAGGATTTATTTTTATTTCAAAATATATTAGATACATTTTTTCTTTACCCACTACAATTCCTTTATAATTGTGTTTCCTCTGAAGGTAGGGGGCAGCTGCTTTACAACTATCCACTGTCAGACTACATTCCCTCTAAAATATCCTTCAATAATTAGTATTTTATATTTATTCACAAGTAAGAACTTAAACTTTCCTACACGGATCTACAAAGCCCTGAGTTCATTCGTCCTACAACTGAGCAGTGACATTTCATGGTTCAAACACCACTGCCTGCTGGGAGATTATCTGCTACCATGGTCTAGATATTAATATCTGCAGTCTGTGAAGAAGCTTGAATAATCTTAAATATAAATTTTAATATAAATTCCCTCATTCATACTTGTTCCTTCTTAAAAATGAAACCAAGCAGACACCCAAAAAGCAGAGACTTCAATTTATATTCAGCACCAATTTTTGATACATTTCCTTTCTTGGTCAGTCAGTTAACCTCTGTTAACAACAAAATATCTGGACTAGTAATGAGCTGAGTGCTCTGCTGGCAGATTTGGATGCCCACATTTCTCTTGAAATATGAGTGTTACCTACCATATATATTCAAGATTCCCTTCCACTCAACAGTTTTAGAAGATCAGTATAGATTCTTTGTGGCAAATTAATGTTATCATGGCTTGGATCTAACCAAGTACCAGCATCTTTCCATCCTTCCGTGTTCCCTACCCACTGAGAGCCATGGATTCATCCTCACTTCTTCCTATATGGAGAAACAGTGCAGGGGGAGCCTGTGGCCAGTGAGCAGCTGCTCAGTTCCCTGAAACAAACCCCCCTATGCCAGCAAGGAGCAGGAGATCCTCAGCACATTTATACTTTAGAGAGCTCCGAGAGTCCAGGGAAGTGTGAAGTGTTTATGATGACAGCTGAACTCAGCAACAGTTTCCTTCTGCTAGGATTTGTCCTGACGGGATTTACTGCCTCGCTTATGACAAAGTGCTTTCTGAACAGGTGTGAATTGTTACCATCAAGTCAAAATGTGTGTGGCACCAAGTGGGAGAGAAATAACTAATCACAAAAAAGAGCCCTCTGGCATCTGGTCTTACCCAAGGTGCTCTCAGGTTGCATCATGCTTCCCACATCAGATTCTTCTCTTGTCCCACAAATCCATAAATAAGCTTTGGAGGAAAGAGAGAGAAAATCTAATTCCTTTATTGCAATGACAGACTTGATCAGATAAGACAAACCAGTACATGAATTCATCCTCACAGCCCCTTCACCATCCCCTATCAACACCACACCAGAGACCAATACCTCCTCCCCTCATAAATCTAACCACCTCCACGGCAGGGATTTTCCTAGAAGGGAGGACAGAGGTTTTATCAGAGGAAATGAAGAGGTCCTGGTCCCTGCTCAGCCCATTACCATCCACTGTGGTGTGTTAGTGGTTAGCTGACACGGGTTCATGCCTGGAGTATTATGTACATGTGTATCTATCCAAAGATGATGTCAAATGTATGTAAGTATTGGGAGGACTCTCAGCAGAAGAGTGTAAAACAACGTGTAGGCAATTTCTCATACACTCCCCAAGACGAAAACCTTTTTCCTTACTCCTGTTATTGTAATTAGGATCAAATATTCAGAGCCAAAATTGCAGCTCACATGGATTGTCATTGCTGGTTTGGTTTAGACCACTTCAAAATAATGGCCTTAGGTTTGATTTTTCCAAAGTCATGCTGATATTTCAGTTGCTTTGGACAAGGGTTTCCCATAGGACCAGTGCTTCCCAGTGACAGGAAATGCTCGTGATGTGGTTAAAATCTTGTCCCCCTGCAGGTGATGGTAAGCAAACCACAGTGCAAAGTGCAGCTCCAGACCACCAGCACATCCTTTTCTTCTGGCTTTGCCCAACCCAGCACTGTGCAGCCCACGGTACAGTCTGAAATAATAATAAAAACAGCTCTGCAAACAACAAGAAATGTAAAACAGTGGCACTTTTATCCTTGTCACGACACCCCTCTGAACCAGAGCACAACCGAACCACAGCACAGCTACCACATGGTCTGTCCTTCAGGACCCACACTGGTTTGGGCTGCAATGGGCCTCTGACAGAAGGAATTCAATAATCTTCTGTGTTTGGCTACTGCAATAATCAGTATGTGTGACCATTCACTTGCTCATGAGCTCAGTGTTATGTCTGCAAAAGGAGAAGTCAGAGAAACATCATGGATATGAGCACGTGCTGTCTTCCCAGCCATGGAAATTTTTCCCTTCCCTTATATTCTCTCTGTGGCTTATCTATTAGCTTTTGCTAGGTGCAACATACCCTTGATTCAGTCCACAACCTCAAAGCTTTTATGTGGTTTCTGCTACATTTCAGGAATTTTGCAAATAAATCGCTGTACTGGGTTTGTTTTAAGAAAGCATTTGTTTGTCTTCAAATCATGTACTGGGCTAAATGAAAAGGATGCAGCTGTGTGTTTTCTCCCAGGCTGGTTGGGCTGCAGTGATCGTTTGCTGCTGTGTGTCTGAAGGGGAGGAAGGAGACAGGGGATGGGGTAACACTGCAGTGAGCCCTGCTGCCAGGTCTGTGTGACCTGTGCCTGGGGACAGCCCTGAGCCTCTCCTCAGCTGGGGACAGGGGGGTTCTCTCCTCCAACAGCCCCCCATGTGGAGGTCAACAGCTCACCCTGGTTTCAGCCAAAGGAGAAGTCTGCACTCTCAGGGCACCAGGTTCCTCTTGCTTTTGGCACCCATTTAAGAAGAGGAATCGTGACTTAACAGTGCCCATTGTTCTCAGTGGGCTTCAAAGGGGATTGGAGCAGTTAGCTTACATGGAGATGACAATGTTGTATAATTTTGGACTGATTAGTTCTTTTCCCAGTGTTTTTCTTTTTTATTTTAGACTTTAGAAATAACAGGGATCTTATTTGTATCTGGTATATATCTTTACTTGGAATTTCTGCTGCCACCCAGCACAGAATTTCCCAAACTGATGCCAGCTGGAGAGCCCATCAGAAAGGCACCTGGACAATTCAACTCTTTTAAAAGGTGTCTCTATCCCAGATGCCCATTAACATCTTAAAGTAAGTTTCTTTTTTATACATCCATTTACCCAATACAAAGTGGGGATTAGTATACTGAAACTGTTGTCTGATGTAAACATCCCAGGGGCTGTAACAGCAGTAACATAATGGGCACAGGTAGCAGAACGAGATCTGAAATCAGTGGTTTCAAATGACTGATCAGAAGCTGTTGCTCAGGCAGTGGACAAGAAAGAATGAGATCGTCTAAAATATGAAAGATATTGCCT
Organism: Picathartes gymnocephalus; assembly: GCA_013390045.1. Classification (NCBI taxonomy): domain Eukaryota; kingdom Metazoa; phylum Chordata; class Aves; order Passeriformes; family Picathartidae; genus Picathartes; species Picathartes gymnocephalus. The sequence goes on from WEKY01025767.1 coordinate 78,954, forward strand.
GATACAGGGAAGAAAGTCTTGTGAAGAATAACCCTTTAAATAGCACCACCATAATAAAAAAAACGTTTATGAAAGGACAGGGAAAAAGTGCTGGAGTCAATTGATACAGGCCACATTTGGTGACTGGGGTATTTGCCTCTGTAACCCTGAGCCATGTTAAGGTCAGGAAATAAAGTTCACAGCCTGAGCACACTCAGGTTGTATCACACCTTGATCACACACAGGGGAAACTGCTCCAGAAAGGAAGCACAGTTCTGTTTTATGCTATGATAACAGTAACCAGCACATTTCATAATTTCCCCTGTGCTTCAGCAACAGAGCTGGCTCCTCCAGGCGAAAGCAGGGCAAAATTACTTTTAGTGGCTAAAAAATTAATCTGATGTCTTCCCATCTATCTCAGAGTTAGTGGCCACCAGGGCTAAAACTTCTCCTTCCTCAGAATATCTTTAGAATAAGGCAGCTTCATTCTGACAGAAAGACATTCACCAGCAAAGCTTAAAATAGCACTTCAATTTATCATTGAGCCAACAAAATCAAGGTGACAGATAGCCAAACTCAGTCGAAAGTGATGCTGCTATTTTGTACCCACCATACAACACTGCTACAATAGCAATAACGTGCACAGTATGGATTATCAATTCTGGAACAGCATAACTGGCTTCCCTCTTAATCAGCTGCTAAATTATTCCAAGCTAGTCCCTAAACTAAACAATTAAACAGCCAACCCTATAGAGATTGCTTCAGAAGTGGTTTTGTGAGATCTTGAGGGCCTGATATTCAGCATTCTGGAGAACCAAGGGTTTCTGCTTGCCTTAGGTGAAAGCCTGGGCAGGTACCTGAAAGGGAGCAGCTTCCCTGTGGCCACCTGGGTGAGGCAGATACCCCTCAGTGCCAGAGAGAGGGAGGGAAGGGAAGCCCCTGGGTGTCTCCCTTTGTGGCCGTGTGTGTTTAGGGCAGGGCTGGGAGCAAAGGAGGCTGCTGGCCTGAAGATGTGTGCTTAGCACTTCACTTCATGACCTTGTGCAGACTGCCTGGCTAGGCACCATCTATGGCTGTAAAAGTGAGTGCAAAACACAGCCTGGATCATCCCCTCGGAGAGCTTCATGCACGATGGGTGTCTGAAAGCTGCTCCTAAGCCACTGCAGTACAGAGGGGAGCCATGCCAGAGGCAGCCAGAGTAATTCCCTGCACCTCAAGCTTTCCAAAGGCACCTCATATTGACCCAAAATGCACTGTTCTCCAAAAGAATAAACACAGTCAAATAAGAAGACAAATGCAACTATACTGAGGTATATAAATCTTCTCTGGAGGATGCAGTACAGTGACCTTTTACCAAACCACTGTGGATTAGCTCTTCTATATTACTGAGATGTTTTGAATGAATCCCTTTTTGGAAGATCATTGCACATAAAACAAATAAAATGGTGATATTTAGCTCTTGGAATATTGCTTCACCTTTCCCAAAATTATTCCGTGCACATCTGTGTGTACCAGACTGTGTTGAGAAGATACAAATTGATCTCACCTTATCCCTTTTTTGTTGCTGTCAAGGTATTTTTAAACACTTGTCTGGTGTTACTGATCTTTGCATTTTCTCTTACAAGCACAATTTAAAGAAAAGCTTCCCTGTGCTCCACGTGTGTATGGGGCTGTGCCCTCCTCAGGCACCTCCACAGATCAGTCACTGCTGACCAGTGGCTGCTGTGCTCAGCAGCTCCTGGGCTCCCTTGGGCTCACGGGGGCTGCTCTGGAGTCCCAGGTTTGCCTTTCAGGCTGTGCTCACCTCTCTGCAGCCACCTCTGCTGTGCCCTACGCTTAATTCTGCCCCTTTGCTCTGCACTCAGGCAGGACTTGCAAAGTGCATCTCCGCAGTTCTGAAGGGTTCCCTGCCCAGCTGGTCAGCGTGGGCACTGCCAGGGAGAAGGGGATATTGCAGCCCCTGGTCAGCAGCTGGGGCACAAGAGACAGACCTGGCTGGGCCAAACAGGGAGATGGAAGGTGACCCCAGGTTTGGATCCTTCCTGAGCCACCACAGCCGCAGGAGTGTCCTTCTGGCTTACTACAATCCTTTTAACCTGAGTGCCATAATCTTTACCTTTGTTCTTTTTTTCTCCTTGCAGATAACTGTAATTACTTTGTAGCGTTCAATATACTTTGAAATAAAATTTCAGGAACAAATTATTCATATATTTTCTTAATCTCTTCCTTCAATTAACAGGAATTCCTAGTCTCACAGTGATCATGTCAAATGTCACCAAATATTGCTGGTAAATATTTTAAAAACAAATTGTTACTTCATAAAATCTTTATACTACTGATAGAGAAAAGTTTTCCTTAAAAAAAACCTTGACTCAATCCCTCAGTGCTCATGCATCTGTGGAGTGGAAAGTTTTCTGGATTGCTCTTGAGTACCAGGAATTTTTTTACCCACTTATATTTTGGCACCTTTCATCTCAACCTCTTTCTGAAGCTGATCATCCCTGTGGTGCCTAAATGAGAGATGACAGAAAACCGATAGGGAAAATAAGGCTGATGAAATGCAAAGCAGTGTTATTTATGCTGAGCCTGTGTGCAAAGCGCATTTCAAACTTCCTTAATTTCTCAGTAATAACCAATGCTGGGGGGATGGGGCAAGAGAATATTTGCATTTGCTATTTCTGAATAGCTCATCTTTTTCTTTCTCCCTTGACTCAGTGAAGCGCAGTTTGGGGTTTTTCTTTTTTCTTTTTTTTTCTTTTTTTCCAATTGACTGAAGATGTGAGTGATAACTGAAACCCTGCAGGAAACATAACTAGCATCTTTGGGGTCCACAGATGGGAGGGGGAAACAGGCTGGAGAGGGTGGGTTGAGGCCACCTCTCCTTTCAGCCTACAGGAGGTGAATGGCAGCTGCTCAGATTTGGAGGTGCACTGCTGTGGCTGCGGTGGGAGCCTCACACTGATGCTGTCAGTGTCATATTCCTGTTCCCCGTAGGAATTAATTACATAACTCTGAAATATTGCCACAGTTGCTGGTCTTTAAACAAATATCCTGTCCCCCTGAACAGAAGCCATCAGCTGCAAAGTGCTGCTCCAGAGCCAAACACTGATTTGTGCAGAGCACCTGAGACTTCATTGGCCCTCATCAGCACTAGGTAAGAAATTACCCAAAGGAGATAGAATTGATAAATTCCAGAGATAATTCACTCAGTATTTCACCTTAGAAATATGACTGGAGGACCCATGTGCAAACCCAAACAGATCAAACGCTCTCACACAGAAATCTCTGCCCCTGTCTCCTTCAGTCACAAGAGCAGACAGGAGCGAACCCAGTGTGTCCCCATGGTTTCTGTGGCTCTGTCTGCTCCCACTCAGGCTCCCTATCTTCTATTTAAGACCCTACAGACAACAGGGTCCCCATACAGGCAAAATGAAACAGGCAGTTCCAAATGTAGAGGACAGCTCTGTCCATTGGTGCAATTTTCTCGTGTTTCCAGTGGCACAGCAAAAGCATTCCTGTTTAATCCCCAAGCCAGGCTAAGCAGCTAGCCCTCACTGAGACTGTGTCTGTATTTATCCTGTCTGTGTCACAGCCAGGCACTTTACGAATGTCTGTAGGAGCAGAGCAGCTCCAGGCTCCCTGTTGGCCAGCAAAGCTGTATCAGCTGGCAGGGAGCTCTGAGCCCAGCAGTGGGAACAGGCCTGAATTCCAGCCCAACACCACAGGAATTATTGACATAAGACCCCAGGCTGTGTAGGGCAGACTAGAGAGCAGCATAAGCAGGAAAAGTAGCACAGCCACAGCCTAATTGTCCCCGTTGCATGTGGCTGGAAGAGCACACTGCTGCAGTGTCCTGCTGGGCCAAGCCCCAGCCAAAACAAGGGCCACATTTTGCTGCAAACCTTGCAGGCAATTATTTGCAAACTCAACAGATTCTGCTTCACCCTTCCAAATTAACAACTCATCGATCATCAACCGGGCATGAGAAATATCAGCTCAAGCTATAAATTTTTTTTGTGGAATTTATGGTCAGAGAGTGGCACAAAGAAAACCACACCACAGCCTTCCCCCGAGGGTTCAGGTAACTGCTGCTGCCTGCAGCTGCTTCCTCTGTGCAGCTCAGACCTCTGCTCCTCACCTGAAAGGCAGCCCTGCTCGCTGGGTGAGGATTGTTTGCTCTCATCACTGGAGCAGGCACCAGAGGGGAGCACCCCCGTTCCTCAGTTTCTTGCACAGACTTCCAAATACAGAGCTGTAAAAACAAATGATGGCCCTAACATTTTGTGTGAATGAATGTAAATCATTCCTTCAAACGCACAAACAGCAAACCTGCTTATAAGATTTATTATTGTCAAGCTGGGCAATTACAGCGTGGAGTCAAATTTGTGTTTTAATAATGGAGTACCAAAGCTCTTGCCAAAAACAGTGGAAAAAAGAATTAAGTCAAACTTAATCTGATCCAGATGGGCTACACCAGGTTTTACCCAGCATGGCACTGGTTTGATAAGAGAGCTCAGTCTTCCTCCCAAAGCCTGGAAAGGCTTCCCCACTGCCTGAGGAAAAGGCACACTTTGGAATCCAACTGCAAGAAGATGCAACAGATTTTTAAATTACACAAATTAAAAATTAATTTACCCCTTGTTTTTTTGTTGTGTGATTGGTTTTGTGCTCAGGCGATTAACTGTCAGCAGGGTGGTGACCAGCAGCAATCAGCTCTGCTGCAGCCCCATGGAAAAGCAGGGGTGGGTGACAATACTGAAGCAGCTGGTGGCAAGAGGCTCCAGCACAGCTTAAAGGTGAGAACATCTTCCCTGACTGGCTTAATTCTTAAAGAAACCTAGTGAGACCTTCTGTCAAAGTAACTGAACTGTGCAGGCTACAACTATAATTTCAAGTATTAATTGTCAAATTAAGGCATATTTACCTACATACTCCCCCAAAAAACCAAACCAAAGAAAACTGAGATAATATGCTATATTCTGTACTCTTTTACCCTGTCGAACAAGTGTAAGAGAAACAGGAACACCTCCATCCCTCAGACACTGCCTGCAGAGGGTCACAGGTCAGTTTGCTTTATTTCAGTTCTTCTCTTGCACAGACACCCACAGGCATGTCCTGCCCATAAGGGGCTGCTCAATGCTGTTCAGAGCCTTTGCTTGCTCTCCTGGATAGAGAATGTCTGCCTGCACCTGTGCCCAGTGCCAGCCTTCCCAGCTGCTGCTATCCAACTGCTCACATACCAAAGAGCCCGAGCCCAGAGATCCAACACCTGGATTATTCTGTTCCCATATCCATTTTGTCTCTTGTGGTAAAAGGACAGCACGGCCTAAGCCTGCCAGGAGCAGAGGAATGGTCCAGCTCTGTCCCAGATTAAGGCACTTTCTTGCACCTCAGTGTCTAATGAAGCAGATTTTACTTTCTCCTCTTCCCTCTGGCCCTACTGGGAATGTTTCTCCAAGCAGCAGCGAGTCCCTTTTCCTGTTGTCACACCCCAATATCCCTGTCCCAACACTTCTAAAAATACCAGCACAGGAGCTGGGACTCCCATCCATTGACAAAGCAACTCAACTGTGCTGCACTCTGTGCTGGTTCAGGGGATAAGGACAAATGGTACACAAAAATTGTCCATTTCTTGCATTGCTATCACCAACGAACATTTATTTTCTAAGACTCTAACAAACAGAAAAATTATGTTCCTGACTTGACAGCTTCTGTCTGACTTCTATCATTGCCATTGCCTTTTTTTCTACAGTGCCCCATACTTTGCCATCATTTTCTTGCCCTGCTACCAATCTCAGTGCTCAGGGCAACGAGTGAGACACATCTGCTTTCTATTTAAACCAGCAAGGAAATGTTTATGCTGCAGAAGAACCTGTGGTTTTGCTTGTGGTGTGAGAGGAGGCCACTGAGTGTTCAGCAGGAGGCTCCTGGGCACCTGCAGATAACTCTCCAGGCTGGATCAGCTCCTTGCTATTGAAGTGCCTGGCACCAAGCCATCGATTGTGTTGGAGTTTGTGCTTTCCCTGGGTGGTTTCTCTCCACGGGAGCTCAGTGTCGTGGAAGGTAAGAGGGAAGGAAAACAGAAAGGTATCACCAGTGTATACCAAATGTTCTGACATGCTAGTTAAATTCTAAATGATGTCCCTAATTACTTGGCATGATTTATTGAGACAGTTTAACAAGGTCGTAAAGCACCACAAAGTGACACGACTTGCTTGCCAGCTGGAATCTCTGAAGCCACTGAAGTGCTTCCTTCTCTCTTGCTCTGTCATGCTTCTTGTGCCTCCTCCCACACTATCCAGCATCTCTGCGGTTGGATGGAGTCAGGCTTAACACTTTAGATACCTTTGGGGGCTAATTTAATATCTCTGAGCCAATGCTGCAAAGGGAAAGATTTTGGGACAGAAAAGATGGGCTGAAGTGCTGTGTTCCAGGGTATTTGTAAAGCAGATCTGCCAAAAGAGTAGCTAAAATAAAACAGTTCCATTAATGGCTCTGATAAAGAAATGAGAAACCTAGAAAGCGATCAGGTAGGAGCACAAAGGGGAGGAAAAAATGCTGCTGTAATGCCTCCCATGCAGCCAGTTCAAGCAGCATGAGGGCCTGTCTGGGGGGAGGAGAGGAGAGACCTGCAATCCACAGACCTTGTCCTGCACCCACCTACAATAAGCAAGAGGATGGTGAAGGCCCTGCCCGGGGTCATTTGGTTCCAAAGAGCTGTGAAGGAAGAGTCACTGATGCTGAGTGTACAGCAGGGCTTTGCAGCCCCTGAGTGCACGTCACTGCACTGCCAATTAAAGCTGCTAACACTGCCGGGCCCTTTGGGAAGGAGTGTGTGCCCTTCCTGTGGCAAAACACTGCACTGTGGCAAGGAGGAGACGGTGCAGTCCAACCCTGGGGCATTTTAAGGCTTCCATAAATAATTAATGGAGCTCATTAATTAATAAAAAGAGAGTGAAATTGCAAAAACAGGAGGAGAGGGGCAATGAATACCCGCTGGGGGATAAGAAGTATGTCCTACACTGCAGCTTACACAGGCTGAAGTCTTTCAGAGTTAAAGTGGTTTTGTGGTTTGAGCTAGAGAAACAAACCTTAGCTGGAAGAAAAGTCTTCTGGGAATAACAAAGCTACTTCTTAAATCCAAGTTACACTTGGGAAGATTTTTCAAGATTTACACACTCAAGGGAGAACAATAGGGGATATATACAGATGTGTCTGTGTATTTCTCAAATACACGGGAAAAAAGGGATCTAGCTGGTGCCTGAGGTTGGCTTGCACCAACAAGGCTTTGGGGAAGAGATAAAATACAGCAATGCAGAGCATCTTTCACTAATTAGATCATTATTAGTCTCCTCTGGCTCAAACGTGGGCAGCTTTGAAACCCTAGCTGCTATCAAAGAAAAGATTTACAGAAGTTCCACAAAGAGAGAAACAATAAAGTCTGACAATATCCCAGTGGGCTGAGAATTGGTAGAGCACACTGATTACAGCAGCTTTGAAATCAGAAGCTTAAATCTGTGCTAAACAGCAACACGGTGCTTTGGGCCACAGTTTCAAGTGCAGAGAAGAAATGTGCCAAGCACACACACCAAAGCACAGACAAGTCATTGCAAAAGGAAACCAGGAAATTGCAGGTGCAGCTGAACGCTTGTGAGCAGACAATTACCCGGTGGGTGATTGAACTGCATATTTCACATGCACCATTTCCTTTTTGCACCCCTGCATGCATATTTGTGCATTTGACTTCCCTGCCTAGCTTTAAGAGTATGACCTTGGTACCTGAAAATACCAAAGTTGCCTGAACTGCTGGTCCAAGTGTCTAGCAGGCATCAGGGTTTGAAGGTGGTGAAAGGGCTGTTTTGTCTCATATTTCTGACACGCTGCCTGACATGAAATTGGTGCTTTGCTGCTGATGACTTCTCATCTCCTGAATGTTTCCCTGGGAAGTTTTGGCATGCAGCTGGTGAGCCAGGCAGCACAAGTGAAGGGAGAGGAGATGTATGTCTACCCTACAGGAAGGAAATGCAGATAAAAGGTTTTAAATGAGGCTGAAGCCTGTGATCTTGCCAAATCCAGAAAATGGAAGGTAATACAGGTGCTTGTGCTAAAGGGCTATCTTTCGCTGTCAAGCAGCCTGACATTTGCTCTGGTTTCAAACACTTATAATCTGTTGTGAAATACCCTTTGGATTTTGCTGTCAGCAGCTCTGTAGAGGTGCAGGATGTGGGATGGGTGGGCAGGAGCAGGATGGAGGAGCACCTTCATCCTCTGCTGCTGCTCCACAGAGCCGCCCCGTGCCTGCCACAGGCTGTGGCACACAGCCCTCGAGGGAAAGCAGCACCCTGTTTTTTTTCAAACTCTGATGAAAAAGCCTCCAGCATGACACAAGCACAAAGTGTATTTGAAGAAAAATAGATTTAACTAGAGGAAAAAGCAGGCCACTTGACAGCAAAAGACAGCCCTTTAGCACAGGCATCTGAGTTACCTTCCGTTTCCTTGATTTGGCAAAACTTTTACGTGCTACTTTAGGGCCCACAAAGCTCTAGCCCTTAATAGATGTTTATTAGCAGCCAGCAAGCTACATGCAAGGAGTAAAGGAGTTTTTCCCAGTGCAGGGCCAGCACAGCCCTTATTGCTAAATTTTCCTTGCCTGGGATAGAGAAGGTAGGGCAACTTTCAAATCTGTTACATTGCCAGGTTTTAGTGCTCTAACTTCACTCTACTGGCATCCAGGCTCCCAGAAAATCATACTAATCCTGAAATATGTATCTGATGTAACACCTATATAAAATGTTGGGGGAAAGGGTTGAGGCTTTTTTGTGCTGCCTCATTTTTACTGTTAGTGGCCTGCAGTGCCTTCCAAGAAAGAGCAACAGAAGGGAGCAGAACTTAAAGTAATTATGCTAAAGAATGAATATTAATTGCAGAAAAGTTACATAGTTATTCATTGCTACCTATAGTAGTTTTAAATGGCTGCATAAATGTAAGAACTGATGGATTAAATGAAGAAAAAAAGATATTTCCACATGGTATGGGAAAAATCTCTGTCTAAAGCTACAATGATTTATTAATATATCTAATCAATAGCAATATGTCTGTATCAAGTTTACATCTAATTTAAAGTTCCAAGGCTCAATGTACTCATTAAATAATATAATAGATTTACATATTTTAATTATATTTTATGGATTTTATAGTCTTAGGGATAGCATAGCCAGAGAGTTAATATGTGCTGAGCACGACTGTGTAAAATACAGAGAAGGTGTTCCAGGCCTTGTGCCAAGGACATATCAAGGTGATATTCCTTAGACCAAACAACACTCCTGCACACATTCAGTTGTGTTATGTGGCTTACAGCAGGGAAACTGAGTCCTGGAACAGGAAGAATTAACTTGGCCCGGGCCTCAGAGCAGGCAGGGACGGAGCCAAGGTGAGGGCTCCCTACGTCCACCCTCCTTCATCCAGACATCAGGCTGAAAGAATGATTTCACAAAAGGCTGGTGTGCCCATAACTGCTTTTCCAGCCACACCAGATCAGTTAATAAAAGATCTTCATCTTTCTGCAAACCTTGGATCTCTCTTAAACAATCACAACTGCAACACCAACGCTGACAGGTCTTCATTTAAGTACTCCCTACCAGTTAAATGCAGCTCCCTTGAACCAAGGTCAGCACCTACTGAATCACATCCTCAAGAGCTTCAGCAGCCAAAGTGACTGCTGAAGAGATGAGTAAAGAAGATTTGAAATAAGAACTGAAGTGAAAACACAGAGGAAAGGAGGTCAGCATTGCCAGCTCTCTTGACTCCACGAAAGAACTTTGATACTTCGTGTCTCCTCTACAGCTTCAGCTATTTGGTCTTGTGAGCAGAGAAATAAAGTTTCTGGTTCTCATGACTGTGAAGAAGAAGGCCTCAAAATTCCCACTTAATGCAGCCCAAGGAGGTTCTAATCTTAGTCGAAGGCTGCTGGTGCTACCGAGGTATAAAACACTGCTACAGCACATACCAACAAAAGAACAGGCAGTCACTTGTCTGTAATTTGTTGACCCCTAGCATCTGAAAGCCTTCTGTTGATTTACTAGTCAATCCTCAATTACTCTCCAGCTTTTTTTTCTCCTTGTATAAAACCATTTTCTAGCATCTACACCAGAAATACATCAGCAGAGCTCTGTGAGAGCCATAAAATCCACAGTGTCAGATGTTTTGCTGTTTTAAGATCCCTTCACTGATTTAGGGAAATAATTAATTATTCTCCCTCCCTTTGTACTTCTTTTCAAACAACTGTGCCCTTCCCTGCTGTGAACTGTACCATCCCCCTGCCTTGGTTTACGCTGTCCCCTTCACAGCAGGGCTCACAGGAGCTGGCTTGAGCAGGGCTGCAAGGTCTGGGGAAGGCAAAAATGCCTACAGCTCTGGGAGAGCAACATTTGGGTCAAGAGTAGTTTGGATTTTACATTGTGGGACAGAGAGGCTAGGTGGGCAAAGCATTTACCACCCCTGGAAGTGTTCAGGGCCGGGTTGGATGGAGCTCTCAGCAGCCTGGTCCAGTGGAAGGGGTGTTGGCAGCAGGGTTGGAACAAGAGGAGCTTTAAGGTCTCTTCCAATCCAGCCTATTCTATGATTCTGTGATTGTAGGACCTGACTGACAGCAGTGGTCAGGAGCCCTGGTGAACAGAGGGCAACACTTCCTCAGCACTCTTCCCATCTGGATCTCCACTTAAAAATTCAGGGTTTATTCAGAGCTCTTACTGCTTCTTGCAAGACAGATCCCAGAAATTCCCCTCTGGACTTCCTCACTTGCCTTCATTTTCAGTGACTTCCATGCATTGTTTGGCATTGCATTTTTTCTTTACTGGGAACTTTTGAGACCTCTGTCATGCAAGTATGGGACAATTGTGGCTTGCTCTGGCACAGGGGCAGACAGCAACAGCAGTAAAAACACACGTGGGATTTCTGTTTGCATCTGAGCCCACTTCAGTGTCTGAAATTTGATGCAGTTTTCTGGTCCAGGCAGGTGCAGTGGGACCCTCAGTGTGTTATACCTCAACAACCTCTGCTGGTTTGGACTGGGCAGGGTTAATTTCCTTCACAGCAGCCAGTATAGGACCGTGTTCCAGATTTCTGCTGGAAACAGTGGTGGTAACTCCGGGATGTTTTCATTTCCTCTGAGCAATGTTTGCACAGAGCCAAGGCCTTTTCTGCTTTTCACCCCAGCAGTGAGAGGGCTGGGGGTGCACAAAGAGTTGGGGGGACACAGCCAGGACAGCTGACCCCAACTGACCACAAGGCCATCCCAGACCTGTGGGGTCATGCTCAGGAAATACTGGTTTAGGAATAGCAACTAGTGATTTAATTAATCTCTGTTATCTGCTACCCTCGTGAACTCTATCACGTAACTAGTTTATTTTCATTTTTAAATAAGTCCTAGTTATTGATCCTAATACCACTGTCCCTGGATATGCACACAGATGACATTGTTTCACTGATTTTCCCAAAAAGAAGGGTTTTAAATGAAGTATAAAATATAACTAAACCACAACAATCGTAGGAATTCCCCACAAAAAGTCAACCTGTGATGTCTGAAACAGATATCTGAGATATTTCCTAGGTGTCATTTCCTTAGAGAGCAACACAAAATCTCTACAGATTTACATGGTGCTTGTGTTCCAGCAACATCATTTTTCTACAGTTCTTATATTAGAGAAAACATGAATGCTTTCTAAGGCACACATACGTTCATCAAGGTCAGTGCCAGGGCTACAGCTGTACCCACTGTCAGATCAGTTCTGCCTAAACAGTTGAGACTGTGGCAGCCTTGACCTCTGGACAAGGTCTTTCCTCTTCTGGCTCAGTTCTACCCTCAAATCGTAACACAAGTTTCATTATCTTCTCTGAAGAAACGGAATGCATCAGTTTCCCATTATTACCCATGCTGTTACCAGCAGCAACTTGTCTCCAGGGTCTCATCTCCCAGAGGGTGTCCCTGCTCCCTTCAGCCTTGGCTCCAATTCCAGCTCTCGCTGATGCTTCTGCGTTTGCTCAGTAAGCACACCGTGTTCTGTGTAATGTAAAGCACGAGCATCTCATGCACTGATAAAATTACTTCTGTGCTTACACAGCTACTTAATTCCATTTTGCCATTGATTTGTCATTTTCAAGTTAAATAATAAACATGGATTGCAGCCAGGATACTGAGTGCTGCTTTCTCCCCCTCCAGCTTTTGATTCATGTGTGTGTTTATTTACTGATAGATTTAAGTACTCCCTTTTGCATTTCACAGATAATCTGGCAAATCCTGGGGATTTACTTTCACAATTGATTAGAAAAGTCAATGTTTTACAGATAGGATTAAAATGGAAAATATCTAGGAGCCTTGATGGAATCTACTTATGACAAACAATGTCTTCAATAGGCTCTCCCACCTTAAAAACCTGTGTTGTGTGTTGTCAAGCACTGTGAAGATACAACCATTTCCTCTTACAGGTATTATGTCAATTAAAGAAACACACTTGACTTCCTCATTTGTTCTTTGTGGGAGTGCCTTGTGGGCTTTCCATTTAATCAGCACGTGGGAAAAGATATTTTCCATTCGCTGGTAGTTTCCATCTCTTCGAGATTAAATCAGACAGGCTGGGAGGCAATGGTGAGGCAAGCAGTGCATTTCCAGTACTGTCATTTCAGTAAACTAAATTTAAAAATTCTAAAACTGCCAACATGTGACATTCTGGTTTTTTTCTTTTTCTATTTTAGCTCCAAACCATATATTACTTCTTCAGTGTTATTTAATTTAAGTCTGTGTTTAGAATATTACTAATGCTTTATGACAGGGCAAACTGCTTTTCAGCTTTTTGATCCTCTGTCAAATGGTGAACCTGGCTTCCTTTTGATCCACTCTCACAACCAAAGCAACCCAAACCAAATCAGTTATTCACACACAGCTGACTCCACAGTGGAATAATTTTCCAGATCATGAAATTTCAGTGCAGAGTGATAAAAAGGTTAGGCTGGTGTCAAAGAGTAGATTACAGGGCAGCCTGGAAAAAAGAATTAGATCTACTGCTAATCCCATTCTCCTGGGGATCAAGCCCTCTTGCTGCCCTTCCCTGGTACTGCTGAGTGGTGAAACTCAATTCTGCAGCACAAAGCCATCAGTGGTTTGAATGCATAACAGAGACCTTGTTTTACTGTTCTTGTTGAATTTAAGGACGAAATGTGGGGAGGAAAGGAAAGAGATTGTGTGCTGGGTCAAGAAATTCCTAAAAGAGCAAGGCATCCCTACACTGTTAGCTGGCCACTGGAATTTGCAGCAGGACAGTCAGTATTGGTTGACCCTGCCTGTTACAGAAAGGAGGAGTGAGCAGACATGAAAAGGTGATGGGAAAGCCCTGTTTGCCTGTCCCGGTGCTGGAACATCACTTAAAGCCAGAGACAGACAATGCACAGAGACCCACACAAGTCTAAGGCACTGGAAAACACCCCAATTAAATGAAAATAACCATCCCCATTAAGTGGCAGCAGTTCATTGCTTAATTGCCACCCAGGGAGGTATCCTAATTGAGAGCAGATGAAGTTTAGCACATCTTAGGCAGCAGATTTTTGCTCAGATATGAAGGAAAGGGAGGAAAAGGAAAATCAGAAATACAAGACTAAGGCATTTCAGTCTAAAGCTGAAGGTGCTCGTTTTTGCTAGATAAAACCAGAGCAGGGCTGGGGATCCACTGAATTGGAGTGTTTTTCTCTCCTCATCCATAAGGTCAGGGTCGTGCAGGGACTGGGCTGAAATGCCCGTGGTTTTCCACCTGTTTGCTTCCAAGTGGGGAAGGAGCAGGTCCTGCATCCACCTGCCCCAGCTGGACATTTAACCCAGGCCAGGCTGGACCTCAGCCCTGCAGCCACGCCCTGGCTCTGCTTGTTCTCTGAGCCCAGAGCAGCTCAAAGCACCTTTTCTTCAGGCAGAACCAGGACCCCTGTGCTCACTCTAAATCCCCTGGCCCTAGAGAAGACTACGGCTTTGTCAAGAGAATGAGACCTTTCTTTTCCTTTTCCCTAACCCAGCAATTCCTCTTTCTTTGGTAGAGCTTTGACCTTTACATGAAGATGCATGCCAAGAAAAATCCAGAGTGTGTTATCAAGACAATCTGTGACACGGGCTGTGTGGTAATGTCCTCCTGAGGTGATGAATCAGATCTGTCAGTGTCTAGATACTAAGGCCTTTTTTATCCTTGCAAACTCAGGGCTTTCCAAATCTTTAAGCCTGATCAGAGATAGAGCACTACAAGAGCTTACTTAAATCTCAGCGAGCAGAAAAAGAGTGCGAGGAAGAGAGAGCTCACATAAAATAAAGACCACTTTTTAAAGATAAAACATAACTCCAGGTACAAGGAAAGCCTTTAGAGAACAGAAGATATCTTTGTCAGGAATGTATCTCATTTAGTCCCATTGTTTCACTGCATGCTTTGCAGAAAGCCAGCCATTTATCTCGCCTTTTTTTCCCCAGGTTTTGCTGTTTTGGGTTTTTTTCCCCCTCCTTTCCTGATGCCAGTTTCCATTTCATGAGGAAATGAATCACTGATGAGGTGCTAATCCTGTCTCCCTGCAAGCAGACCTCAAACAGAGTAATCAGGAAGAAGAAAATATACAGTCTTGCGACCTGAAACCTGACTGCTTTTACAAGTGCAGTTTTATTTCTGTTGTGCTGTGTTATGGATGGCTGTTTTTAGTGTTTATGGCATGCAGACAAAGAACTCCATGTCAGAGTACCTATGGTTAGATACCTTCAAAATATGTTGAGGTCTCAAAGGGAGAAATTTTCAAAGGGAAATGCAAAGGGCAGAAGGATTCCTAAATTTCCACACAATTTCCCCTGTGGGCTCCGTGAGCTGAACCCTCCTGGTTCACAGCACATTACTGGAATGCTGTACCCATGGCCCTGAAAGCCTGCGAGGGATGGCTCATTTTCACAGCTGGTGTACTGCACACACTTTTGTTTGTGGAGTTCCCTGCCCACACTAGGAGACAGTCACTTTCCTGGAGCCTGAGTGCCTCTGAAATGAGGTGTGGTGCTGCCGTGCGTTCTGCACAGAGAAGGAAGCTCCCAGAAACGCCCTGCCAGCTTGAACCTGACCTTTCCTTCAACAATGATGCAGGTCAGGATATTTTCTGTGAAACATGGCCACACGCTGAGCACACACAAGTTGTCACATACAGAACAGTCTACACCCAAACACCCTCAATCCTATGATCCCTGAAAAGCCAAGTCCTAACCCACACAGCAGTTCATTTTGGCTACTTCAGATATTCCACAGCGAAAGAGGAAGAGAGGGGACACCACTTTTCTATCACCTGCCTGAACTCAGTCTCCACTCAGACTATATTTGTCTGACACACAAACTAAGCTGTTGCCAGAAATATCCATCTTGGAGCTTGAAAAATGTGTTTTTCTCAGGAACATCAGTCTAATAAAACACAGTGCTGCCTACGACCCCAGTCTCTTTCATATCCTCTCACAATACTCCTACATGACTCTCATGATGCTGCACAAGTGTTCACAGCTTCCAGCTTTGCTTCTGTTAAATTTCATTTAGATGGCCATGAAAGAAAACAAACACAGCATTTGCAGAACCTTGTCCCTCAGCTTTATAAGGTTAAGATTTATAATGCACACATTTATTTCATGCAGCTTCTAAGTGACTAATCTAATGTCTCCTCCATGTAGAGAACACGTAGCATTTTGCAGAAATGTGCAGGATTGATTCACTTGTAAGATGTGCAGGAGTGGCACACACCACTTTCACTCACGTCATCAAAACACTTTGGGAA
The DNA here is from genome assembly GCA_013390045.1 of Picathartes gymnocephalus. Lineage (NCBI taxonomy): Eukaryota > Metazoa > Chordata > Aves > Passeriformes > Picathartidae > Picathartes > Picathartes gymnocephalus. The sequence goes on from WEKY01025767.1 coordinate 94,752, forward strand.
TTGTTGTGCTGGGATTTTGATCAAACTCCTGCACAGATACAATTCCCACAAGGGCTTCTTATTTTGAAGATCCAGATTTACTAACCAGCAGTCTGATTTTCAGGGGAGCAAAAAATCCAGCAGCCTTCTGAGTCTCCCTCCCCTGTTTTCTTCCAAAAACAGTGCATGTGCATAACTTCTGTTCATTCCTGCAGACGTGGAATATGATGTCTAAGTCCACCTGTTCCTAAAAATTACTTTAAATCTTAAGAGATGATACTTAAAGAGATCAAGGACACTGAGAACCTGATAACAGCATCACAGGCTGAGCATCCCAGGTGCTTGCAGTCAAAGCCATGAGTTCAGGGATGACAGCACCAGCAGGCAGGAGGAAGTCTGGCACAGAGAGCCAGCCAGGGAGGCAGCCTAGCAATGGTGGGCTTGTTGGAAGCCTTTAGTCAAATTGCTTCATTTCTCCCAGTGCCTCCTGTCAGATTTGGCTCATCACCCCTACAACAAAGCCTTCTTCACGTGATGTAGGTAAAATGCCAAAGGCCATGGTGAATTCTTCATTCCCTGTAGCCTGTCAGAGCCCAAAAATACCCCCACCAAGTCACTCTTAAAACTAAAAACTTTCCCACCTTCTAGTTCTCCTGGAAAATACCTTTACTTTGCCAGTTGTATTTCTTTCTTTCTTGTTCTACAGTGAATTGCTTTGTGTTCCAAACCTACTTGTAACTTAGTAAATCTCTTATTTTAATGCTGCATTATTTCTCAGCACTCCCTGTCTCTTTTCATCTTTCTGCTGGTCCATGTTTTCTGTTCTTATGAAAGAATTTACAGACCAGAGACTGTTCTTTTTCTGTTCCTTCTTGTGATGGGGAATTTTTGACTCTGTGTTTTCTATTCTTCTGCATTTGTATGATGCACAGTGCAGAGAGTTTTCAGTAATGAGTTTGAATGTTTTCTATCACGGACAGTTTTGTTTCCTCTATATCTGTTTCCCCTGCTTATGCTGGAGCAAAGAGGACACCTCCAATATGCTGTGCATCAGACCTCTGATTAAGTGCGGAACTTTTCTGTGCAGTAATTATTGTTGCCTATAGTGAAGCCCAGCAAATAATTTTTATTGCAGTATGCTCTGCAACTCAGAGAAAGAAGCCCTAGTCATACTTAGAGAGCATATGAATTGCTAGAAAAATCCCAGATCATTTATAACCTACCCAGCCCAGTGTTTGCAGAGGGTTTTGCCCACTAAACATCTCATAAATCATTGACTTGCTTTAAAAAGATAACAATAATTTCAAAGAGGTAAGTGGGATTGGTCTGGATCATTATGATCTCCCTCTAGGGCAGGAAGTTGAAAGTTTTAATTTGCTTTCATCAATCTAAGTCATCACCCAAGGCCAAAGTGTGATGTTTGACTTCCTCTACTGGAAACCTTAGTAAGAGAGATCTGAGCACCCTCCACAAAGGTCTTGAACGATGCTAGAGCAGTTATTCAGGAATTTGTGTCCTAAAATGACTCCCTGTGAGCAGAGAATTGTGACCCTGTGCCAAGCCCACTGGGGGACCAAAGCCTAAAGCCACGAGCAGCAGAGTCTGCTCTCTGTCTGCTTCTTATGGGTTTACAAAAAAGAGAAGGGAGCAGGAAGATGTCACTTTTGCAATCAGGACCTCCCAGACAAGTCTCTGTGTACAGGCATTATAGAGTACAGCCAGAATGATTTCAGCATGGGCTTGGTATCATTAAATTCACTGCACATGATGTGCAGAGTTGATTTGTGCAGGGAACGTGTCTGGGATTTCAACACATCCGGCAACCCAAGCTACCCCTTCAAACTAGCTCACTGACATTCAGGAGCTAGAATAATTGTTCTAAATCTTTCACATCTAGGCAGACAAAGAAAATATAGCCCCATGAACTCAGCTGTACAGTTCTGAGGGCAGGAGGGTTCCTCCTCCAACGCAGGCACTGAAGCCAGGCTGATGCTCCCTCCAGGTGACATGTCTGTACTGTGCAGCTGTCTCCCCATCAGTCCAGGGCTCTATCCCCCAGTGCACAGGAATCCCACTTTCTCTTTGTTCTTTCCAACACTGCGGCACAGAGGGCTTTTCTGTCACATTTGCGTAACCCAGGACCCTGGAATCTCACCTAAAGTTCATGGTAGGTGCTCTGATGTGCCACCATTCCAGCCACAACAACCATAACAGAAATAAGGGCAGCCCTGAGCTAAACATTTCTTCTTCAATTAATCTAGTGGGTTTGCTTTTTGCAAAAACTGCACATCCCTGTAATATTTTCTCCAAATATGCTAATTATTTAAAATAATTAGCTGAATACTTTATATAACAAATTTTGAGTATGTAAGTTTGTTATTTTCTATTGTAGTCAACTTGCTTTTAGTCAGTTGTAATAATTTCTTGGAGTACTATGAAGAACATAGGAACTTTCTAATAGGAACGCTGCAGAAAATGAGATACTAAATGTCCCATGTAGTCCATAACCTTATGTCAGAAATACAACAAAAGAGACAAGAAGGCAGCAGTAAACAGGGGAAGAAATATAATATAGAGTCAACAAAGACCCTTGCTTGATGATGGCTTAGCTGGAGTCCCCAGATGTTCTAGAGGAATTCTGGCAGGAAGAAGTTCAATACAGTCACCCATGTGGGGAGATCCAAGCCTGGAGTTCTAGAGCAAATCTGTCAGGAAGAGGTTCAGCACACTCACCCATGGGATGTTCCAAGCCAGGAGTATGTCACCTTTGCACTTCCTCACGTTGTGTTTCACATCTTCAGCCTGGAAAAGAAGATGCCATATTCATATACCAAAGGTCAGAGCAATTCAGAGCACACAACATTAGAAACCTATTTAGTAACAATTTGACTTCCTGCCAAGAGCTTGTTGTTGGCACACTGTACCCACTATGCCAAGAGCCACTTCTGCAGGCAAAAGGAAAATTGGCACCAAATTCATTGCTTTCTTAATCCTTCTAGTGCCACTGCCAACAAAGACAGTCCTGCTTTTAGTTCCAGATTTAGTGAGGCCTTCCAAACAATTTATTTCCTACGTGCCACAGAAGGCAACTGGAGTGACAGACTGCAGATGAGTGCAAGCAATGAGCAAATCACCCAGGCCCAAAGCCCCTTTCCCAGGCTCTAAACAAGATCCACACGTTCTGCATCCTTGCAGATACTGGACTCCCTGACAACTGTGCCTGAGAATGCCAAGACTGATGTGACAAAAGGAGACCTGAGCACTGCAGAATCACAACCACGCACCAGCTACTTGCAGGGATGCAGGACTTGGAGGAGGGACCAAACTGCAATGGTCTAATCTTCCCCAGCTCCTGGTTGATTAAAATTCTCAGCACTCTATTGAGGATACAGAGTTCAGTTATAGTTCAATAGGAGTATCACAAACTATTTAAATAAAATGTATTTCAATAAAAGGAAATTCAATCCACAGAAGAGACTTTAAAAGGTACAGATGTATTTCTTAGAACTGGTGTTTCTACCTTTATAAACTGATGATCTGTCCTCTTTACAATAAAATACCAAATTATAATGTTTTAAAAGGAGTATATTATATTTAGCTGCTTACCTAGATTTCCTTGTAAATTAAACTGAAGCCCTCAGCAATACTTTTCTTCCTTTTGTTCTTTCCTCTCTAATTATACCATGGTACTAATTATCTTATGGGCAGAAACAGTCTATAGATTGCTGCTGCTTCAAAAACCTAACCACTGCTCCTCCTACTCTCTTGTACTTTATGGTATTTTATGAATATTTGCATTCAGTCAAAAAAAAAATCAAAAAATCCAAACCCAACCAAAATGCAACAAAGAAAGCAAAATTCTGCTCAAGCCTTCTCCTTTTCTAGAAGTTGTCTGCCTGCCTGGTTCTCAGCTGCTTGCTATCTGTACTGATTCCCAAAGTTTGATTCATGCTTATCTTTGAACTACAGCACTTCTCTAGGCTATGAATGGTACCTGTGCTCTAAAAACCACGACTGTTTCCCGATCCCTGATTCCCATTTTCATGACTGCTAGGATCTTTTCCTGTAGCCTTTATGTGACTGAGTGGTCTACCTCTAATATAATCCCATCTGGAGTAATTTAACAGCAGCTGTCAACAGTGTAACCATGAATTTTTTCATCTGAGAAAATCATTGTAAAATTGGATCATCATAGAGTACATTTCAGTGAAAATACCAGTTGGATGGTTTTAAGTATAAGCTCAATAAGTGATGTTTTTAAGGTTAAATTGTGTAATGTTAGCTTATGGTTAATGGCACAAACCTATGCTCACTCCACAAAATCTACTACATTAAGACCCTCTAAAGAGAGACAAAAAGAGATCTAAACAAAGTTTTCAACTCATCAGCTCATCATGGAGTCAATTTAAAGCACTGATTAACAGAACCCTTGCTATCCTATCTCCAACCATAAGTAGCTTAATAAGACATAAAACATTCTGATCAGGGTTTTTAACTCAGTACTTTTTCATTTATGTTTTTACAAGAAAATTCAACAACATTATGCATATAAAGCAGTCTGCACAAGGCCTGAATTTTGCACAGACCCATCAAAAGTAACCTTCATTTATTTTGCATGTATCACCCATCCGTGTAACCTTTAAATTGTTATTAATCAGGAAAATTAAATATCTAACAAAAAGCTCTGAAAGAACAATTCATTAGAAAGTGCCTGGTTTGTGCTGCACGTTGCATCAAGTCACACACCTCTAACGGGAAACTGCTGGCATCTGGGAATGCCAGTGGTGAGCATTCCCAGCCCAGACTCACCACATCAGCTTCCCACCAGCCCGAGAGCTCTCAAGGCAGTCAGATGCCCCTACTCTCAACCTGGGTGTCAACCACAAAGTTTGGTTGGGCATCTCTGCCCTGATGACCAACCTCCTCAGAGAGCACTCTCCCAAAGAGGCCCAAGGGGATAGCCCTGTGTTTCCTCCAGCTTGAATCAAAATGCTCATGTGCTTCTTTCTGCTTGATTTCTGCTTGCAAGAACAAAGTGCTCCATTCACTCAAAGCCATTAACCTCTTCCACCGTCCCTTTGCTATGTGCCCAGGCTTCTGGAGTCACTGCACAGGGCAAGAGAGGCAGAGCCTAGAGCGACCACATTGGTTTTGTTCTGTTTTAGCTCGCTTTGGTTTTAAATGTCTTGCCTAGTGTTGCAGTGGTTTTCATTAGTTAATTGTACTTTGGTTTGTTCTATGTACCCCTGTTTATACCTTGTATGCTCTCCCTGTCAATTATCTGTCCCCTCCCCTGGTTGAGCGAGAGGTTCCCTCTCTCTCCTGTCATTCTCCTTTCACCCCTGCCCCAAGTTCTGGAAAGTTCCTTGTTATTTCGTTATACATTGGCTTTCACAGGTGTATCCCCCCTTCCCTGTTTTCCCGTTTGCTGTGTAACCTGTCCCTCACCCCGGACCACACCCTGGGGCTTTCCCAATTGGTTCTGTTCGTGCCCCCACCCCTGGGACCCTGGGAGTGTGAAACCCCCTGTTACCTTTGTTCTGGGGGTCACTCGGAGCAGAGCATGGGAGGTTCCATCCTCCTCTGTGAAACTCCCGGTGGCCTGACTCAGTCTCTCCCCATCAGCCAAATAAACCTTGGTCTGGTACGCAGAGCTGCTGAGTCCTCTCCACTTTCACTTCTCTGCGCATTCACCACCTGCTCTTCTCGCTGCTCTCGGCTCTGCTGGCTGCGGCTGCGAGAAGGCTCTGGGGGTCAGCGAGGGTCCCCAGAGGGGTCACCTTGGACCAGCACAGCCTTGGCACCCTGGGCAGTCAGGTGCAGCGATAGCCTAGAGCAAAAGGCCTGGAGTCACCACCACTGGGAAGACCCACCAGCACACAGGGATCTCCTCCACGAGCCAGGCCTTAGTCAGGTCTCAGACACACACGCTTGTAACATCCAGAACAAGAGTGTCTTCCCCTGTCCAACAGTGACCCCTTTGTGACATTGCTCAGCAATAAGCATAGGCTCTGGGGGGAGGCGGATTGTAATCATCAAATTGTAAATCCCTTTAAATGCGAAGATCAAAGGGAAAGTTTCAATCCTACGACACATAATTAAAAATGCAGACGTGAATGGCTTTGATTCATGAATGCTTATGTACTTTTAAATTGTTGCCAGGGAGATCAGGGCATGAGAAAATTAAAAACCATTACGCTTCAAAAGCATAAATGATTTTCACAGCTTTCTAACATTATTTCCTGTTGTGCAGATTTTTGTGTGTTTTAACATTTTCCCCACCCTGCCTGGGCAGATTAGTTCTGAAAAATGTTTTCCAGAAAATGTTCAGAACTCAATGAGATTAAAAGGAGAATAGTGAACTTGTTGGTTGGAGAGATCACATTCGTACCTAATGGCAAACGCTCAGGGCAGTAAAAGAGGAACCCCAGCACACATATTTTACCCTTATTCCTGCATTTTAATTTAAAAAGCTGTGACCTTTTAATTCATTATTCTTTTTCTAATTGAGCCAGTGCAATACAATATGGTACAGGCCATAAGCCAAATCTCCCTGAAGTTAAAGGAAATATTCCCAGGACTATAGTGATTTCAATCTGTTTGTTTAACATTTCCCACTTGTAAAAGTCAAAGCACTTAACTGAAATGAAAAGGCTGCTTCCTATTTCACAACTAAAAATTAAGACGTACAAAGTGGACATGATTCTCAACCATCTCACCACAGATGCCAGAGCAAGCTGTAGATGTAGAGCTGGCAAGCTACAACAAATATTTCCACTTCTGGTCCATGGTGCCTCAGATTTGCCCAGCTTCAGCAGGTCACTTTACCAACTGGTACCTGATATATCCTTTGAAGTGCTTTAAAATCACCCCGATGTTACCAGAGACAATTTCTCAGACAGAAACATATTGCTGAAATGCTCCTGGGAGTAGGTGGCTGCAGTGAACTCATGGACAGCAGTTCTGTTCCTGGACTGAAAGTACACGTGAAAACAAACCCAAACTCCTTAGTGCTGAACTTAGATTTCTTCTTAGCCACTGTCAGCATGGAGGATGAGGATGATCAGGTGAAATCCCAAAAGCTGTGCTGTACACAGCTGGACATGAGTTTTCATCTTCCTTTCCCTGTATAGCTGGTGGATTTATCTCATCTCCAAGCACCTACATCTTCGGGTGTCTCCATATCATGTAAATGTTTTGTGTTTTTATGCCTATAATTGCATAAGATGAATCCCACTGCCTAAAAGGTGTACATTTGGGATGAAGGACTAGATCTAGCCCCAGAGCCACTGCAGCTCTAAATACACAGTTTTCCCATTGTGCTCCCATGCTTTTGAATTTTGTGACTCCACTTCCAATAAAATAAGGTTCAGCTGAAACTCATCTGCATGAGACTGACTTGCTCCTCACTCTGGCATTGTTCAGCTTCCAGTCAAGTCAACCTTCACAAAATTTCCCCTGAGGGGGAAGAGCCAGAGACAAGTAGCAGCAGACTTACAGAGAACTGAACAGTTCGGCAGGTACCTGATGGTGAAAGGAAAAACCTTTTGTATTTACTTCTGAACATATGAATCAGACATTGTTTCTGTTTGAGACTGGGCTGTTTCCAGAGTATCTCCAAAGTGGCAGCCAGCTGAGATTCAGCCTAAGTGACCATACCAAAAATGCATCGATGCTTTGTTATCCACTGAGTTGACTGAGATAGCTCCAGGAAGCAGATGCCCTACAATAAGACATCTAATATATTACCCTTTTTGTAATATGTCATATCTAATGTCTGAATAGCAAATAGGATGGCAAGAACTTATCCTTTTTTTCAGTTGGCAGTTGTTCAAGGACATGTTATTATTGTTCTTTTTTTGCCATTATTGGATCAATAATGTAGCAACATAATTCTCATTCTTCAAATTTCACTCCAAAGAAGATTTTCTAGTCTCAGTTTCTTTGTCACACAGACCATAACTCTTAATCCATTTAGTGCAAGGCTTAGATCAGTAACTCACACTTGACTAAGGCAAAAGCATCTGGTGTTGACTCAAGAACTATAAGAAATGAAGAAGCATTTTATTCTTTACTTTTTAAGCAAGTGTCTTATTTTTATGTGAATCTGTGCCTTTCTCCACTGATGTTAATGCTCCAATCAGCATTTGCTCTGTGAAAGAACAAAATGTCTCATGTTCAAGTCCCTGGATCCTCTTTTAAACCTGGTTCTTGAATGCTGTCTTCTTCCACACACCCTGCAAAATGACTGTGCTGTCTTAAGAGAGGAAGAGACCAGCTCCTCTGCAGGTTTTAATGAAATCTGATTCATATACAAAGCAACAAAGAAAAGTCCAATGCAACCAAAAGAGACTTCAGGGCCCTGGGATGGATTAGCAGCAGGATCAGGAGCACAGGTAGTGATTTCCTCCATTCCTCTGTTAACCAGAAATAATATTGATAGGAAGAGGCAGATCCATCAGGTCAATGTGTGTAGCTCTGAAATTGGTGTCAGTGGGAAAATTTTGGGTTTGTTGACCATGGGAGGTTCTACTCAACAGGTGTTGAGGTGGTCTACTGACACCTGAGAGGATGCACCTGTCCCAGAGGGGACAGAGAGCTCTAGCACAGGAGGCACTGGCACTCATTGACAGAGCATTGAATGGGCTTGGAAGGGGGACGGGGACAAAGCCAGGCTGGCCAGTGATGAGCAACGGGATGGAGTGCCAAAATTTGAGGAAAGGAGAGCTAGAGGGATCCCTCAGCCATGAGGTGTTGGCTCAAAATACCACACCTGAATTATTTCTACACTAATGTACACAGCATGAGGAACAAACAAGAGGAGCTAAAGGCTTTGGCCCAGTCCCAGAGATCTGACATCACTGGCATAAGTGAAGCCTGGTGGGAGGAGTTCTGTATCTGGAGTGCCCTGTTGGAAAGTTGCAGGTTCTTCAGGAGGGATAGGCAGGGAAGGAGAGGCAGAGGGGTGGCACTGTATGTAATGGAAGGGTTGGAATGTCTGGAGCTCGCAGTTGGCAATGACACAGTTGAGAACCTCTGAGTAAGAATCAAGGGACAGAGCCATAATGTGGGTGTCACCACGGGAATCTACTCTGGACCTCCCAGCCAGGACAATGATGCCAATGGATTCCTGGAGGAACTAAGGCACACTTCCAGGCCAACTGCCCTTGTCCTTATGGGGGACTTCAACTTGGCAAAAATTGACTGGGAGCATCACACAGCTGGTACAACCCAGGCTAGAAGATTGCTGAAAGGCTGGATGACCACTTTATGTAATAGATCCTAAAGGACTGCGCCCTTTGATCTACTGCTTGTCAACAGATAGGATCTTGTGAGCAAAGTAGAGATTTGGAGCTGTCTCGGCCACAGCAACCATAGGGAGATGGAATTTAACATCTCTATAGACAGGAGGAAAGTGCCAGCAAAACCTCAGCTGTGGACATGAGGAGAACAGATCTCAGGCTGCTCAGGGAATTAGTGACTAAGGTCCCCTGGAAAAATTTTTGCTGGTACTAGGATCCATCAGTGCTGGTCACTTGTTAAACATCACCTCTTAAGGGCATTCCCAAATGTCAGAAGTCAAGCTGCTGAGGCAGAAGGCTGGCTTGGCTGAAAAGGAATCTTCTCTTTGAACTAAAGTGAAAAAGGAAGGTGTGTGCCCAGTGGAAGCAAGGTCAGGTGACAGGAGAAGAATACAGATACTGCTGCCCACTGTTTTGTGCAGCCAGACTCAACTGGAATTGAAGTTGCCAGGACTATGAGGGACAATAAAAAGGTTTTTATCGTATTAATGGCAAAAGGTAGTGTAAAAATACCATTGTCCATTTCCAGGATGAGGATGGTAACTTCACAAACAGGGACAGGGACAAGGCAGAGGTGTTTAATGCTCTATTGGCCTCAGTCTTCAACACGAATGATGGACCAAGGGCATCTATCTCAGTGCCCTGAGCTGGAGGACCATGATTGCAAGAATGATCGATTCCCAGTTGACCCTGAACTTGTGTGGGATCTGCTGCTCCAGGTAAATCCCTACAAATGTGTGGGGCCTGATGGGATTCATCCA
>WEKY01025768.1:0-20412 GCA_013390045.1 Picathartes gymnocephalus
AAAAAAAAAAAAGGTTAATTTGGGAGAAATCAGAACAAGCTTTCAAATCAATACATTGAGATGAAAGACAGCAGCAAGCATGTCGTGTAGTTTACTTCCATTTGGTGTGGCTGGCTGGAATGAAATGAATTATTTCCCCATAAATGCAACAGCTTCGGGGATAGAAACTCACTGGGTCTAAATGAAGTATATGTGCTCTATTGAAGTATATGTCTCTATTGAAGTATATGTGCTGTGGAAAAATTAATGGAGAATCACACAAATTAGGTGGGTAAAAGTAAATTTTGTAGACTGCAGCTATACCTTCCTTGCAGGAGGAGATAGGGAGCACACCCCCCCTCAGACTATCCACTGTCATGTTTCAAGTGAACTGTGAACGCTGGAAGAGAAAAAGTCTTGTGTAAACAGGAGAGAATGACTGTGAGGACTATTTTATTGGACCTTCTAGGACTTCACACTCTGTTAGCAAATATAGTTTGAGAGCATTTAATCTGGGAGCTGTTCCAGTCCGTTAACAAATCCCTCGCAAGGCTGTGAGAGATTCATTGTTGTATCCTGACATATGACGTATGGCTTAAATAACTGTACTGGACATGCAGGGCGATGATCTCTCACCTCTCTGAGCAATGACACTGCTACACCACTATTTCTCTTCAAGAAAAGCTCATAAATATAATTCCCAGTGGAGCAAGAAGATTCATTAATCACACATTTGCAAGCAGAGTCATAGTGGTAGCTCATCACAAACATGGTGTTTCCTCTCTCTGTGTTCCTTTTGGCCTTGATACCTAGCACTGAAATTAGTCTGACTATCCAGTTTTTGTTGCTGTTCATTCCATGCCTTATCAAGGACCCACTTCTGAGCTCTGGACATGCTAACTCTCCCAATATGATGAACAGTGCTGTGCTTATACATGTTAAACGGTATTTTAAGATTTATGGGCAGTTACCAAGTAAAACTTGTGGATTTTTCCTGCTAGTCCCTAGCCCTGGTGTTTTTTACTATTAACTAGCAGAGTCTGGAGTGGCTCACTGGGTGAGGGAGTCAGGAATTACTGGGTTGAGACCAAAACACTGAAGTCAACAACAGGAGAAACATGGCAGCTCCACATCCCTAGGAGCTGTGGCCACTTCCCTACTCACTGATGCCTGTCCAGCAGGTGAAAGCTCACTGAGCATCATGCCAGAGTGAGGCATCACAGCTTATTAGATCCTATTTCTATTTATGTGTATTAGCCAACAACTCCAACTGCTTTATAATTGCAGACTGTATATATCCTACTTGAAGAGAGTGTTTTTACCTGCCTAGAGATGCCCAAGCAAACCGGCCCAGGAGAAGGGTGGAAGCTATGTGAAGGGAGCAGCAATGAAAACTCAGACATGCAGTGAAAAACAGACAACCACATACAGTCACTCACAAGATTCAGTTTACTGATTTTAAGATGCCAAAGCATTTCAAACTACGTTAAGATTATTTATGTAGATACCTAGAAATAGGGTAGGTGTATAAGTTGTTACAGTTTCACACTGAAGTTGCTTAGGTTCCAGAAATATCTTCTACTTATATAAATACCCTGGTCTTGACACTAGAGAGCAACTTGACTCTGTCAAAAGTAAGTTCTGACAGACTTTTAAACTAAGGATTTCTCTTTCTTTCTTGAAGGATAAGCAAATATTTTTCCTTCTGATTGAAGTGTAAACCTGTCTTTTCAAAGGAAAGATATAGAGATTTCCTTTTTACTCTGGCCCTGTGATCAGATAAGGAACACAAGATAAATTTACATCTGTTGATAGGAGTTCAAATCTTCATCTTCCACATCTCCAAATGTCTTTTTCTAAGGTGGTAACACTATGAAGTCAACATTAAAAAAAGAAAAAGAAGTTCTCATTTTATGTGAAAAGAAAGAGTATATTGAAAGCAGAGGTGATGCATAAAAGCCTGGCCATCAAGTCTAATGAATGTTCACTATGTTCATCTGAGGATTGATAGCTTCCAGTTCATTATATATGCTTGGTATTTTATCAGTGCCTTTGTAAGACAAAATGGATAAACAACCCTTAAAGTAAACATCAAAAACTAAGCCCCTCCTTGCAACTGATTTAGACATATTCCAAAGGAAGTTCAAATAAGTACACCAGTCAAAGAGTTACTGGGCTTGAATCCAATAATATAAAGATAGGTATTAAATCCATGTATTTTCATGGTCTGGCTTTTCAGCTGCTATGGGGGGAAAATGTCAATTCCACCTACAACTCTACTTCTATAGCAAATGCTGTTTGGTTTACATTTGAAAGAAATGTTAGAAGCACCTTATAGGAGGTGGTTCTGTGAGATCTAAGTGGTAGGAAATGTTCAAACTCTGGAAACTATCTAGATGAACTACCTGATAAGTCTTCAACTCTCTACTTTCTTACAGTTTTTTTTCAGATTGCTAATATAAATCTGTGATTATGTAATCAAATTCCAGTCTGGGGATTTTTTCCAGTTTTGTGAAAATATTTGTGTGAGACAAAAAAAATTATGTATGTCCATATTCCTCAGGTACCCAGACTGTCTTGGAATTTTTCTAAAAATGTCATCAAGTCTTCTTCTACAGTGGCATCTTACGCAGTCAGCAACCCATAGGCACTTACAAGAATGAATTTTGGCCAAGGAAGAGATTTATCAACATCAGCAGTGCTGACTGATTCATTAATTCCATCAACATCATGATTAGAAATGAATGAAAGTGTCCCAAAATAAATATTTTTTGCTGATTCAGTATTTAGCAGTGCCCTCATTTTTTTACCTGTGAAAAGTAACTCCAGGTAATTTCATTTTTCCAATACCATCTTCCCTCTAGTGCTCCTGTGTTTGCCTCACTAATTTTTCTGCCTTATAGCCTAAGTGAATAGCAAATCTTTTGAGAGCCTCTTAGGTGAACATAGTATCATTTATATTAGAAATAATAAAATATATGGTTCTTTTTCAATTAACTTTGGGTGTGATTTAGATCAGCTAAGTGTCTGCAGTCCTGACATCTACACCTGATCTGATCACCTTTGACTCAGTAAACAGCTAAACCACCTGAGCTACTTTACATGTGTGGGGTATTTATAAAATGAAAATTACTTGGAAGTACTAATTTCTTCTCACTCACTACAAATAAAGTATAAGGTGACTACCTCAAGCACCAGAATCTACAGTTGCTCGAAAATATTTCACATTTTGTGCCCTAGACAAGAGGGTCTAGTGTTTAGGAACATAGTATAGCCCTAAATTGATCATGTGTCTTACAACTCACATTTCCATATTCTCTTGTCTAGTGAAGTGGATTAAATTATTTAGTAAGTGAATTTAGAACAAGCATAGACAGTTACCATAATGTTCCACGTACAGTCTCAGATGCTGATTAACTGCTTATTATACACTAAAACAAACAAGCAAACAAACTAATTTCCTTGCTGGTTTCTACCATTTTCTTTGCTCATAAATGAATTTCTTAGGAACATAAGGTTATTGAGGTTCATATTAATGATAAATATTTGTTACCTGTCTGACCCATTCTACTCCTGCATATCTTCCTGTTTACTGTCCATGGTCCAAAATTAATGTTTAAATTTATTCTTGAGTACTTAATTATCACAGCAGGGAGTTTAGGTACTTGACTCAAGGCTGTGGATTTCAGTGTCATAGGAACAGAAATGAATATGCATTCCCCAGCTGTAAATTGGGCTAATTGTATTTCCTTTCCCCAGAAACTGGGTAGGTAAACATTATCTGAGGCTGAGGGAGACCCATGTACTGTTGTAGTGGAGGCTAGATAAGTACTTTAGGTAGAACAAAATTTTTATTTTCCTGTCAATAAAGAGGTTTCATTACATGTTACCAATGCCTCAGTGGACTAAGATAGTGACTCCAGGCAGACATAAATCACCTTTTGAACAAAAGGGTTATCTTTGCATCAACTGTATGAGAAATAAGCACTGTGTATTGCTGTTGATCATCCCTGTCCAACACATGAACAGCACTAATGAGGTCTGGAAGAAGCTACCTCTGGCTCTAGCTAAATTATCTCTGCTAGTCTGTAGCTTTGTAAAAGAGATTATGCAGTAAAAAGAAATATGTTTGGTTTTATCCACCTTTACCATGCCTACAGGAACAATGAATACAACTTGGGAAAGGAATTTTCTTTTAATTAAGAAAAGATCATTTTTTGTTTCTGTTTACCTTGTGGTAAACCACTGGTCATGGTGGGACCACATCAATAACATGAATAATAATTTCAAAAACAGTGTTAGATTGTAATGTTTTGTTCATTTGTTTAGTTTAATTTAATTTTCATGCTTTGTTTGTTTGTTTGTTTGTTTGCTTGGGGTTGGGGAGGAATTTGGGTTTGTTTTCTTCTTTTTCTGGAGTGAACTGGCACAGTATGAGTTCCTGCAGAGAGAACATCAGCATACACAGTTCGCACAGCTCATACACTGCAGAAGAGGAAAGATGGGAACTCAAAGACTGCTTTGAATCCTCCTAAAAATCACTGGATTAAAAGTCACAAAGTCTGTTAGGAGCCAGGACAAGGACTCCCAAGTGACCTCTAAAAGCTTTTTAATCTTTAGGCTATGAGATGCTCATCTGCTTTCTGCTCTGGTTGAATGAACCATTTCTGCTAACCCAGTTGTCCCACTCTGAGAATAATCCACTCAGAATCTTCAGCAGCATCTTGGTTAAGGCCACAGTTAAACATGCAGCTGAAGTGTTTTAGGACTTTAGTGCCAGCATAAACTGGAGCACTTAGTTTCAAGTTGCTAATAAAATAATTAATTAGCTAGGCTAATATGCAAAGAAACACAGCATATAATCAATGTATATATTTATAAAGAAAACAGTAAGAAAATTCTTCACAGTCAAAGGGAAGACTTAGCTTGCTATGTGTGGAAAGGTCACCAAACCCATATTTAACACTTTGGACTGGCTGAGCTAAGTGCTGACTCAAGCCATTATATCCTATGTTTTGATGAGATAATAAATGTGGCTTTAAAGTGCCTACTACTGGATCAAAATACTTTGGCCACATAACCATTTTGTCAAACCTGTTTACAAGCCTTTGAAGGAAGAACTTTTTTCTTTGCTGCCCTTATGCTGGATAAAATATCACCTGTCTGTACCACTCTATTTTTATGCTGCTTCAGGTGTCATCTACCGACTTACAGCAAGCATAAACCTTGGTTAAAAGTATGAAGTCAGCATAAAATTCCCATCATCTGCTCTGATTACTTGAACAGAAATACATTCCTGTGCTCCAAGATGATCTGCAGTGCTTTGTGATCCAGCAGTAGATGTAGTATGAAATTATTATGAAATGCCATAACACAGATGACTACCAGACTACACCGTCATAGATCTGCCTCTTTTAAATTATATTCTCAGGTGTGGGTTCAGGAGCATATTTTTCCTAGCAGGTTAGAAAGTAAAAATACCATGCATTCTGACACCATAGTTCACTGTCATGTCAGATGAGGTAGGGTTTGTGGGGCTGTATTATAAATGGGATCACTGAAGTGACCAGGATGACGTTTAAAAAACAAAATCCTCTTTACTCTTGCTCTTGTTGTTAAGCTCTTTTTTTTTTTTTTTTTTAATCCAGTGAACCCATTTAGACTGTTCTCTGCACATAGCTGCATCAGAACAGACTGAGAAAACTGCATACTGTTGTGTAGGCTAAGAATAAATAACTGGGAGAGAGGAGGGAGCAGAAAGTTCTTGCAGGTTTTACCTCTAGAGGAAAGCATCAATGAACACCACCCTTAGGCTCTTAATTCAGGTTTATGGATTTCACCTTGTAGGTTGGATGTCTAACTTTCAGAGTTTCCAGCACTTAACATGATATATGTTCAAGTCCCTTAACTTTTTTATTGTTTCTAACCCTTGTTCCCTGTATCTGTAGCATAATTTTTAATTGTTGACATACCTATGGTTAGCTGCCTGTGGGACTTATGCAGAGAAGATTAGAAGGAAATAGCTTAGATATCCACTTATGATAACAAAGGTTTCAAAAATGTAAGAACATGTTATATATTTTCACAGGAAAGTTTGCAAAAAGAAAGTAGAATTCTTCCTTTGTTTATTTGTTCTGTATATCCATCCCTTTTAAAGATGATTTCAGTATAGGTTGTCCTGCTAATTCATTCCTCTACTACCATTATTCATGTACTGAAGCTGAAAAAAACATACAAACACATGTTACCTCAGGCCAAATATAATATTTTTGAAGGGGTTTCTTTGGTAAATTGATTAGGTACTCAGTGTACTCCAACTCTGCAAGAGTGATTGAGCCACTGCTTACACTTGAGATACTGACATACTTTAGTATACTGCATATTTTTTTATTACAAATAAATTCAGAACCTTAGGCAAGATAGCTAATATTCTATTATTGTTATTTAGTATAATAAATCATGTGCTCATAATTTGCATTAAGGTATGAGACAGATACAGGCAATTTTTCAAAATCTACATAATCCATTTTTTCATAGTATACCTATTGAAATGACACCTGAAATGTTGACACCTGAAAAACTGCTAGTTTCAGTCCCACTAAAAAATGGCATTTTCCTGGTATTTTTTGCATGGCAATAAATGTTTGGCAGCAAATATTGAGATCACCTCTTCATCACACGGGTCTAATTTTATGACAATTTACAGTGTTTTCATTAGAGAAAAAACGGTGCTGGGTTTGAATCCTTTCAGACACAAGAGGGGAGTGAGCTCTTGTGCACCACATCCTTAAGAGTCACTCTGACCACTGGAAAACAGGGTGTTGTGGCCAATATCACGTTAAAAGGATGGGTGTAAATAGCTTTTGAAAAATTATGAACTCCACTTAGGTGATTATAGACCTTTGCCAAGGCCAAGATTATTCTTGTCACTTGAATAGACTGAGGCACCTATCTGCTGAAAGGAAGCAGTCTTTAAGCTTGTTCTTCTGGCAACCTCTTACAAGCTTTCTCTTCTTAATGCCAGGTGGGTTACAGTGCATCATGCCCTCCTACTTCTGATGCACTTGTTTTACAAATTTCAATCTACATTTCAAATCTAACAAAACGGGAGACTTTAAGGGAATTTTAATAGGCCCCACATGGTAACACAGAAGAAATGGCAATCTCTACTGGCATCCACAGGTTTCTAAATTAACTCTAGAAGGTTTTCGCCTTGCTCAGTGTTTTTAAGCTCGTAGCTTCTGCATTTTCAGACATATTAAACATTCTAATATTAAACTGTGTTGGAGTATATGAATATTTTAAGGGAAGAAGTCTTATTATTCAGCTGTATGGCAAATTCATATCTAGACTATGAGGGTTTGGTTAGACATGTCTTTTTTAGCTATTATTTTACTAAGTTATATGTTTAAGGAAATATTTGCATAAAGGCTTAGAGGCTAGGGATAACCTGTTCCCATATTTTCTCCACAATTTTAAAGAAAAACTGTCTCATCTAAAGAGCAAATTGATAAATTCTTTTTAAAATTTTTTAAAACTTCCTCTAATATCATGCTTACCTGCTCCTGCAGGTAGAACAGAACCAGAGACAGCAAGCTGTGATTATTCCTCCCATTTCATCTTTGTTCTCTTTTTTTTTTTCATTAACTTCCATAGTCCTGCTATTTCCTCTCTTTGACCTCTACTCCTATTAGAAGAGAAAAATTAACAAGAAGGCATTCAGTTACCAAAGCTCTGTTAATCAGCATTGTTTTCACTTGCTCAGATGCTGTATCTCCATTGCCACCCCTCAAACTCTTCGTGCCTTTCAGATCACAAGCTGTGCTGGGTGAGTTATTTATCTGTGTTTGTACAGCACGCAGCACTACCACCACCAGGGCCTTTGGGTGCTACCATCCTACAGTAATCTCATGTTCACTAGGAAGAACAAAGACAAGCTTATCTTGGAAAAATTAAAGGAATGCATGATGCAGGTCAGGTTTGGGCCTCTGAGCCATACTTCCTGTTGAAGATTGTTAGTTTTTACTTCATAGATTTTGAGCTATTGGGTGCTAAAGGGGCTCACATCAGTGATCAAAACACCTCTGCTTTTCAAACAGATTTCTTGTGGTTTTTAAACAGCAATTATCTCTCTAAAAAAGAAAAGATATTTCACCATCTCTTTTATACTGGACCTTCCTATACTAGCTTGCTATACTTAACTGAAAATGATCTGGAGTGCAATGCTCAGGCTCAGGTAGTTTAAGGGATGAAGAAGGCTGACTTGGCCTCAGCTACATCAAGGTGTGATATGGTCAAGAATTCAATTCTAAAGCAATACAGAAGCCTCAAGAGAACATCATATTAAAACAGAGTCAAACTTAAAAGTTATTCAGTAGGTGGCCTACTAATTTCTCCAGGCAGGAGGGAAATATGTTTAGGCAGGAGGCCAGGAGGAAGCACTACGTTTTCACACTGAAAACACTCAGAGAAGTATCTCCAGTTCTGGTCTCTGTTTACCAGAGATATTTATGCATATCATATGAGATATTTGTACTTTAAAAAAAAAAAAAAGGCAACAACAAAACCAGCAAGCAGAGCACTTGCTCAGCACAAGTTTCCCAGATTCTGGGGTACTGCTATTCTTGTTAAAGTAGTAAGCTCATATACACAGCAGTACTCACCATACCTGAATAATGATCATTTAAGTGGTCATGTTCAGGACAGGTTCTGATCTTCTGAACCTGAACAAAATGGAACATCTTGCATTTTGGAAAGATGCTGACAAGCACTTCTGTGTTTTCTGTTGATTTCTCCCAAGTGGTTCCTCTCAGTATTGGGAAATGAACCTTTCATAACAGTACAGCTTTGACTAAGTCCTACAACCTGTTACATATTCATGTTAAATATCACATTGGTTTATGAGGATAACACATGAAGGCTTATGTCAACTCCATTAAATAATATCTAGAGCTATAATATTTCTGCCCTTATGTTCTTCATATAGAGAACAATCATTTGAGTGTTCTGAAATGGTGCATGAGGCAGACACTTTCACCAAATTCAAAACTAAAGGAGACAGCCTGAACTGGGCTCTCAATTGTAATTTTTTTTAAATGCTCAATGATGGAAAATCTTCTGCTGGTTATTTATTCCTGCTGTTAATTATTCTCACTGTTAATTATTCTCACTCTTAACGGCTGTGTTTTCTCATGTATTTGAATTTGTTTAGCTTCAGTTTACAGTCCTTGGTTCGTGTTACATTTTTCTCTGTTTCATTAACAAAAGCTTTAGTGCTCTCTGCTCATGAAAATAGTTATGTACTGATCAGGCAGAGAAAGAGTTTTCTTATCTCACAAAAGTTTTTGTCATTTTGAAAAATTCAGGAGAATAACTTAATTGAAGTTTCTGAAATGTAGACCAAACCCAAATGCATTTGCACTTCACAATATAAGAAACAATTTTGAAATATTGTGTGTAGATTTTTGACTGATGGAATTTTTAAATTTTCTTATTCATGTTACCATGATACTTCTAAATCTTCTGTTCATAAACAAAAGTGCTCAATCTCTTTTCAGTCTTTCAACCTTAATTTTTTTCCTCCACTGAGGAGGCTGGTAGGTCTATAGAGCCCAGGATGGATATAGAGCCTTGGAGAGGCAGCCCCTAGGCCAAGAGCCTAACCCCCTGGTTGTGGTGAGACAGAAAGCCTCTCCCATGAGACCTTGCAAGCATATGTAAATGTACCCCAGTTCTGCCTCCCCTGTTGGTTTGTTGTTTCCCTGCCCCTTTTTCTCCCTACATGGTTATGCCCTAGAATGTTCTTCCTTTCCTTGGCTCCCCATTGGCCCCTGTCCCTAGCCACTCCTTCCCTCTCCTCCCATTGTTCCATGCACCTTATCCCCGCCTTTGTACCACCCCCAAACCCTCAGTTCATTGGACCCTGATGCTCTCTCTGCTCCTACATTCCCAGTTTAAAACCCTTGGACCCTCCCAGTTCTTGGTTCTTCTTCGTCCCTGGATCCCTTAGCGTGTGGCTACAATAAACCCCGTGGAACTCCATACGAGGAATCCTTCTCTCATCCTTGTCATTGGCAGCTCTGAAACTATCTGGTATGTGTGCGGGTCTCGTTCATAAATGTGCCTGTGACGCCGGAGCGGCTCCCTTGCTGGAGGCGCTTTCGGAAGGTTGCAGCAGCTGACCCTACCATGGGTCGGCAACTCACCGCTGCAACACTCCACTCCCTGAAATGTATCTGTAATGCTCTTCACTCATTGACTTGCTTAGTGACAGCACAAGTTTTTCAAATTCTTGCTATTAATTTTTAAAGGTTCTTTAAAAATGCTGGACAAAAAGACTCACTTTCTAAACACTTCTTTCTCATCAACACATAAAAGAGTTAATCCTGCCCCTCTACTCAGCCCAACTGAGGTAGCATAGGGAGCACTGTGTCCAGTTCTGAACACCTCTCTTATGAGGAAAGTTTGAAGGGGCTGGGCCAGTTCAGCCTTGAAAAGAGATGAATAAGAGGGGACTTCATCTGTGTCTATAAGTATCTAAAGGGAGGGTGTCAAGAGGATGTTTCCAGGCTCTTCCCAGTGGTGCCAAGTAATAGGACAAGAAGCAAAGGGCAGAAACTGATGCACAGGAAATTCCACCTGAATATGAAGAACTTCTTTACTATGCAGGTGACCAAGCACAGGAATAGAATACCCAGAGAGGTTTTGAGTCTCCCTCACTGGAGATATTAAAGAACTATCTGGACAGAATTCTGTGCCATGTGCTCTAGGATGCCTCTGCTTGAGCAGGGAGATTGGACCCACTGTGATCCCTTCCAACTTTACCACTCTGTGATGCTGTGATTTTCCTCATAGCAGTAGTTTTGGAGACCATGCTGTGTATTGTCTTTTAGTTTGTCCTCTGTTCCTTCTCTTTTCTTTCCCTTATTAGATTCCAAACCCTTTTTACAAGCTCTCCTTTGCACCAAACAATCCTTCCATTTAGTAACAGGACTATACATTTTTAAACTTACAGTAGGACACCACAGTAAAAAAATACTCTTCTGATGAATTTTTCCTAAGTAAGTGTCCATATGTGACCTATAGTCAACATCTCCTTAATCCTTGTTAATTCCTCCATAGCCTTTTAGATCTACTATCCTTGTTAAACATCTCCACTTAGTTTCTAAGAGGTCATATATTTTTATTTCTCCTTTTTATTTTTTTTTTTATAATATGTTATTTTTCTTTTCCTCTAATCCTCTGGACCAGCTGGCTAAAAGGTTCTCTAATATTCTTCAGTGATTCTCCTAGGAAGATCTTACCATTATTTATTTGTCTTTCTCATGAGATATAGTCCCTTCAGCCAAATATTGATTCATATCAGAATATCAGAATTTACTACAGATTTTTCACTGACTTTAGCTGGTTTGCCATTCTCAGTAAAATTTTATTTATGTATGTTGGAGCAAACAGGAAGAAAAGGCTTCAAGAGAAGAAGAAAAATCTGTTCTACCTCTCATCTTTATTAAGGTACTTTGTGTAATGTATTCAGTAATCTTCACCCTTTCAACATGGTTTTCAGTCGTCTGAAATATTCCAACATCACAACATGAACCGTTATCAAAAGATTTCTTGAAAGAAAAAGGAAGATGTGGAAAGGATGGTCAGCCACCTATTTAGATTTTATTTTTTGTTATTTTGCTCCCATATTCAATTTACCTCCTGTTACCAAGTTTAACTGTAAATAACAATCTTGTTGATCCACAATCTAACATAAGAAGCAATTAGATATATTTATTAAAGCAAAAAGCAACACAATTTAAACTTTAAGAATAAAATCTGGAGAAGATCGTTAAGATGACTGAAGCACCTGAGTGGTGGTAAAAAAAGAGTTACAGTTTTTCATATTTCCCTTAGGTTTCTCCTTTCTGTCAGGTCTCTACTACATAGAGATGTACAGTTTCCCTTAACTGATGCAGCCATAGTAGAAAACTTACCTTATTAGCATATTGTAGTATTATCTAAGAGTTTCCATGCAAATTTTCATCCCAAATAATTTTTTTTTTAAGTTCAGAGGACTTCAGAAGCACATCAAATTATTTACCTTGTTGCAAAATGTGTATTTAAATACAATACATGTTTTAAAAAGTTAAACCTCTGCTCACAACCAAATGTAATTTTCTTGCACACCACATGACTATAGAGGCATTTAACTGTACAGTAGAAGACTTCCAAGAAAACTGGGTGAGAAAATGATCTTTTCACCCGTGTTTGCTGCTAAGAAGCTATTAAAACATCACGCAAAGAGATTTTATGAGGGGTTATTTGCAAGGAAGCCCCTATCATAAAATGGAGGAGCACAAGTCACAGCAAACCAAAAATGATATCAACAGGAAAAAATGACAATAAAGTGAATACAGGAGCAAGAGGAACTAATCAGAAGCATATCTACATGACAATACAAGTGACAACACCAAAGCTGCCAGCCCAAATGCTTAAGAATTCTTCCAGAGAGCCAAAAGTGTTTGCTGAGGTAAAAAATATCTGCACAGTCTGACATCTGTGCTGCAAAAATGAGGAGGATGAGCACTATAATGAGCTGAAAAAATTGTGTATGGCCTATCCCAAATAAAAGGCATGTATTTTTTTATTTCCAATTGACAGAAAGGACTTGTGGGAAAATACTGGAAAAAATGACACTCCCACCCTTCCACTTCCCATCTTGAATAATAGAATAAATTACCTCAGATTTGTTTTTTATTCTAGTAGTCACTAACCAAGAACACAGGTATGTTTTGGGTAAAAAAGCATCATAAACAAAGTAAGTGAACAGTTTTATGCTGAGTGGTTTTCTTTGTTTTGCTCTAAACCATGTTCAATCTTACTTTACACAGTAACATTTATTATTCAATTTTTTATGTCTTAATGATACCAAAGCATGAAACACACAGACTTCTGAAACACAGTTTCAGAATAAAGCTTTTGAAGTGATAACACTCACATGTCAATTCAAAAACTACTTTCTCTTGCTCTTAGCATAATGGCCCCCCTTCAACAAAAAGTCAATATGGTGTTCCCTTATTGTCTGAAAAATTGACAAGTCGGTGTAATGATTTCTTGTACATCTAGTTGTATAATGGAAATTTAAAGTGAAAACATACTTTTTCCATTGAGATTTAGAATCAGTCAGTGATATTAGGATAATTAAATGTCAATGGAATTATTTCAGTTTCATTCTGATTTCTTATAGGCATTAAAGGAGAAGTTAAACCACTGTAAAGGTATCTGCTTGGTATACCCAGGAGTTATTTTTCTACAGTAAATAACAAATATCTTCATTCTTTTCTCCTGTAAAAATCAGAGGTTCAGAAGAAATGATTGAAATCCAAAAAGAATGTTTTCTTTATAGACATTTGAAACCATTAGAAAAGGTTTTTTAGTGTTCTTTGCATATGGAATTATTTTACTGATTAACACCTAGTTTTGAAGGCAGCTGACACTGTGAGAAATCAGGGGAAATAAGCTGGATCACAAGCTAAAGCAAAACTGGCATCATGGTAGGAATAGATAACTGACGTTTTATAGCAGCACTAATGAGAATCACTCTAACAATTACTGTACCCAGACCTCAGAAAACAAATTCTCACTGGCAATACATGTTTTAGAATATTTAGATACATTAATGCCCAATGTAATTCAAGATCCCTAGTGTTTTAGTGGATTGATTAGGATTTTCAATATCCTCAAATTGATTCTATGTGAAATGACAAAATCAGTTACTTAAGGGTTTGTGATCTGAAAAGAAAATAAGACAGTGAATAAACCAATACTTGAACGTTTTTCACACAGGAAAATTTTGTAAAGTATTTTAGCTTTGAGACTCAATAATACATACAGCTAGATATTTTAAAAGTTGTGCAAAAATTATTTCATCATATCAAAGTGACACTTCAAGAAACACCGGGATTATTAAACCATCACTCTGTTTTAGTTCTTTGTTCTACAGGATAATGATTGCTCATGCTGTGCTATTTAAAGTAAGACTGCTATCATAGAAACCACAGAAATCCAAAGAAGTTTCCACATTTGCAAACATTTTGCAAATAAGGCAGCAAGCCTTGAGAAGTCCATTCATTATATATTGTGGCAGGAAAGTTACATTAAAGAAGTCATGGCAAAACAGACACAGCAGTAACACAGAATTAGTTGCTGTATAGTGCTTCCAGAACCATATAGAAAATAAGTAGGCCCATGAGTAGCAGAACCAGTAAAGATCAGCTTCCTGTAGATTTGTGTTTTACTTGGAGGTTTCTCTGATGTCAGATAAGATTTGAAAGGACACAAAAGTATTTTCTTCAGAATTGAAGAATCTTTTTCTTTCAGCCAGCTATTTTTTCCTAATTGTTCAAGAATTTAATATCTATCTAGACTATGAGAACAACCTAAGCAGATTAAAATGTTAATAGAATGATGTCTGAAAGACACATGCATGCATAAAGCAGGTTTTAAGTCTGTGTAAGAGTTTACAGATGCATGGGTTTCTAAGATACTGTCAGTAGTCAGAAGAGATCTGGTCAATAAACTCAGGGGAATCCAGACAGTATTTCAGCTGGCCCTCAACTACACAGGGATTCTTTTGCCATGTATATGTGACAGGAACATTTTATTTCTTCAGCCATGTTGCCTGGCCTTTGGTAGAGCCTTAGAAAGGCATGAGCCTCTCACAGGTCTTGTGTCATATCTGTCTGTCCTGTGATATCCCAGGCAGTCTGGGACAGCTCAAATGGCATTAGACATCACTGCGTGAGCAGTTGAAACAAGAATCGCTGGGCTACACAGGAGAATAAACATCCAGGCTTGGTGACTTCCTGGTTGGGCTGACCTGGGCTCCTGTGCTGTCTTCAGCTGTTCACCCCTGGAGGTCCAGTGACATTTCAGAGGCCACTGGATGCTGTGCTTTGCCTCCAGCTGTGGCCCTGAGATGGCACGGGTCTTCTGTTGTATCACACCCTCCCATGTGTACGTCTTTGATTAAAAAAGGGCATTTATAATGACACTGAACACTTCCATGTAGGCAACTCCCCTGAGATTCATAGACAGCAAGAGAAGCCCAGATACCTATGACACATACAGGCACTTTTACCTATACACTTTAATTTTCCTGCAGAAATCTAAAATTTGAGTTCTCACCAGAAATGCATTTACATGTCGATTAGTGAGGTGAGACTTGTTTACTTCAGATGTTAACCAGGCTTCATCAATATGGAATTTGCTAGCTTTATACTTATAAAAAATAATATTACAAGAAAATTTACTGCAGAAAAAAAAAACAAACAAACAAATAAACAAAAAAAAAGCCGCAGATTAGCAAGTTATTTCGAGTTAATATTTCACTTATATCCTCTTATTGTTTATTACATACAGAATGCAGTATGGACATTGTTTACTAGATGTACTTTTTCAGGCAAACAGGTTCTGTAAAATATATGCATTAAAAATAAAAGCTAAATAGTGATAAAAATAATCAAAATGACAAATTATTTTATCTTTTCCTTTACATACTTCTGGAGCAGAAGTCTGACCACCTCACAGAGACGTTTTTAGTATGAAGATTCACACGTGTTTTAACAATGACTATCTTTTCTTAAAAAAAAAAAAAAGTCATAAAGTCATCATCTAGGTCTGAATGCATAAAAGACCTGAATTTAAAATACCACAATTTCTTAATTTTGCTGGATTGTCTGCTGTGAAACAAGGATATGGTATTTGTTGCCAAATATCACACTTTCTGACTGTAAGCCTTACAGAGAAATACAAGCAGGGTTTAAATAGTAGAGACATATGACAAGAAACAATAAAGGACAAGGAACCCTAATTACTGCAGGAATCTGAATGCTACTGCATTATATAAAGATGGCAGTTCACAAAAAAATTTTCTGGGCAGAATAGGAACACGTGAAGAAATAAAAATGTAGAAGACTGACACAGGCCAAAGTACAGAAATTAGTAAGTAGAGCAACACAAGCCAGTAAACGCAAGAAAATCAATACAACTCAGAGTATCACATTTATTAGCTCCCTGCCACATCATAATGATTCATCATCCTTTCCACCAAAACTCAAACTTTTTCTAGTTGTTACAAGTTTGATAGGGGAAAGTTAATCGAGCAACATGAATAAATCACCATGTCATTTATAGTATGATTCTGATTCTCATGCTCAAAGATATAGAAGCCCAAAGGCGTCTATTGCTGATGACATACACACCATGCAAGAGTGTTCCAAAAGTTCTACATTGATTTAAAAGGTAGCACTGAGAATTATTCTTCTTGAGAAAGTGATCTGGATATTGATGGTGACATTAATGAAACAAAACATCAGAACACTGCCATTCAGTTCAATGAAACAGAACACTGGGAAAAAAGACAATCAAAAGTGATCCCTTTATATCCCTGTTTTCAGAGTATTTTGGATTCTGTCTAACTCTTATTCAAGTATATAATTACTTGTGCAAGCCTATGGCATAAAAGAGAAATACTATGGAGATTGAAAAGCACTGCATTTATTCTTATAATATCCTGTGTTATACTGACAATTTAACAAATGTCTTGCTGTACTTACTACTGCTTCTTCTTTTCTGTAAATACAGTACTCCAAAAAAATATGTGTGAATCAGTGTGACGAGATATGTTGGTATAACTATGATAGAGCAGATGATATTGGTCACATATATTTAGGAATGACAGTATATAACGGGGGATAAATCAAACGGAAGGAACAGAGAACTTTAAAATAGAAACACTAAGATTTAAAGAGGAGGAATTTGAGGTACTACAAGACATCTGGTGATAATTAATCCTATCTTCACTTCAAGCAGTTAAAAAGGTGCTTGAGATGGAAAAAAGTAATTTTCTGTTCCTTCATGGTCCTTCATGTATTTCAAAATTACTCAGTTCAATGCAAACAATGAGGCAGGATTCATGCAGGCCTCTGAGTGCAATCAAACTAATTTAATATTGAAATATTAAAATTTAAATTTTAGAATTTTGACTGGGAGAAACTTCTGCTGATACTTTTCCTGAAAAAGGTAACACTGGATTTGAAAGTACACATTGGAATCTATTTAAACTCAATATGTATCTGAAATAAATGAAGACATCTGCAGAATCTTTGTTTTTTTTACTTTTCTTTATTGCAGTATTTTTTGCATCCTCATGGAAAATGAAAATGCCAATCCCAAGAACTCCACGATTATTTTCTATTGTAATGAAAAGTAATACCTGAATTTGACAAATTCTTCTCCGAACAACTTTTTGGAAAAACATGCAAATTATTTCTGATAACAAAATCTAGTTGGTTTTCATTGCTTACTCTCCTATTCTAAATGTTTTTATAATACATCAAATGTGGATGTTGGGGGTTTTTTGTTTATTTTAATTTTTAAGAAGAAAACATATTTTTCTTGTCCATTGTCAAAATAGATGTTTTCACATTTTCATTATCTGTATAGAAACCTATGTAGCTATTTGTTTTTGATCTGTTGTAGAGAAAAAAGACTGTTGAACCTATAGTACCCTTTAAATAGATGCATGACATAGGCTGTGCAGAGTCTGGAACTTCAGAAACACTTTATTTCTGTACAGAGTGATTTTTACTGTGGGCCCATAATGTCTGAGTTTCTGTCAGTGTAAGTGCATTTCCTCAACTTTGGTTTAGGACTAGTTCTAAACGTCTGTGATGTAAGGTGAATTTCAGCCACTCTTGAAAATATATGTTTTACTAGAATGCATACTTAATGCTTAACCTAATGAACCTACTTAGAATGAGTTCTGAGAATCATATCCACAGAAGAATGCTGTATTTAGAGAAACTATAGTCAATGAAGATAGTTATTTTAACCACTCAGCTTGACTGTAAGCCACTGACATAGACAATTGATTATACAAAATTGATTATACATCAGTCGCAAATGATTAATATTTATGTGAGCCATCCCATTTCTATGGCTAAAAGTACTGTGTGCAGCTTTGGGCACTCTGATATAAGAAGGACATAGAAAACATCCAAGGAAGGCCACGAAGTTGGTGAAGGGCCTAGAGGGGAGGCCATACAAGGAGCAGCTGAGGGCACTTGGTCTGTTCAGCCTGGAGAAGAGGAGACTGAGGAGAGACCTCACTGCAGCTACAACTTCCTCATAAGGGGAAGAGCAGGGGCAGACACTGATCTCTTCTCTGTGGTGACAGTGACAGGACCTGAGGGAACAGTATGAATGTCACAGGAAGTTTAGGATGCATATCAGGAGCCCCCAGAGAGTGGCTGGGCACTGGAACAGGCTCCCCAGGGAAGTGGTCACAGCACCGAGCCTGACAGAGATCATGAAACATTTGGAAAACACTCTCAGGCACACTCAGGAAAACACTCTTGGGGTGTCCTGTGCAGGGCCAGAGTTGGACTGGATCACCCTTGTGGATTTCTTCCAACTCAGGATATTCAACGATTCAAGGGGTTTTTTTTTATTATTTTAATTAAACAAATTTAAAATTTTGTTCTGAAAACATGGACAAAGAACAATGCAATAAAATACCCATCTTCATCTCCAGTTTGTTAATCTACATTTCATTGTCCAGACAGAGAACATATTAAGAGGCAAAGAAAAAAAAGTATGAATAGTTCTATTTCAGCAAAACCAGTATTAATTCTATAGTAATGTCATGAATAGACCACCTGCCTTTGACATTCCAATGTTAAATCATTCTATAGGATTTATGAACCAAAATAAACTTTCTGACCCTTCTATTCTTATTTTCAAAGAGTCATGACACGGAAATATAAATTTCATCAATAACTTTGTAACTGTCTAGTTTTCTGATATTTTGTTCAAAGCACTATATAACCTCTTATACAAAGGTTTTTTAGAATTGTGGTTTAGAATTCTGTATTTTTGAATTGGAAAGCAGCCAATGCTCATTTTGGATGGACAGAACCACAGACTGTTGCTTTAAATACCATCCTCTTCTAAGTTCATTTGACTGTAAAAGGAATTAAATTGGCCTTTGGTAATGCTGATCAGATGGTTTCCATGACCTTTCAACATACCCTGTTTGGAGTTAGGATGAAAAAAAAAAAAATTCAAGAGTGTAATGAGAACTGGCATATTAAAACGTCTAATAACTAAGTAGAGACCAATGTAAAAAGTTTGATGATAATTAAAGCCAAAGTTTTGTTCATTTGCCTGAGTTCAATGGATTTTTAAGTCAATGTTAAAAATTCTTTGCAAAACATATTTCCCATTAGACCAAGAGAATTCATAATAAACATAATAATATTTATATCTTTGGATAACATCACAGAATTGGACTTTGTAGTCAGAAATTTGTGCTTGTCATGTTCAGTTCTGGGAAATACCTGCTCCTTTCTTAATTACAAACATCAAAGAAACAAGCACTTGCATTTCCCAGGCCAATAAACAAACAATTATTATTTCTTTAAGTTGTTTAATTTACTGTTATGTATCTGAAATGAGGCAAAATATATATTTTATAATCAATGCACATGAAAACATAAAGAAATACATGACATAATACTAAAATGTAAATACTCATCTTTCTAGTTTTAAATAGATTATCAGTTGCTCTTCTCAAAAAAAAATAATCAATGACTTGACACTTTCATGTTTAGAGAAAGTGAACTCAAGTGAAAGGGACTCAAGTACAGCTGAAATTAATGTTTTGTTTTACTTCATAAGTATTCAGAAACATTGATTCACAGTATTCAGTGAATTCTGTTAATTAAAAAAAATGCATATGGAGGATCCTAGGGGAGCTTTGTAATGCAGACCATAAGATGACTTATTTCAAGATAAGCCATAGGAACTTGAAAGTCATAGAAACACTGAATCATGAAATGTCCTGCATTGGAAAGTACACTAAAGATCATTTACATCCAACACCCCTGCAGGGACACCTTACACTGGACCAGTTTTGAGAGACTGAAATGTTATGGTTAACGTAACACTGTTATGAAGGACATTTTCCTGTTATGGAAAACTGGATAAAGAAGCTGTGACCACTAAAGCTTACATGTCCCTGAATATGTCTCCTGACTGGAACTTTGGACTGTGAGTTAAGTCACCTAAGGCAACTTGAGATAAGATAATGGTGACACTGTTGTCCAATTTTCTCAGGTCTAGGAAGAAGTAAACAAGGCTGAGGGTGAAGAATATATACACAAAGAAAGTCAAACCTAGAAGCTGTCCTGAAATGTAGCTCTGGGATTAGGGATTAAGGTGAGGAGGAGGAGGAGGAGGAGGTGGAGGAGGAGGTGGAGGTGGCGGCGAGTTTTGGGTGTGTGGTGTAACCTCTGGTCAAAGGGAGTGAACCCTTACACAAACTGGCTCAGTTATANGCCTGGGAAGGCCACACACACACACACACAGGACATTCATGTGAGAGGC
>WEKY01025769.1:0-14933 GCA_013390045.1 Picathartes gymnocephalus
TCCCCCTCTTTCTTTTCCCCTGAGCTTGGTGCTGTCATAATGTTTTCCCTCACATGTCCTCACTTCCTCCTCTTCCCTCACTAGAAGAAAAACTGCTGTTAGTAGGTACCATTGCCAACAAATTCCACTAATTCAAAGATTCCTACAGGATGTTACAATGCCAAGAGGTTGATCTAGTCTACGTTCTGTGTCAGGGAATCGCTCTCTATGCTTCCGCTGCCGGCTGGGCAGCCCCGCCACCATCATGCGAGCAGTGGCGGCTGCCACGGCGCTGGCACTGTTTAACACCTTTATTCATGCAGGGCTCTGGGAAGGGAGAGTTGCTGCCCTCTTCGCCCGCAGTGCAGCTGGCTGGGGCGACCAGGCAGGCGAGGTGCCATTTAACGCCTCTCTTCATGCGGGGCTCTGGGAAGGGGGAGCCGCTACCCTCTCTGCCCGCAGTGCGGCTGGCTGGGGCGGCCAGGCAGGCAAGGCTCATCGTGGGCTGCACTGAGATGGCAGCGGCCACAGTGGCACATCACCACACGCCACGCTGAGGATAGCCCCTGGCTTCACTACCTCTAGTAAAAAACTGTACCTGCGCTGTTTTGATTTTCTGCTTAAATGTATCATCACAGAGGCGTTACCAACCTCTCTAATTGGGCCAGCAGCATGTCCATCTTCAGAGCCATCAGGCATTGGCTCTGCCAGCCATGGAAGTTTCTAGCAGCTTCTCACAAGCCATCTTTTTGGCAGAATACAGAAACCAGGCTGTGCCAAACTAACACACCCATATAGGCTGGCAATCAGCTGATGTACGTTAGCTTGGGTATCTGTCTGGAGAAGCACTGGGTATCTCTCTAACACGTTCTCAAGGCTCTAGTTTCTGCAGCCTCTATACAGTATACAGCCATTCAGGAGCCTGTAAAAACAACCCAGTCCTTATTAACTTTTTTCCTTTTTTCAGCACAGATTAAACCCCTTTTTACCATAGATTAAACTCAAAACACTCGTAATGCCTTAAGACCATAGCTCAAGCCTTCAGTAGCCAAATGGTATTTATTGGGATACACTCTCAAAGTTTCCTAAAAAAAATGCGTAATCTGATGCCTTTGTCTATTCGGTCCTGAAATTAAACACTAACCAGCGTTGGAGCAGTACACCCCAAGACTGTGCATGAAACTGGTGTATGTGGTAGTGCACATCCCCTCCTTACCTCCCTGCCTTGACCATTCTATAATCAAGGAATTCTTGTTGGTCTTGGCCTTGATTAATGGGCAGTTAAGTTACCCTTGAGCTTATCAAAAGAATTGTCTGTTCCCAGGAATCTTGGTTGTCTAATGAGCTCCAGTTTGTGATAAATAGATAGGCATAAAACTGTTAGAACTGTTCAAGTTAAAGTTGGTAAGTGTTACTGTTTGTAAGACACTGTTTAATAGTTTGTATTTGAAACGTTTGCAAGTTCAGAAACCCTTTGTTTTCTTCCTATTGCCCCCCCCGCCCCTCTAAGACGGTGCTGGCACGGGACCCCCAGAAAGTTCCCCACAGTAGTTTTGTTAAAGCCCAGACACACCCCTAGAGGTTCGAGCCAACCACCAGCCAAAATTCGGAACTGACCAACCGCAAAGAGGATCGAAAAACGCATCAATCGGGCCTCACCTTGAACCCCATAAAAATCGGGGTAAGAGCGTGGGGTGGGGAGTCTCCGACAGACCATTGCTGCGAGGAAGAAGACCCTGCTCCGGAGATCCGATCGCCGGGAGAGCGCCGCTCCAGCAACCTCGCTCCGGCCGTGCCGCTCCAACGATCACGCTCCAAGGACTGGATCGCCGGAGCAGCGCTCCTCCTCCCCTGTGCCGCCCGGAGAAGCCGTGGTGGTGTGAGCCATCGACCCCGCGGACCCCAGATTGTCCTTTCTCAAATGAAGTTGAGCTGAGTCACTGTGAAAGCTGGTCTCTCTTCATTTTTGACAAGTTTTCTGATGAATAGCCTTAAAACCTTATTTTTGTCTAAATACCAGCCCAAGTGGAACATTATTGTTATTGCACTTTTTTTGAGGAAAATTCCAGTTAAAATTCCTAGATTGTGACCAGGATGACTAAAGTAAATCATCTCACAACTCTATGAACAGTGGTTTTGATTGAAGCACTTTGAGCTCTCCTGGACCACAGCAGGCTGTGACCAGGATCTCCATTTGCATTTGGTTTATGGCAAGGTTTTGGTGGCAGAAGGGCTGTCAGAGTGAGTTCTCTGACAAACTGATGGAAGCTTCCCCCATGTCCAACACATCCAATGTCAGCTGGCTCCAAGATGAACCTGCCACTGGGCAAGGCCAAGCCCTTCAGTGACAGTGCTAGCACCTCTGTGATAGCATATTTAGGTAGGAATAAAAAATTATTACGGGAATAACTGTAGCAAAGAATACTAGAGTAAGAATATGTAAGAGGAACAACTCTGCAGTCACCAAGGTGAGTAGAGAAGGAGGGGCAGGAGGTGCTCCAGGCACCAGAGCTGAGGTTCCCCTGCAGCCCATGGTGCAGGCCATGGTGAGGCAGGATGTTCTCCTGCAACCATGGAGGACCGCAGTGGAGCAGAGATCCACCTGCAGCCCATGGAGGACCTCAGGCTGGAAAAGGTGGATGCTGAAAAAATACCATCACAGGGCTGTGGTGGGAAGCCCACGCTGAATAAAGTTCCTGCAGACCCGTGGAGAGAGGAGGCACTGCTGTAGCAGGTTTGCTGGCAGGACTTGTGAATCCATGAGGGAGCCACTGCTGGAGCAGTTCATGAAGAACTGCAGCCTATGGGAAGGTCTCACACTGGAGGACATAATGGAGGACTGTATCCCTTGGGAGGGATGCCACTGTGTTACAGAGGAAGGGTTTTTCTCCCCGAAGTGGAAGCAGTGGCAGAAACATTAAGTGATGAACTGACCATTCCCTCTCTCCCTGTGGTGCCTTGGATTTTAACTTTCATATTTCACAACTCCTGTAGTACTTAGTGTGTAACTCTGAACTGTCTTGTAACCTGTTAGCTGCTGTTCTCTCAGAGTATGACAGACATAACAAACCTCTCTAGGCTGGCACTTCAAGGACAATTCGGACTGTGCTGGGCCCAGAATGTCTAAACCAACATCTTGAGAAAGGGCGGCAAGCCGGGGAGAATTACATCAGTAGCTAAAGTTTTAATTGGCGAATTTATGCTGATATGCTAATGTACCAAAACCTATAACTGGGTTAAGAACTTGTGACTTGTTGTCCATTTTAGGGGTCCACCTTAGGGTACAGTGGCAGCCTGTGGCTCCCCAGGGTGTGCCTTCCAATGCTTTCAAATAAATATCCACCTTTATTCCCTTACTCCTGTCTAGCCTCTGTTTCCAGGTAGCCAACTTCAGGCATCAACTCTAATCCCTCAGGACTGTGNAGGTAGCCAACTTCAGGCACCACCTGCACCAGTGTGGGGTAGGAGGTAGAGATTCAGGAATAAAGTTAAGTCTGGAAAGGAGGAAGGGGTGTGGGCAAGCTGTTTAAGATTTTTTTTTACTTCTGGTTCTTCTACTCTGATTTTTATTAGTAATATATTCAACTGATTTCCCTAAGTCAAATCTCTTTTGCCCATGGTGGTAACTGATGAGTAATCTCTACCTGTTGTTTTCTCAATTGATGAAGCTTTCTCCCCTCTTCAGTTGAGGAGGGGAGTGATGGAGTGGCTTTGGTGTCCAACCAGGGTCAACCCACCACACTCTCTGAGTGGGATGCCTCTTGGACCTTACCAGCTCTCACATGTGGGACTCTGAGAACTGTTGCCAAAAGTTGCCTATGGGACCTGGGCTGATACCCCTGCCTCCTCGAGGGTCAGTTCTTTGCCCATTGAGCAATGCAAAGACATTTGACACATTTCACTGAACTTGAGGGATATTTTTAAACAGGCATGCATAACTTTGTACATACTTACATGTGTCTATGTGTGTTCATATGTGAATTGATTTACACACCTTACAGCCTGTAGGAAGTGTAGTCTGAATGTTGCCATCTCAATTTTACTGCTATGGTTAGAGTACAGCCTATTGAATAATTTTGTAAGTATTAAATTAGTCAATGATTAAAGGGTGTTAAATCCTTTAGCTGTAAACTGTTGTGGGGCTGAGTTTGGCAACAGCCACATCTAGACTTTATCAAGAGTTTAGAAAGAAAGAGGGTCTTCACCAAACCTTGTTACTCAGTGGGAGGGTCTCCCTCTTACCCTTTTGTGTCCCCAGCCTCTGTATAAATAATTCTAAAGTGATTCTAGTAAATTTCCCTCTGTGTGCTTCATCTAGGCAGTAAATACTAGAGTGGAGCCGGCCACTGAACTTTGTCATGCTTCTACGAATTTATATTAAACCTGCTTTTGCTGATGGTGATTTGTTAAATGACTTAAACCATTCACTCATGACAGTGTAAGCTTTGAGTTTCTAGTTCCCATTTCACTCAAAATGCACCTGCCCTTTGTCCCCATGGCCTGTCTATGTTGGGCCCTTAGGACTGAAAGAGAAGCAAAAGAGGAATGTTTGAGTTGCATGCAGTTTTCTCCCAGGAGAGCCAGGTCCAGACCTAGAGAAATTGAGGATCCAGTTACTTATTGACAAAGATAGAAATAAGTGGCCACTAAATACAGAGATCATGAAAGGTTGCTCTGAAGCATACTTCTGAGAAAACACACCACCTTCCTGCAGTTAAGCATTTTGTCCTACAGAGTCTGTTTCCGGCATCTCAGGAGGAGATTTGCTTTTTCCTGATTTCTTCTTCCTCATTTTTTTTCCTAAGTATTTGTTACAGATAAGAGGTCTGCTTATGATGAGAAGTAGCCACCTCTTCAAATTGTATGCCAAGGTGGAAATTTGAACAGTGATAAAAGATCAGGGCTTTGAAATAAGAAATGTCCAGCTAATCCTTTATTATCTTCCTGGCAGATGACCAGAAACCCTCTCCTGTTTTTGACAATAAAACATGATGTTTTATTTGTCTGTATTTGATTTGGATTTGCTCATCCCTCTTTATCTGCTGGCATGGATCTGATAGCTTGGGTAGAACAGGATTATTTCCAGAAACCAAGAATCCTTACCAGAAAACCAAAGGAAAAGGTGCGTTTTATATTTGGTATGTTAATATCACCTGTTTAGTTGCTGTATACTCTGTTAGCACTAAACAAAGTGGGCAAAGATTGGCAAAAATATTAGAAATATACATTGGAGAGGAGTAGGACCTAACCTGATGTGACTTCCATCATGCAAAACTGGAACTGCATTAGATGCCCAGTATATATTTCCAACAAACCTAAATCAGTGGGTATTTTTGAGTGTTTAGTGCTGGACTCATATTCCAATGTACCTAAGGCTTTGGTTGTGCCTTATCAAATCCAGAAGCAGTTTGATTCCTTTATCATTTTGTAGCAAAGCTTAGTTGCTGGAGTACAGACAAGAGACTTTAGGAAGGGGAAGTGCCTATTTCTTCATGCCTTACATCTCTTTTGTACCCAAGCTGCCGAATATTTCATGCAAAAATTAGTTTACCTACTAGTATGACCCTTGAAAAGCAGCCTCTTGCAGTCAACCTGACTGCTTTACTTGGATGAGTTGGTGGTGTTTTCATTCTTGCAGTCTGGGCAGGGGGCCTTAGTTTGGATTTTGTGATCGAGACAATGTTGACAACAGGACTTTATAGAGGTGACTTAGTCTTTGTTTAACAGTCCTTAACCAATATCAGACAGACTTCAAAATTAGAAAACATGATGTCGCTCATTCCTTTTGGAGTAGGTAGAATCAATGAACTTGCCACCATGACAAGTAACAAGCCCAGCACTTTTCAGCACTCTGTGTGCAGCACAGAAGTTGTGCTATTTTACCTGAGTATGCTGTCTTCAGTACATAGACTCATAGGCAGAGAAGAGCTGCAGAATGTTCTTGAATGTGGATACATTTGGACAGGCTGCTGTTCTGCAATTAAACCACAGCACTTACAAACCATTCACTCCTTTGAAGTGCATTTTCTTGATTCCCGCGGAGCTGAGAGATGAATTTTATTTCCTCCCCAGAAGATTGCAGCCGTTTATTGCTAAAGTAAGCTACTGAGGCAGAGTCAGGAAGCTTCTTTATATTTCCACTGTGCTTGCTAAGGACAGAGGATCCTTGCAGATCTATGGCACTGCCAGTAAGGGATTTTTTGTCAACATTACACCTGAGTTCATACAACTGCTTGGCCAGCTTTTGGGTGGGGGAGGGATTACTGATGAAGAAGAAAAGAAAGCCAAGCAAAGTATCTTGTACCAAATCTTCCCAAGCTTTGGGGAACTTCAAAATTTGCTCCTAAATCCAGATGCTGCATTTCACTCTGCACTTCTGTTTTTCTGATCTTGTAGCTTCTGAGATGGCGTGGCCTGAACTGAGTGCTCAGGGTTTGGGGTTTGTTTCAGGATCAGAATAGCTGCCTGTGAGTGGGACCCACACAGTGCTGAGGGCTGACCTGTACTGTGGAGGCTTGCACAGCTGTCACCATGAGCTGCCACCCTGGTCCCCTCTGCCAGACTTAAGGAGACTACTTTAGCGTCCCCCTGCTGCTGGGATTAGCATTCCAGCACAGTGCTCTCTTGCTTTGTCCTCCAGAACAGAAAATGTTGCTCCTTCCACCTGATCCCAACTTTTGCCTGTTGCTTACTGTGTATTAGCAGGTCTCTGCCTGATCCTAATGCAGCACCAGGACACAGTGCAGCACAGCACCCCAGCACCAGAAGGTGCTCCCTGGGGTCTGGGTTATGTAGTTGGTGTCCTCCACCTCCTGCAAGGTGAGCAGGCCTCAAACCTCCTTTAGTTATGGGGATGCTTGAAAGGCAGCCTTCTTCTTCATGGGGATGTAACATAGCACAACAATATTCAGGGACAGAGAGACAAGGATGAAGCAGTTTTGGCTGTTTCCTCTGGACAACTAATTTTAGGTAAGGTCGCCTCTCTGGCATGCCATAGCACCGTATTTCCCGAGTTGTCCCTCTTAAGAAGAGCCAGAGGTTATTTTTTGAAGATGTGCATCATCCCCCTTCCTCAAATTTTTGTACCCTTTTCACATCCTTTGAACCTTAAGCATGAGCAAAATTTGCAGCCAAACCACCCAGAAGTAATTGGTTCATATATGACATACACTCTAGGCATTGTTTTAATTGCTCTGCTGAAAGCCCATCATTGTGCTTTGAAGCAGCGCTGGAAAAATATCCATTAGTGTCATTCTCAGCCTAAATGATGGTTGTTTCACTATTTTGTAGTGTTAGTTGTCTTTATTATAGGTGGTTATTAAGTCCCAAAAGCTGGGATTCTGCTTCACTTTCATCCTAAGCAGCAAGGGCAGTGTCTGGCTAATAACTTGAGAATGAGTGGTCAAGGGTCTCTGCTCTCTCAGAGCCCAAGGAGGTGCTCTGCTGGGTGCCTCCCCACTGCAGCTGTCTGATCCTAAAGCACAAGCCAGCAGGTCATTCTGACCCAGAAACCTTCATGTTCACTGGGTAATGAGCACTCCCTGTGGAACAAAAAAGGATGCTAAAAGCCAGTGTAGCTTTTCAGCTAAAAATGGCTGTCAAATTCACACTAGATGAACAAAAAACTAGTCTGGGACAAACTGAATAGAACACAGTTAGTGACAGAGACATCCTCCCTCATCCATCTCCCTTTCTACACTTGAATACACAAACCCACAAGCCCTGCCAGAGCAGATGCAGTTGCCACAGCCAGTGCTTTGCTTATGACTGCTATCCGGGTGACAGTGTCACCCCTGTATCTTTGAGGAGCAACAGAGCCTCTTGGGCACTGGCTGAGGGCATGCAGGATGGCTCCCCAGCCTCTACCTGCTCTCCACTCCACTAACCCAAGAATTTTGCTAGCCTATACCTTGGCTCTTAGGGAACTTGTTGCATCTGTAGGCTGAGTTTGCCCTTACCAAGAAATAGCAGATTCCTAGGGCAATGCCCCAGAACTGAAAGAGGTTCTCTGGTAGAAAATCTTCTGTGCTATCTGGACTTTGCAAAATCTGAGGTGTCTGGCTTTGTTCATACATCATTTTTGTACTAGCTTAGCTTTATTCTCAGTGCTGTGGCACTCCTCCTTTGTCAACAAGTGAGATCAGGAGAGCTTGTGTAAATCCACAGAAATAACGTGCAGCACACACCCATCTACCAGGCAGTTTGTGTATTCCCAAGAGCTTTCTTGAACTTGGCAATCTGCAAACTACTGAGTGTTTTCTGTATAAGTCATTCATATCAGCAGAATTAAGAGATATTCAAAGGATGTGATTTTATCAGATGACTCAAAATTGGGAGTGTTTGTTCCTCTCAAGCACCTTTACATCATCCTGACTCAGCAAAACAGGTCCAGTTCAACTTTTTTTTCTTATTTAGCAAGCTTCCTAGGGATGTTATTCTTCAATGTAGACTCCATTCTGCAGATCCTGATGGTCATGCTCAGGAAAGATCCTGCTGCAGGCAATACACTTTGTCCAGGTGTCAGCATCAAAAAAGGAGTCCCAGTTTGACAACAAAACCTGGCACAGAGTTTTTGGGCATGGAGCCTCCTTGGCCCAGCAGCACATGCCCTATGCATAGGTGTACCTCCATGTGTGTCTGTCCATACACATGGGTTTTCCGGTGCCACAAATACCACTGTACCAGCACTGTAGGAAAACACCCGGAGCTGGGACATTGGACTGAACAAGGTTTTTGTCAGTGGTCACAGCTGGTTGTCATTTATCAGCAGAAAGAATTTTTAATCTGCAATGAAACATTTATTTTTCCTTTCCTTTAAGGGCTCCTTGATAGCAATCTGTTTATTATTTACTTCTTTCCCTGTCAGGTCAATAATAAATTATTCAGATCCTTTTTACATTGTGCCCCACCTGGCATGGAAGTCATCATCAATGAAATAAAATGTGATGAGGTACCAGAGAAGTTTTCAGGAAAGCACGGACCTGATGGGAAGTAAGGTTGATCTTTCTTCCCTTACTCTCATTTTGGTTGCTTTAACACCACTGAAATCTTTTGTGACTGACAGCCTGAGAAATCAACTCAGGTATTAAAGAAGCCCTTTTCTGAGGGCTTTAGGGTAAAGTGCTGTAGTGCTTACACACATGTCCACCAGGAAATTCTGAAGCCTCTGGGGTTTTGGTACTAGCCTTTCTGGCTCATGTGTTCTCATTTGCACCACAGCAAGATATACTCCCAATAAACCCCACCAGGTTCTGTGGATAACCCCCACCAGGCCTGGGACATGAGGCTGTGATGTCTCCAGGTCTGTGATGCCTTCCTACCAAGTTTCAGGCTTAGGAGAACTGGAGTTCCTCAGCTGGGGATCTGTCTGCCTCCTCATCTGATCATTTCTATGCACATATATGTGTGTGGATGCATATGTGTAATCAAATTTACATGAGGGGAAATGTAAAATTAAGCATGGTGCTGGCTGGAGAGAGGCCATAAAGGGCTTTTTCGACTCAGTATCTCCTCTAGCACTGCATCAGAGCAAGGGGGCTTCCTCACCTGGAAATCCAATTTGATTGTGAAATAGAAGGAAAATGGCAGTCACAAACTGAATCCAGTACAAGTAAAATGAAAAGCTGGTTTCATTAGCAACCAGTGCAGAGTTCAGGTTAGCCAGGTTTGCTCTTTGATTAAGACTCTTGAATATGTGATTAAAATCTCTGACAAGCAGAATGTAATAATGAGAAAGGCTCCTTAAATGCTGGGTCACATGGTGGTGGGAGAGCTGTGAGTGGAAAAGAGCTCAAGGGTGGAAAGTTGCTAACTCTGACTTCAGAAGATAGAGGTGATCAGTTAATATTTTTGTTTTTACTTAGGTCTTCAATGTGTTCTTTGGCAGGAAACATATTTTCCATGCTGTCATGCACCAAGGGTATTAAATAGGGGAATACTAAAGGCAAATAGGGAACAGGCATATTATTTTCACTAGAAAATTGTGTGGCTTCTTCATCCCCACAGGATGAAGGGGAGGTCTCAAAGTGACCTGTAGGAGTCTGCAGCAATCCTTTACCTGAGATAGGAGCATGCTGAGCCAGACCAGAGATCCAGCTACCTTGAGGTCTTATTGTTGCCAGTGGTGCCCAGGGGTGGTTGCAGACAGGGCACATGCAATGATGCCTCAGCACGTCAGAGCCGGACTGCGCTGATGCTGGAGCCAGAAGTAGGGGACAGGAGTACCTTTGTAATTACATATATTTCTATGGGTTTCTGTAGAACTTTGGGGCTGCTGTTGCAATGGAGAGGCAGCTGTGGAAATAATTTTTTCATTACTCAATTGGCTTAGCTACTGGTGCTTCAGCCTTCACCCAGGAAAATGCTGGATTCCTGGTACTGCCTAGCCGGCTGCAGTGTGGCTCACACCCAGGGACCTCTCCCTGACACTGAGGTGCAGAGGCAGATGAAAAATCAGTCTAAGTTAAGTCCTTCAAGTGCAGCATTAGATGAGTTTGCTGCAGCAGTCATGCTCCTGTCCAGCTTTCCCCTCACCACATGGCTGCAGTACCAAAGGTTTTAGGTGAAAGCTAACTTGTAACTCCAAGCCCTCAAGAGCCAGCAGATGTGGCGTATGATACAGGATGGGTATGCAGGAAGAAAACCTGCTGTTGACTACCCAGCTGAAATTCACTTCACTTCACTGTGGAGACCTGGAAACCCTATAGCAGAGAGGTAAAAAACAAAACAAACAAAAACCCTCAAGAAAACAAGAGAAATTAACAACAATTGAGAAGAATCCATCTGACTGATGGAGAAGCTGAGCCCCTCTGTCTTTGATTGCAAAAGTGAAGGTCCTAAGCTTTGTGCTACTGGAGGTGGCTGCACACCACTCTTTTGCCGTTGGTTCTTCCACTGCCTGGGTTGGGGCAAAATAAGTCAACCCAAAGGTGCAGCTCAGACCATGACTTCTTTTTAGGAAAGAAATAGCTGTTTGGCCCCATGGAAAGGAGCTTTGTCTTCTGTAGGAGATTTTGTGCAAGGGGCTTTAATGGGTGAGTACCCCGTTTTTGGGAGTGGCATCTCAGTAGCTGATGACACCTAAGGTCAACTTCTTTCTCTTTTTTTAACTATGCTTAACATTTTTGCACCTGCCAAAGGCAGATGATGCCAATAAAGGACAATGCTTTTCATTGCCTTCAGGCCACCTGCTGAGTCCTAATGGCCTTATGCATCAGGGAAGGAGAACAGTGCCAGGATTAGTCCTTGCAAATGATCCTGTCCACTTTTGTCAGTGGAACAGTGGTCCACCAGGGACAAGTGCTGGAGTGATGCTGGAGTTCCCTGTAGTGCTGGACCTGTTGGTGGGGTCTGACGGGAGGTGCCCAGCACCTTTGCTTTTGGTAGAAATTAAATATCCTTCTTGGCATTTTATGTTTAAGGAGGCAGGGCCAGCCCACTTGAATGAGAAGGAAAGGTGCCACCCATGATGTAAAGTGGCAATCAAAATAACCTTTTTAACGATAGAGCCACAAAATCAGTGCAGTGTACAAAACTGAGCATTGGGTAAACAGGGCATGCAGCTGAAGGAATAGGTGAAACTCACTGTTCGGGATGCTTTTCATCATCATCCCATTTTACTCAATAGAAACTCCCCAAGCTAAAGTCAAGGTAGGGAACATTCCTCATCTCCCTTCTGTGATCCATATTCACCTCTATTTGCACTATATTTATTATTTTTGTTACAAAAACCAAAACAAAAGAAAACAAGAGCAAACAAAAAAAACAACAACAAAAAACCCAACAAAAAAATTTTAAGGAAGGCAAATCCCTTCTTCTTGTCTTTTACAAGCCCCACTTTGTGCTAATGGTGCAAGAGATGGTTGCCACCACCCATGCTCCATAGAAAGCTCATTACACACAGTGCTTTCCAGGCTAGAATTGCAGCAGTGTGGTGATTATGCTCTTGCCCTGATTGTGTTGCCAACTTTGGAGCACCAGTGTGGGAAGGCTAATTAATGAAGCTCATGCTTGCAAGCTTGTCTGAGGGAAAAAGTACCAGCATGACATTCATGCACTAGGCGAGCATTGTAAGTTAGCGCCTCTTCCCAAACACACTTTTTTAGTAAAGACCAAGATCTGTGTTTCACAGCACCCTGTCCTTGCTGTATTGCCAGAGTAAGACATAAGGTCCAGCACCCTCATTCTTATAAGCAAAGCCACGCAACTGAACTTCCTGCAAAGTTACCTTGTTTGCAGTGGGCTGTTTGAATCAAGCAGGAGCCAGATGAATGGAAAGGGGGAGGCAGAGGCAGCTGAAACATACCTGGCATTTACAACCTGCCGCTTCATGCAAGCAGAGTTTGCAAGTGAAGTGTATGTTCAGAGAATATGATCAGATGGGTAGCACTTGTCATTTGAGGCTGCTTCATTGTGGAATGCCTCAGGCAGACCCAAAACTTAAATTTGTGCTTTCTGTGCTACATAGGGGTTCATGGACATGCCAAGAAAAAATCAGTTTGATGCTACTCATTAAAAGTATATTTTCAATAGAGAAAGTGAAGTTTAAAGAAAAGAGTGGAAGCTCTTTCTGTTTATTTTTTGCCTTTTTTTCCCCCCAGTTTTTACTCCATGCAAGGTTTCAGTTTGACAGCACAAGCAGGTATACTGCTAGTCCCAGTAAATACATATAGTGGTAGCTGCCTGTGAGACTCATAGTGGAAAACCAGGCAGCAACTTTTGGCACTGGAAGGGCTAAAATGGTTAATTTTGTATTTGCATCAGTCTTAATTTTGAGGTGCAGGCTGCATTTTGTTGAGCTGTAGTAGCAACCAATGAGATCTCAGCCAAGAGGAGGAGAAGAAGAACCCCAGCTGTGAGACACTGACAGGTTGTCTTGACCTGACAAAATTAATCTTCAAACAATGCAAGAGTTGGCTCAGTCAACTCCAGAACAATTTGTAATTACCACTGAAAATTTGATGAAGGCAGGAAATGTAACAGAAGACTCAAAAAGTGCATCATGACACCTGCACAGCAGATTGTAGTATAAAAACCTGATTACCCCTGAAGGGAGGTAAGAAGTGATGCTGACATGCAGGAGCAGGACACCTGGTACATCTGTTGGCACTCCCAAGGTTTTTTTACCTTCTCCTGTGAGGCTTTCTGGACCATGGTTTAAATGAGATTACTAGAATGTTGGTGCAGACTTTGTTGGATGATTGCATCTGGTGCCAATGATTTCTGGCCACATTGATGAGGTACTTCAAGCAATTTTTTTTTCTTTTTTTGTTTTCTTTTTTTTTTTCCTCAGTCTAGTCCCAGTTAGTATTTTTATTATTGACCTGAATGCTGGACTGTGGTATGTGCTTCTGACATCTACAGAAGATGATGAACTGGGATGCACTGCCCTGAAGCACAGGAATAATGATAATGATCTTGGCAAACTGGAAAAGTGATTTGGTTAATAAAAGGAATTACTCTGAAAAAGGACAGGCGCAAACACTTGTTTGTGCAAACAACTTGTTTGCATCCCCACAGTACATCTGGGAAACTTTTTCCCCTTCTGATATCTGGCAAGTTGCTCCTGGACACACAGAGTAGAAAAGGAGAAATATAAACCTGTACATCATCAGCACAAGACAATGGAAGATGTTATCTCATACTGCTCATGTGTGCTGACCAGACATGTCTGGGAGGTGGCTGAGGCAGCGGGTGCCACATGAGGGTACCTATTGGGAGTCCTCATCCATGAGAAGAGTAAACACAAGAACACCTTTGGATATGGAGTCCTTGGGTGCTAGGTGGCCCTGAGGCCATTTCTCCCTGGAGAGATGGCCTTGGAAATGCCTGGACTTGGAGGTAAGCACTACAGAGGGAAACAGCAGAGATTATTCTCTTTGTCCTGTCTCCTTAGCTCTCCCTCCCCCTTCCTTGCACCTTGTTTCTGTACAAATAAAATTAGAACAAACAGGAATCAAAACACCCTGGGGGACCATGAATAGAGTTGATAAGGGATGCAGCAAATATAGATTATTTTGGAAGGTGTGGGTTTTCTGCCATCCTCCTTTCCACAGAGACCGATGCACTGGAGTGGAACATGGGATCAGTGATACCCCCATGTACAGCACTTCCTACTGTACTCTGCAGGGGCTTGAGGCTTTTAAGTTCCAGCCTCCTGAG
Organism: Picathartes gymnocephalus; assembly: GCA_013390045.1. NCBI lineage: Eukaryota > Metazoa > Chordata > Aves > Passeriformes > Picathartidae > Picathartes > Picathartes gymnocephalus. The sequence continues at coordinate 14,140 of WEKY01025769.1, forward strand.
TGCTGCAGAAAATAAAAACCCAAAATAAAAGCAGTAGAAAGTGGAAAAGTATGTTTACAGACACCTTTAAGAGCAGGATCTATGTCCAAATCAGGGCTGGTGTGCTCTGGGCATGGCAGCTGTGGAGACACACCAGCATTGCAGTCAACTCGCTAGGATGACGGGAGAGATGGAGCCGCAGACTGACTGCGAGTTAGACTTTAGCCTATCCCTGAGGCTTTTCCCTCAGTGCAAGTCCCTGTGTAACCCGGGATGTGGGCTTGTCTATGCCTGCCCAGCAAAGGCAGCTCATGTCTAAGGTCTGCAAAGCAACTGATGGGGCTTTTTCAGAAGCACACCATGAGCCACAGCAGGGCTGGCAGGAGCCCTGGTCCAGCACATTGGGATGCATCACTGCCCTGACACAGAGGTTGCTGAAGTACAACTGCTGATACCCTGTAAAGGCAAAAGGCTCTGGCTGGACATGGTTGCTGCATCTCCACGGGAAAGAAAAACAGGATAAAAATAGGGGATAAAAACCCAAAAAATCTGTATGAGATGTTACAGAGATGGAAGAAAGATACAGCTGCAGTTACACACAGCACAGAGAAAGCCAAACTGTGTCTTGGGCAATCCCTCTATGACTGCCTGTTCAACTCTGGCATGGAGAGACTGATGTGGAAAAGTGTGGGGGTAAAGGGGTTTCTGCAGAGAGTGGCAGGGTTAGAGTTCAGGAATGTGGCCAGCTCATAGGAGAATTTTATTTGGACATATCAATCAGACTGCATAAAATCCTGGCTGAAACATCCCAAGGT
>WEKY01025771.1:0-23540 GCA_013390045.1 Picathartes gymnocephalus
TTAGGCCATCACATCACTTTTTCTGATAGCACAGGACTGTTCTCTCCAGCTTCTTGGAGTGCTTCCATCAATATGGTATCTGTGTGTCTTCTAGCAGTGCTTAACTGACAGCTGTCATGTATGATTCATGATTTCTTCAGTCTTCTTATGAAGAAAAATATTTTGTGTGCATTTAAAGGAAACAACAAAATTGTAAGGAAAAAGACATTAGCTATATAAAAGTAACATAACTTTCTCTAGGCAAGCAGCCCATCAGTAATGTCACTGCAACTGTAATGCCAATTCTGATTTTCATTTTAGCTACATCTTTAAGTGTGAGTATTGTGATTACAGCAGTTCAATGGTAGTCTTCCATAGCTTTGAACATTGAGAAATAGGATTTTAATGCGTATATTTCCCCAATTTATGTATTCTTATATCTGTTTACATACCTTAGTCTGCATTTTTCACAGAATCACTGAGGTTGGAAATGCCTTCCAATATTAAGTCCAGCCTTTGACCCAACACCACCGCCTTATCTGAACCACAGCCCTAAATGCCATGTGGCGTTGTTTCTTGAATACTTCCAGGGATGGTGACTTCACCACCTCCCTGGGCAGATCATTCCAACACCTAAACACCCTCTGGTGAAAAAAGTCTTTCTGATGTCCAACTGGCACCTCTCCTGATACACCTTCAGGCTATGTCCTCTTGTCCTTCTGCTAGTTTCCAGGGAGAAGAGACCAAACCTCACCTTGGCACAACCCCTCAACTGATAAGGACAGCCCTGAACCTCCTTTTCGCCAGGACAGACATCCACAGGTCCCTTTTGTCACTCCTTATAGGACTTGTGCTCCAAACCCTTCACCAGCTCCATTGTCCTTCTCTGGACAGTCTCCAGCCCCACAATGTCTTTCTTGTAGGGAGGGGTCCAAAACTGGACACAAGATTCAAGGTGTGGTCTGACCAGTGCTGAGTACAGGGGGACAGTCACTGCCCTCATCCTGCTGGTCACACTGCTTTGGATACAGGCCAGAATGCTATTGTCCCTCTTGGCCACCTGAGCACATGCTGGTTTATGTTCAGACAGGTGCCAACCACCACCCACAGGCCCTTTTCCACTGGGTAACTTTTAATGCGTTTTATTAGGCAAAAATAAACATTTCCAGTAGAAGTATATATACTCTTCAGAAACTTAAACTTTAATTAATTTGTACTGTCCTATATGTAATAGAAAGTCTAAAAAGTATTCCCAGCATGCCATCCTGTCTCATTTAGCAACATGAAACACAGGCATAACTGACATATAATCTTTGACACTAGTTCATTGTTTTTTAGGCATTCCCTTAAGATCCTTTTATATATTGTTAGAATCTCCTTATTCTTAAGATAATTTAGATGTTCTAATTTCCATGACAGCCAAAAAATTGCTTTAAGCAATTATTTATGTGATAATTATTATTATTCATTATAGAGCTATTTATCTCCTATTCAAACATTAACCAGATTAAGAAAAATGATACCATAAAAATGACTCTTGCAGCTCATGGCCCTTAAACTCCAAGGACACCAGTTATCTGTTCAGGAATATATTCTTTCCTTTTGCTCTAGGCAAAAACTTATTTTAAAAATGCTGCACTTCAGCCAATTGTGTCATTTTTTCATCTGTTGCCACATTCTGTGGAGCCGTTCCGGTATGGAAAAGGCCACAAAATGGCTGACATACTACTTTTAGACCATACAAATGATTTCTCCTTTTATTGGTCTCCCTCAACTCTTACATATGAGTTTATGGATGTGTTCCTACTCTGTTCTGCTTTAATCTTACTACAGTAAGCAGTGCATGTTTATTGATATATTAAATGTAACTTGATATAGCATATAACCTAATTATTATCAGCAATGATGGATAAAATTTTATTTAAAAATTTGTAAGTAAAGCAAGGAATTCATTAGTATAAAAAATGTATGGGAATAAGATGTTAGGTGGTTTTTTTGTGCCTGGATATTTGTGAGATATAAAAAGTAATGTAATATGGCTTTGCAAATCAGTTGGTCTAATTTGGCAGTACAGTCTTGCTGTGTATTTCTGTGCCGTACTTCAGAGAGCAGTTAAAATTATTCATATGTCTTCACTGCATTTCTCTACCCAAATACTTTGAGATACCTTTCATGCTTAAGTTGAGCATTGAATTTCCAGGGGTTTTGACATTTGGCTTGGGGAAACCACAAGAGCTTTAGAAGAATACTTGCAGTTAAATTACTGACATATCTTTGTCTTAAAATAATATTTTGGACTGGATTCATCTTGTTGTTGACTTTCTAAGGGCTGGCTATCTAGTCCAAAGCTTCTTTTCCAGTCTGTGGGAAGAGAGAAGCAGAGACTGTGTCATTCTGTGTCTTTTGGAAGCACCTATTTAATGAGTAGTCCATCTCCATTGATCTCAGACTGGGCACGCATTGGGGATTGACTAGTCTCCTGGCTTTTTTGGGGTGTTGAAGTAAGATTTCTATTGCATCAGCATTAAGATTTGTATTGAACCACCAAGTTCTGCTCTCAATTCCATACATAACAGTACAAGTGTATAGAGAAGTGTTGCATTTTCTCCACTCCAAGGCAACAAACACGTGGGCCAGACCTATTCTGGATGTCGTGTGAGGGCAATATCCCCACACAGAGCCTACCTCTCCCAGCGAGGCACCCCTTCTCCCAGGCACTCTTTTCTTCCAGAGTGGGCAGAGCAAACGCACATGTGTCTGCACCGAGTGTCCACAGAAAACCCTGTCAGGTTTGGTCACTTAAGGACATCATGATTGTTTGGTGTTTTTACTTACAGCTCTGTAAACAAAAGGAGACTCAGACCTGGTTCCATCTGCAACTCTTTGATGTCAACAACTAGACTTCACAATGCAACGTTTTCCCACATAAATGCAAAACTGTGCCTTTGAAACCATCAGCTGGGTAATGTACTTCATCATACTCCACTCCTCTTATCACCAGTATCCAAAGGACATGGGTTAGTCTTCCTACTTCTAAACTCATCTCCTCAGGCAAGGAATTTTTTTACAGAGCATATGAACTTTGAGTTATTTTTCAAGAATCCTGTCTTATTTTTTGTGGCAGAGCTGTGGGTAGTACATTATTCATGCCCAGAAGCCATACCATGGCTTCATACCATTTACTTTCCCATCTTGCCAGCTCATACCCAGCCCAAGGTATGTGGATTCTTCTACACATCCTCGTCCTCTTATCTCACTAACTCCATTGCTCTAAATGCAAAGACTTTAGATGGCTGGATCAAGACAACATATTTTGGCAAAATCTTTCTCCGTGTTGAAGGCCAGACAATGTTAGCAGGTCGAGTTAGACTAAGTACAAACTATAGTTTAATGTAAAATATGTTTTTTTTAAGTACTAGTTCTGATTTTCTGTAAAAGCTTTCACTGGCTTATCTACTATGGATCTCTCTGTCAGCACTAGTGTTTTATTGCTCACAAGCATCTTGCAGCATGAGGAATCCTGCCCAGATGTGTCTACCAACCCAGGCAAGTTTGCTAAGGATGAATTGCTTCTGCTTTCATAGAAGACATTGGACTGTTATGTTTTTTATTCAACAGATACTTGTGTTCCCACTGTGCAAGTCTTGCTACTTTCACTGGCCTTTCTATTCTTTGCTAGTTCTTGGTTTGAAGTTCATTTTACCTGATTTAGGTACCAGAATTAAGCAGTTTAAGCTGGTTAATTTATCTAGGAATAAATTGCTGTTGAAAATAGCTATTTCAGGATAGGATGATTGCCTTCTGGAAGTGTTTATTGGTACCCATTAATTACAGAGGAAGGCTAGATGACTAGCTTAAAACAAACATTTAACATTAAGATGGCTAAAGGTAAGTGAAGTGAGTCCCACTCTTGTGCAGGAATGAATGGATTTAGATGATTAAAAAGCAGACCTCTTCCACTTAAGGCAGAATATTTTCCCTCCCACGCTCTGCATCTGACCAGGAAATGCAGCCTGTCACAGAGAGCTGCATCCCAGCAATAACCACTGCCGCATACCTCATTTTGGTATAAGCATGACCGATCTCTTTTTAAAGAGCAGCAGAACTGTCCATTTAAGAAAAAGTCACTTATCTGTAAATTATTTTCACTAGTTTAATGAAATTACAAATCTTTGGGATATCTGAAGGGAAATTTAAGGAAAGCTAAAAAATTGCTTTTTTTTTTCTTCTGACACTATCTCAGAGTTTACCCACAAATCAATCTTAGTTCCTTCTTTGAGCTCCAGACTGAACAGCATCATGATTCCATTCATGAAATTAGAAAGTTTACTCACCTCTTTCTATCAATTACTCTATCAGCAGCTTGGGTAAAAAAAGTGCCATGAATCAGAGAGAAAGTTCATTATAACATCTTGTCTCGTGTTTGCCAAGTGTCTTACAGTTAAAAAAGATGGTTGGAATGTAAAGTATAACAATATATTATAAAGCAGGGTTTTTTCCTGGGTCCATTCTGATTTTCTGTTTATAAGAAACAGACAGCGACTCTCAAGGTTTTCTCAGGCTGTAATATTATTTCAAAACTATCATGGTGCATATGATATGCTTTTACTAACACAGTTACTCTGTGAAGCATGCTCCAAACAATGATATCAGATAAGACGAAACCAGGTAACATTGTGAAACTTATTTGAATAAAATTATAATAATACCAATGTAAATCTATTCACTATATATATTTACATTTTTTTTGTTGCAGGAGACAAAAATTCAGTCTTTAATGACAGCTTTTAGGAGAGGAATGCTTCAAAAACTAAAGAGTGCTTGCATATATAGAGAGAAACCTGTCCTTATGTGTGTCACATTTTCTGTCCAGAAATCCAATTATAATAATACAGTTCCATCACTGAGAAGCGGAAATCCTCATAAGTAACAAACTAGAAGACCTCTCCCAGGGCAAGAAATCTTGACATAATGTTTTGGCTTGTTTTGGGGGGGGTGCATTTTTTTTCTTTGTTATTTTAGATTTGATATGTTTGGTTTTATTTTTCCCATTGTACCATAGGACCATATTTAGAAAAATTTTTTTTTCTTGCATTTTTCAGGATCCACTTATGATTTTGTGTGGTTCATGAAATGTGAGGTAATCTTGAGGTTTACATGAAACATTAAAGGGGACTGATTTTGGGGAGGTAAGCACTCATAAAGTGGTATATTTTAAGAGGCACAGTCATGTATGTATCATTTGCAATGTAATCATATAAAAGTAATAATATTAACTACAGCAATCATGAAGACGTACTGACCCTTTTCTGTCCTGGAGGTCAAACAGAAGTTTCACATACCTTCCCCTAGAATTACCTACAACATCCTCCAAGATTATTAAGAAACCTCTAATCTTAACTGCACTTAGATAATTCCTGAGTCCTCTTTGATCTCATCACAACAGCAGTAGTCTGGTGAGCTGAGTCTGGGGAAAGAGCTGCACTATGATATGATCTGAGGACAAATATGTACTGGGTTTTCCCCTGAAAGGTAATGAAATACCTGAATTTATTTGCTGCTCTTCACACTCACTCCTCATCATAGTTTGTGTGAACAGATAGAAAAGGTCGACCCTTGCAAGTAGAAGATCTTCACTGGGAGATCTTTGTCCATTCAGATGCAGAGCACTTCTGTGGTTCCAAGAGTTACTGGGTGTGGGGGTGGGTCACGATGTGTGAACAGCTGATCTCCTGGAGTTCATTAAATCATAGGCCCAGTTCCTTAAGGAAATAAACTCAGTGCCGTTGAAGAAACACTGAGAGTGAGGGAAAGAGAAACTTCTACTGAAAAAACAGATGTTTTCAGCTTGCCTTTCACGTTCCATTAGATGGCCTAGAAGGCTGGTGTTGGGTGAGCCAGGGGTTGTTATAAAAAGGCCAAACTAAAAACGTTGAGCTTTACCAGTGGCATGGACTCAGTCTTGTGTCCAGAAAGTTCTTTTTGAGCAGCAGCGGGGCTGTCTCTTGACCTTCAGAACAAGACCCAGCTCAAAAAAAAGACAGTACTTGTAAATAATCTCTATCATTTTGCCAGCTGCTTTCAGTACTTAATCTGTCTCTTAAAACTGAAAAATTACAATTGCACCTGATGTTCTATCCTTTCAGGTCTGCTCTCACTTAGGATGTCAATGTGCCTTTCTTGCCTTAGATTGGCTTCAGTGTTCATTTCTTCATTGCAAAAGCTAATTTCATTTAAACTGCTATGAGGTGTCCATTCCTGCAATTGACTTCCTTGCATAATTCCTGTTTAAAGCAATGTGAAGTTTGCAGGTGAATTAAAGGCAGTGCAGATTTCTGGCTCTAGCAGATTAGAAACCAATAATTGCTAAAAATAAGGGCTTTTACTCAGTTGCTCCTGAAATTTTAAAGGGGAATTTTATGGGTGGCACTGTGTGCAAGTGTGTGTGTACTTTTAAAGGAGTGACTGCTGTGAGAGCCATCCAACCGTGCAGCATTGCTACCTTCGTACCCACTCCTTTTCACTCAGCAGATTTCCCACGCTGCAAAGTTTATAAATTAAATATAGATGAAGAGAATGAAAGGCTAGTTGTATCCAAGATTCTGAAACGTCTAGTACTAACAGAACTTGCAGGGACATTTTCCACCTCCTATACTAAGTTCATATACACACTATAGGTAAATAATGGCTTCTACATCTCTTTGCTGAAATTCAGCTTTTCACTAATGAAAATCCTCCTTGCCGTCCTACCTAAAGTATGATGTGAGACTGCACAAAAATCATTGGTTTAAAACATGAAATGAAATCCTGCCCTGGCAAGCTGACAATCTGGGTGACGGTCGCTTCTCATTAGGAAAGTCTTCTCAATCCCATGGCTCCCGATAGAGCCTTTCCCAGGAGTAGGGTTAGAGAAAGAGGTAGGCTGCAAGTTCTACCTTCTCCCAACCTGATGTTTATTAGTTCTGCTTCTTGACTGCTGCTAAAGGAGGCACTTTAATGTTCTATTGAACACAAAACAAGCAGTCAGGCTTCTCTGTCCTGGCCTAACTTCAACTATCACAGGATTCATTAGTAAAGACTGCACAATGCCTGATGGCACACCTTGGGACCCACAGGTGGTTCAGAGCTATCCAAACCATGTGATTTTTTTCGTCCCGGGTTGTGCTTGAACAAATGTAACACATCCTCACATTTGTTTGAGACAGTAAATGAAAAAATCATCAATGTATGGACACAAAATCATGCTTTCTCGGGCATACTGTCTACAGACTGGAGTGAAAAAAGGAGGAATGAAGATAATATGCAATAGAAACTGGGGAATTACTGAGGCTGGCTGGGAAGGATGGGTGAAATAGAATTTTCACTTTTCTTCCTGAAGAAGAAAAGTGAAATAGAATTTTCACTTTTCTTCCTGAAAAGTGAAAATTTCTTCCTTTTCTTTGTACCAAAAATGATCTCAATCTTCAGCAAAATCTGTTCAGAAGTACAGAAAAAAAAAAAAGAGAGAGAGAGAGAAAAATGTTCAGAAAATATTCAGTGTTGATTTTAATGTTCTTTTTTTTTACTCTTATAATTTTTTAACTCTCCTCCGCAATCTACAGAGGTATGTTAAGCTCTCTGAAATAATTCAGATGCAGATAGCTATCTCTAAGTCCTGCAATATGTGAAGCCTCTGAGGAGCCTTACTTAAAGTGCTTGCAGAAGAAAGGTTTATTTTTACCATGACTACGTGTATTTTTCATTATCACCTTTTTACTTAGATGACATTGATTGAACAGAATGGGCTCTTTGCTAAGGAAAACTAAAGCCCATAGTATCTTTATCCTTTAAAATTTGTACACATTTAATCATATGAATGCATTAATCTAATCAGATAGATACCATTTCATCTTAAGGCACCTTATATGAATTTTCTGTTTAAAAAATTTGAAGCCAGATATAGGCCATTTTTTTTTCACTTAACCTTCTGATCAGTCCTTGTGGATAAGAGTAGAGGGTTTTCTTTTAAACCTTATTTGAACTTAGTTTTCATTCATGATATACATTATTCAGGTAATGTAAAAGACTACCTGAACAGAACCATCTTCCTTGAGATGGAAGTGATGAAATGCAGATGCTTAAAGTTCTATGTAAAAAATGAGAGCAGACAATAGGCCTGAAAATTATGCAAAGAACACTGCACCAAATTTTTAAAACACTAATGTCAGAACCTTATCTCTAAAACATATGCAAGCTCTAGCAAAGAAGGCCTGGGACATTCTTACAGTTTTTATTGTACTTTAGATTCATTTCTGGAAGAATGGCTTCTCTCTGCTAGTGGTACAATCTTCCTTCCTTTGAGATCAATGTAAACGGTCCCATTGACATCACCTTAAATGCTCCTATTGACTTTGCTAAGAGCAGCATCTGACTTGCTGTTCGTTTCCCATTGCAGATAGGAGTGTTACAGAGGGACGTTCATGCAGTGACACAGCTACTTGCTGATGCACAAGAGGGATCAACTTATCTCAGTATTTTTTGGACACATTCAAGAGTTTTTCAAGTCTCTTTCCATAGACAGACAAACTCCAACACATACCAGACAATTTACCAGGTTACTGTGGGAAAATAATTTGTTTAGGCAAGAGTGCCTTCAAGGACAGACTTTCTCATATAGACTGCATTTTCAGAAACTGTTCTGTCTCAAGACTTGCTCATAGATATTTTCTACTCCAACATGCCAGGATGTTTCTTCACCTCGGGACCTGTTCCAATAACCATGGAAGACCTGAGATTAGGCTCCATACATCTGGTTTTGGATGAGGAAGAGCCATTGTGTCTGTGGATGTGAACCCTGTGAACTTTTGTATGTGATCATTTAAAGCACGGATTAAGGTGGTCGGAGTGCACAGTTTCCACCCAGGTTTTCTGAGAGTAGGAATGTCATGAAAGAAGAGAGACATACCCTGGTCATTGTTCATAGCCGCCATTTATAAATGTGACACAAGGACCAGTGCCAAAACTAAGAACACAGTGTATGATGTTTCTCTGCTTGCCTACATCCTTGAGGACTGTGGTGATCACATCAAGTATACCCCTCAAGAGAGGGTCAGTCTCACAAAAGATCAGCCACAAGTTTTAGTGGTACTCGCTTAAAAGCATTTTTCACTCATCAATTTGTCTTTTATTCTATTTGGCATATATAGCTTTTATCACCCACATTTAAAATTAATTGATATTAATATCATTATTTTTAACTGGGACTCCAATTTACTGTATGTAGTTCCATATGTCAAAATAATTTTGTCAGTGCATGAATATTAGCAGATAATGTGCGGGACAGCTTCGGAAGAGCGTTTGCTAGTCATCTGCTTTGGAAAAGCTGGGAAAAAATTCTTTAATATTGTTTGATAAGACCTACAAAAACCTGCTGTTTGTCTCCATAAAATATATTATTTTTTGCAAACTATGTGTAGTGGTTTTCGTTCTCCTCCTCACACGGGGCACTAATTTAATGTAGTGGGTTGAGCACTCTGGCTGAACACCAGTGCACCCACTAAACTTATTTACTCATTTTCTGCTGTGAGATAAGGAGAAATGCAAAGCAGGCTCAAAACCTTAAAAGGTATAAGGACAGTTTTATTAACAGAACTAAAAGGAAAATGATAAGAACCAAAATAAACCATCAGACACTTCTGCTCCCCCCACCTCATTTTCTCCTTCCCATCAAAAATGTAAAGAGACAAAACCTGAGACTTTCAGTCACTTTACCACCTCTAAAATAGTTTTTCTTCAGTTCACTTAGGGAGAGGAATCTCTCCTGCCATGCCATGGAGGCTTTTCCACAAGAACACAGTTCTCTCGTGGCTCCAATATCACAGCGAATCAGCCGCCTGGAAAGGAAATCTGTTTGCAGTGTGAAAGTCCCTTCCCTCGACACACAGTTCTTCCCACAACTGCTTTCAAGGGCTCATCTCCGTCTACTGGGGTACTATTTTACGGATGAACTGTTCTGGTAGAAAAGCAAAGGGTCTTCTCTTCTCTCTCTCTGGAAGCAAGGTTTCTCCTATCCCTGGAGCAAGGGTTTTCTTCTTCTGTCCCTGGGACAAGGGTTCTCATCTTTCTCATCTCTATGGCAAGGTTCTTCATCTCTCTCCAAGTTTCTCATAGACCACAGCTACTTCAACATCTGCTTGCTTCATCACAGGTGCCTTTGCTCAGGCTGCAGTTAGAACGCTGCATCCCCCCAGTTGCATTTATGAGTTACAAGGAATAGTCTGATATATCCTAGTCCACCACCATGGCCTTACAAAAGAATTTCCACTTAAAGCATCTCTTCTTTCTCCTCCCTCTGGGCTTCGGCTCNAGTATCTCTCCCAGGCTCTGCTGTTGGTCACATGATCTCTGCTGGGCAGCAGCCGAAGTTGCTGCAGAGTTTTCCCAAGGAGACAGGAGGCAGGGGCTGCAGGATCTCAGCAGCCAGGCCAGGATTCAGCTGCAGCAGGATCTCAGCTGTGCCCAGCTCGGCCGAGCGGGCTTTGCTGGCCCGGCCCCGCAGAGTGGGCAGGGCCTGACTGAGCGGGCCTGGCCCCGGCCCGGGCCTGGCCAGCTCCACCGGGCCGCGCAGGCCCCCTGTTACCTGTTCAGAAGCTGGAAGCAAGAGAGAGATTCTTGGGCTTCTCCTTTCTTAAATGTGAATCGCAGAGGTGTATTCAGCTTCTTCAGTGGCTAAACAGAGTGTCCATCTTAAAACCAGACAGCTAATTGGTTCTTCCAGGCCTGAAGGAAGTTGTCAAGTTCCTTGCAGGGAAAAAAGCACTTTTCAACACACGACACTATGTTTGCTGGCAATCACTGAAAAGTCATCTGCATTTTGACTATTTTAACCTTAATACAGAGAATTTGAGAGATTAAGGATTGCAAAAATAGTATGGAGTACTTGTACTATTTTAACATCCAGGCTTCTAATGATGAAATTTGGACAGAGCATGACATTGTGGTGGCTTATTTCTGTTTAGCATTAGTTCCGAATTCAAATTTTTTGCCTTAAAAAAATATTGGGATATCCATTATTAACCTAAGTCTGTGGAAGTGTGGATGCCTCTGAAAATGAGAAAAGATGAAAAAAGGCTACAAAGGAAGTAGAAGCAGAGGACCTCTTGATATTTATTTCCAGCACTGAATATAAGCAGAAAATCTGGATTAGCTTAATTTCTTATACTCCTTTCCTCAGTTATACTTTACTTAGAAAGGTAGACTACAAGCAACATCTTGCTTTGACCCCAGATGGCCTTCTTGCCCTGTTGTAAGACAACCAAGATCATATCTGCCATTATTTGAAATTCAGAAACCTGTAATTTTGGCAGTTTTATTTGATTCTGTTTCTCCTTTAAGCCTGGGAGAATCCCTTGCCCTGGCTCTGTGGGACACAGGACTTTCCTCACTACAAGCTGAAAGGAGACCCAGATGAGTCCCTGCAGCTTTCCTGCTCTGCTGCAGTGTGGATTAGAATACCTGGTGAACCCTGCCAGTGTTCGGGTTTGAGCCAGGTCAAAAAAAAATGGGCTTCTGTCAAATTTGAAGTATCTACAATTGAGATACTACCCCAAGCTTTCTGTTAAGGACAGGACCCGAAGGACAGACCTGAAGTTGTGTCACCAGAGGTTTGGGTTGGGTATTAGAAAAAGGTTCCTCACCCAGAGAGTGGTTGGGAACTGGAACAGGCTTCCCATGGAAGTGGTCACAGCACCAGCCTGACAGAGTTCAAGAAGCCCTTGGAAACCATTCTTGGGCACTTGGTGTGACTCAGGGATGGTCCTGTGAGGGGCTGGGACTTGGACTTGTTCTTTGTGGGTCCCTTGCAACTCAGCTTACTCTGTGATTCTGATATTGTGATTCTGTGATTCTGTGTGACAGGGATATTCATTTTAAAAACTTGATTCTTTTGACCACTTTTAGTTGTCTAAAATGGCTGAGATGGCTATTCCAAGCCTCTACATTCTTACTAAATTTGGTCAGACAAATTACATAAAATCACCTCCAGAGCAGAAGAGGCATCTGTACAAAATGGACATACCTTGCTAGCTTCAATGAACTTTTTTTCACACAGTCAGAAGTGGTCTGGAGACCACACCAGTTGCATACTGGTAACTCACTGATTTGAGCTGTGGGACAAGTAGAGCTATATAGTGGAAAGCCCTGTAGGTGAGTGATCTGTTCTTTAAATTATCAGACCCTCCACTTCAGTAAGTAGAAAACCAGAATAATCAAAACGGTTGTAGACAGCTTCAAAAAGCAGTAGTCTTGTGGATAAAAAAACAGGAAAGTGATTTTATGCTAAGTCTGGGGACTTATGCAGAGAAGCCGCCAGACTGAGACCAAACTACGGGTTTGGTGGGACAGTGCAGCACTGCAGCATCTGTACTGTAGCCAGATAGAGAGTGAAAAATAAAATGGTTAGCAATAGAGAAATGTTATATTCCTGGGGGTAGAAATAGTAGAAGGAAAATATGACAAATACTGTTGAGTCAATCTTTTTTTGGTGAAGACAGCAGTTGCCACACACACGTACTGCACGCATTTGGCAACAGATAAGCCAGATTCATCTAGCAGCTGCCAAATATCACTCTAACTGGAGCTACAAAAAGTACTGAGAGATTAGCTTCAGGCATTGCTGCACATGTGAGGTAAGTTGCGTATGAAAACCCGGAGGGGCAATTATTTACCTTTCTTTCACAGCATTTTCCCCTTTTTCAGACCTGAATTACTTTGTTTTTAACTGAAGAAAGAAAGGAAGCACCTTCCATGAGGCATGTTTTTTTGCTATGTATGCTGTCACATTCCCATGTGTGAAGACATATTATCTATCTAGTAGTCCCAACTGTAACACCTGCTGCCACCCAGACAGTATCAAGGGGACTAACAGCATTAAAAATTGCTTTCTCTTCGCTTCTGTGGTTGTGAGGTATATTCATATGTCTAATTATTGAGTTACAAGCACAAAGCATTCCTCTGCAGAAAGATACATTTTCCGTACAAATATTAGGAACTTTGCTATTCTGCCTGAATGTGTAGCATTAAGGCTAGGCAGGAGACCATGACAACATATCTTCCTTGGTCTCCTGTAATTTTTTTTTTTTTTTTTTTTTTTAACTCACTTCTCAGTTTTAAAAAGCATAATAAGGAAGCACTTAAAAGAGCCAAAGAAGAGAGGACTAATATAACAGGTATATATAAGGTATATATAGCCCAAGTGGAACAGCAAAACTACAGGGAAATTCATAAATGCCAAGGCAAAAGCAGTAGGATGGATCAAAGTAAATAAACTCAGCTGATATCCCAACAAGTGGCAGAGGTAGCTGCTTATGCTAATGCTGAATTTAGCAATAGCACATCCCTACCAAAGCAAGGAGTGGAAAAGCATGGCTGCAAACCATCTTTGTGAGCTTATCATTTTGGGACTGAGAACTATCACATTGCTAAGCTAAAAGAGCTCTGAGCCGCTATAACACCAGGAGTCCAGACAGACAGGCTTACACCCTATCTGTAAGTGCTGAGGTCTGTACATGTAGAAACATATGTGGTCATTCCAGAATTACTGAGAATGATTCAACCACCTAGTGAAATATCCAGGTGTCAAATAAAGACTGTCAAATCATAGGCACGCAACTGGGATCTCAGTCAGGTGGAGACCCTGGTAACCAAGTCATAAGGCTGCTGAAAGAGCCTGTGAAGTCAATAACAAGGATAAATTAGCAGTCTCAGATCCTACTCTAGTTAAAAGCAGCCAGTTCTAGCCTGATTAGATATGCAATGCCACAACAGCCAGTGTGATGACACAGAATGTAAATCAGGGTAAAAAAAATCTGTAAAAGTCCAATCCTTATTTCTGTTTTCTGATTCTTATATGCTGCTTATTGTAGCAGTTAACATGTAAAAACCTCTTCATTTTTGTATCCTTAATTTTTTTTTAGTAGCGTATACAACAGCAATGACATTGCTAGCAATAATATTTATTACATTTCAGATCATGGAATTCTTATTTGGCTATTGTCAGCATTATATCCTAGAAATTCAAACCTCCTGATTGCCTCAGGGGTATCTTTTTACCTTCATCCTTACAATTGAGTGCTGCATTTTTACAGTGCTTGAGATTTCTCAGGCTTTTCAAGTGGAGTTTCCTCTGTACTTTGCATTCTATTTTTTTCTGTCTCTTCTGTTGAGTATGGTAGTGGTCAGATGGAGGATAATGGAGATTT
Source organism: Picathartes gymnocephalus (assembly GCA_013390045.1). Classification (NCBI taxonomy): domain Eukaryota; kingdom Metazoa; phylum Chordata; class Aves; order Passeriformes; family Picathartidae; genus Picathartes; species Picathartes gymnocephalus. The sequence continues at coordinate 14,217 of WEKY01025771.1, forward strand.
GGCTAGAACAGGATGTCGCTAAGAAAAAGATCATTCATGGGATGTGCTGGACACCACCAGCATGGTTACAGACCACCATGCAGAGTCACATCAGATCATGCATCAACATGCAGAGTTTCTTTATGAAATTTTGAAATAAATTTTAATTTTATTTAACTTCTCTTAATGTCACACCAGATGAGATCCATGTGATCAACACATCGTCCTTTCTTCCACTCTTCTTATTCATCATCATGACAATAACAATAATATTTTCTCTTACTGGATTAGAGGGAGAACAGCTTGATTCACGTTTGTGTGGGTGAAGGGAAAGACAAGTCAGAGATATGTTTTGTACAGGGCCATGGATTCTGGGGTAGATCTGCAGTTTCTAATGGTTTTTGTCACCAGGATATGAAACCTGAAGTTTTGATGTGGCTTCTGTGAAGATTCTGAGTATTCCACTTCATATTTCCCCCTTCTCTCACACAGTTTCACAGTTTCAGAGTGATAAGGACATCATAGCCATGTAGACAAAGGTGATCCTGTAGATAGAGGCACAGAGATTTCATGTCACATTGAGAGGTTTAAATATCAAGATGGAGACCTTGAAGTGGATAAATGTGGCAATTTGCTTTGTTAAGCAGACATTCTATCATATTTTCCCTCATGTGGAGCTTTTTCAGGCCATACGGCTTAATTTTAAGGTCTGAGTTGCAGTAATGCAGTCTGGAGGTCACTAATGCAGGGATAACTGTATGGTATGATTACTGTGCCAATTGCCACATAGCTGTGACTCCAAGAGAAAGAAGGGAGCCACATGGCTATTTGGACACAGGGTATCATCAAGGAATCAAAAGGGATCTAAGAGCTATAGGCTCTTTTCCCCAGATATTTGTGTGCCAGCTTGAGCAAATAGTTGATTTAAGAAAAATAGTTGTGTTAAACTTGTTTATTTATTATATTTATATGGAACACCTACAGTTATTATCACAGAATATTAAAAAGTATTTGTCCTTTTTTAAATTTCATTTTTTGTATATTTCTTAAAATCTTCTGTGCAATTTATTTTTGCTTTTCTATTTTAGCAGGCACATGTTCTCATTTTAATTATGTAGGCCTTACATGCAAAACTGTTTGGGGATGAAAATATTTTCTCTCCTTGTTTTCCTGTTGGAAAATGTGATGCCTGTAACCATAAAATTTACTGAGAAGTTTCAGTCAGTCATAGTATTAATATATTTTAAAGATCCTTATGGCCATTACAGTGATTGGATTGCATTTTGAAGTCAACACCACCCTTTCTCACTTTGTTTTCAAGAAGTTAAACATGGTAAGATTTGTACGACCTGTTCTAGAGATTTGCAGGAGTTAGACATCAAATGACTAGAGGAGACAATAATCTTTCATGTGATCTGATATCCTGTAGCTGTTTATTTCTGATGGGTGCAGAGAAGAGGGGAATTTATTAATTAATTGTAAGAATGCAGTGAGGGTAAGCATAACTTGTAGAGTCCCATTCAGTGCAGCTGGGAGTCTTGATCAGGATGTTTTGACTCATTACTCTGGGCCTTCATCAGCTGATGGAACTAATTTTTTTTTCATCGGCTGATTAAGATTCAAGATAATGAATCGAAACCTGCCAGAAGTAATTCCCTCCAGAACTGGAGAGAGGATGTTAAGTTGCTTGCACATGTATTTAGAAGAAACCACAAGAAGCATAACCTCCCCAGGTTCATTTTAACTGGTGGAAAAAAGTGAGAGCTTTACCCGCACCTAAGAAATGAAAAACAGTCCCAAACTACAGGATTGAGAAGACTATCATATTTCAAGCAAAATAGGACAGGAAACAAGACAGGTGAAGAAGCAATAGCAAAGCACAGGCAAGGGAAGAATTATTGCATGTGGATCAACAAAGAAGTTAGGGAAATATAAATTCCAATTATTTTGGGCTTCTTACTAAAGCAGCAAATACTCTTCAGAATGCTTTTGCCGTTTCGTTTCTCTGCCTTGCAGTAAATGTAGGTAAACCCAAAATCATAGAAGTTTTTTGCAACAACTTTTTTGACTTCCTTTGAATGTTTACCGTTTTGCTAAGCATAGACTTTGACAAAGGAGCTCTTTCCATTCAGTTTGAAAACCTCTGCTGTCAATATATACAAATGCCACTATATGTTTTCTTTTGGGAAATATTTGAAAGATTTCCTTCCTATGTTTTTTAACATACAATTTGAATGGGAGTTTTTCTTTGTTTGTTTTCTGACATAGTTGTGTCTTTAAGCTGAACAGCAGGAGGGAAGGGCGATAGGAAGGGACAAGCAGGACTTGTACTGGGGTTGTAGTCTGGCCAACTGTTCACTGCTCTGTTACAGTTAATGGGGTGAAAAGCTGTGATAAGGCATGTGATCAGAATAGTTAATGTACTGTTCCTTCAGATATCTGAATTCAGGGCTTTCTAAATGTGGTTTGTTATTACAGAAGCTGAAAAAGGAGTAGTCTTAGAATAGGTGCCAAGTTTTTTTAACCTATCCACAGAAATGTCAGCATTATTTTAGCAAGTGATTCATAATATCTATAATACAAAATCTTGTATTTTGTATGTTGCATTTTATATAGTTATTGGCAAATTATAGTATAGCATAAACTGAAAGTTAAAGATTTCTACTGCATATCATGGCTGTGATCCCAGGTCTTTAAACCACAAGGACTGAAAGTATGTAACAATTTTAAATGCAAGCCTCTGTTACCAGAAAAGCAGCTGAACTCTTACATGTATGATTAAGGGTCACTTCTCCCTGCAGAACGCAGCTGATCTTCATGTTTCTAAAATAATCTTCTTGCTGGAACACTTTGTTACGATTGCATGCAAGGTTTTGGGAAAAGGCAAAGTGCTGCAGAGCTGAAAACATTTATTTTTCACTTGTATCCCCACAGATATATGTTTCCTGTAACAATTTCTAAACTATCAGCTTCTCCAGGCACTATCAGTAGGTATATTAGAAAGCAGGAACTACTACTATTGTACAATTTACAACGTGCAATTGAAGCAGAGCAATTGTCATACAATCTATAAAGACTAATAAACGTCTTCAAAGAGGGTCCTAATTGCTACATGATTTACTACATGGAGAATACCTTCTCTTTTGTGTTTGGAAGTATTTTGCTGCAGGAGAAACCTTTTTAGCCAGGCTTTTATAGGCCAGTCTTTGCTTTGGTAGCATGCATTTACTAGCTGTATAATTGGTGGCACAGTTCTTCTATCATAAACATTGTTATCAGTTAATTAAACTTGAAATGGAGCTTTGTTCCACAGCATGTTTTGTCAGACTGTTTTCCTTATTTATTTATCATCATAAAATTTTATTTTATGACTGGCAGCTTCTCAGCCCTCCAATAATAATATAAATCAAAACAAGATTTTAGTCTTCATGCAATTTCCTTTTGGTCTCAAAATATGAAACCAGATGTTTTGGGCATGCTAAAGATGCTTTTCATCTTTTTTTAGATTCTTTCAATGCAGTCAAAGTAAATGCATTTTTAAAACCAACTTATGAAAGTTAAATTTCCTTTGTTCGCCTGGGTGTAGTCTGGTTTGCATTGATGCAGCAGCAATGAGAGACCTTCCAGATAACATAGAGAATGCCATTGAAGAATTACACATGTGTGTCTCAAACCTCAGACAGAGCAGGAACTGTATTAATAGCAGATCAGTAGATTTATATTATAGTTTAAAACATTATGAACTCCTTTTCTTTTTTCTTTCTTTTCTTTTTTCTTTTTTTTTTTTTTTTTAAGGGCTTAATAAACATTTAAAGGAAGATTGGACTACAGGACATCTCTGTGTGTATCCTGCAGTCTGTATACAGTAAGTGCTAACCTGCAATATTTGTTCACATATCTAGCAGCTTTCTTTCTAAGTTGAAACAGATTTTTTTATGATGCCCTAACGAATTGTCATCAGTATTTCCTTTAAGCAATGAATCCTTTTTCAGTAGACATTAGATCTGGGCCTAAGGCTATTACTAAAGGACCTAAACATTCCCAGGTGGGCTCCTCTTCAATAATAACAGAAGCTTTGAAGGGATTTACTGATACTGAAAAGAATAAGAAGTAATAAACAGGAACTGGAGCAAAGTGGGACTGTTGTTACGAACATTTGCATGCCAGTCGTCAGAACTCTCCATCCTATCAAAATAATTCTGGCTTCTTACCCCTGAAAGCAAACAGAAAGGCTTTGGCAGCCTTGTGCACAGGGTGTGTACTGGGGTGGTTTGGGGTTTTTTGTCTGCCTTACAAGCAGAGACTGCAGAAGGGCTTCTCTGCATCAGCCTCCACCTCTCAACTCAGAGCAAGAAGGGAGCAGACATTTCCCATTAACCCTGCTCTGGTCTCAGGCATTAGGCAAATCATGAGTTTTATAGTGAGACTAAATAATCTCAACCTCACAAAACTATAAGTGAATCTGAGTACTGCACAAATTGCACGAGAGATGCACATTTGCCTGTTTGTGGCATCTGTTAATTCTCTGAGCCTTTTCTATTCAGAAAAAATAAGTTGAAAAGTAGATATGTTACTGGAAAAAAGTAGAAAAATGAAACCTGAAAAATGAAATTAAGGTAAATGTTATCACTCCAGCTGGTCACTTTATTTACTTGTTCAGATTTTCTGTTTTCAGTTTTGGTGAACTTTTATTCGTTTTTCCTGCTTTTTGAATCAAATGTGTACCTGAAAAAGACATATGAAATTTACTGCAAATGAAATGTAGGGCAGAAATTTGCTGCATAAATGAGGTGGTTTTACTGTTGTGAAAATGTATCTGACTCCTTACTTCAGTCTTATTCCTGTCTGTACTTTTGAATGGTAAAAGGTAATGAGGAGTGGGGTCTAGAGTAAAAGAGAATGAGTTTCCAAATAGGACCTAACCAGAGGAGACAAAAAACAATGCACAAGTGTTGGGGGGGGGAGAAAATTTGGTCAGGAGGGAGGCTGTCTGGAAGTTGGAAGAAATGGAGGGGGGGAAGGGAAGGAAGATATAATAATCATATTTTTAAGTGTTCTGTTCTTCAAGATAGGAGATGAAAGGTCTCAGTGACTAAAGCAAAAGAACAGAAATGTAGCTTGCTGGGAATGACTTAATTAACAGGAATAAAATAAAGCAGAAGAGAAGGTAAATGTGGACGGACAGGTAGTTTTCTAAAAGCTTTGATTTTCAGTGCTTTTATATAAAGAATGACATACATACATATGAAACACTGGTTAGTTACTCTCCCTTGTTTTATGCAAAGATACAGTTCCATCCTCTTCTCCCCTCTAAGAGTCATGTGGCCACTGCGTTGTTGTTTATTTAGAGAAGTGCTTGTGAGGAAGAAATTGGGAAGAGGCATAACTGGGAGAGTTTAAATAACACATCTTTATAAATGCAAGCTTGGATGATTTCATAGCAAGAATACTGTACAGGCAGTAGGTACTTACTGGTTTCTGTCATTTCTTTTCAATGAAGGAATGTGTCCATAGAAATGGCTGCAAATAAGAAAAACCCTTCATTACCTAGGTCTGCAGGAACCTTCAGCTATTTAAGCATGAACTTCAGGACAGGACCAGTTCATCTACTACCCTTAGAACAGCTGGAAAAACTTCCTTGTTTACTTTGCTGTTTCCCTCAATAAAATAACTGCCTTAGGTATCATGATATTGTAAATGATGAGTAGGCAACTTCAGTGGCCATTAAACTTCAAACCTTTTATCCATCTTTCCTCATTCCACTTCTCTGTTGTCCCATGTAGGTTCTATTATTGCAAAGAAGCCACAAACATGCAGACAGATTGCAGATATGAGAAATTCTTCTTTACCCATGTTAATATGGGAGGATATTTAGATATATAGAATATCTTCTATGTGCTCTACTTACAGCCTTTTTTAAAACTATGAAATAAGAAGCAAAGAATGTTGCTTACATCTTTTTTGCATGGGTTTACTTGCAACTTTTTGTATACATCACTAAGCTGCATGGCTTTCCTTGTAGGAGTGGTTACCTCCTGGTTCATTTTGCAAGGTGGTTTCTACCAGCCCTTATCCTGTCCCTGTGAATTCACTGCAACACCCTGTGCAACACCGCTTTATTTAGACCAGTAAATGGCACCGTATTCTGACCCTATGTTGTGGTATGCAGACTAATCAAGTGTAACTTTGTTTTTGGTCATTGGTGTAAAGAAATAGGGAAGATGTGTATGGGTTAGAGCCATTGAATGCCTGCAAAACCTCAGAAAGTGTATACTTAGTTTATGAAATGTTCCACTAAAGTCTTGCTAAATACACACTGTTGAGATTTGACATTAACCACCTTCATTCATCATAATAAACACACAAATTTTCCACTTGAAGTATCAAATCTTATTTTTTAATAAGAAACAACTATGTTTATCACAGCTTTCTGAATTCACTGCTCAGATATCAGACTAGATTCATAATGTTTTGATATTGTCCAGAAGATGTATGTTTTCTTTCTCTGGTCCTTTTCTTTTCCAGTTTGCAAGGGGCAAATTAGTCTTAACAAATACCTCCTGTCATGTGGTGGTAGGTCAGATACCTGTGTTATATAAATCTTTATGCTGAGAGTTTATGACATTTTAAACTTAGAGCTTCATTCAACTTGATGATTTTGGCAGCAGCCAATTATAACATTAAACAGTTCACAGAACTTAACCTAAGACCTAAAATTATATCATTTTTGTAATGACTGATTTGCACCTCTCTCAGTTCATTTAGAGCAATTCAGTTCAAAAGTCTTACCCTTCTTAATCACTTCCTTTTAATTTGAAACTCCAATGTCTCTCTTTATTTCTCTACTGTATCTACTTATTAAAAATTACCAATTAAAAAAAACCCACCAGACCTGCAGGAGTTATATGACTGGCCACGTACATGATATTGGAACAAAAAGAATGGAAAATTGTTGCTGTTGTTCAAGAGGCCAAAGAATGAAAGGCATTTTTGACTGTATTATGTTATTTAAAACTATGATAAGAGAGTTGTAATTGTGCATTCTCAGCATGATAACAGTGAAATTTCAGAAGATAAAAGATGGAGTTTGATGCCACTTGGAGCTCCATAGTGAAAACCTGAACACTGGATGATGCCTAGGTTTTTCCTCAAGGTACAATATTCTTCTTTTCCTCTGTCCTTCTGAGACTCAATGGCTCTAAAAGGCTGTGATAGACAAGAAGTCAAGATAAATAAAGCAGAGGTTTGCAGGTCACTCAGAGTTGATCATCCTGTCTGAAGTGCCCCTGACAAAAGTAAATGGGAGAGGAAGTTCTGGGTGGGAATAAAAGAAACAAATTTTCTGAAACCACACAAACACTAAAACAGAAAATAAAGACTTTTTTTAAATTTTGAGGTAAAACAGGTTGGAAAGACCAAGTCACAGAAGAAATGGGGACAGGATAAGACATATAGTTCCTTGAAATTTGGAGCAGCAGCAAAAGGTGAAGAGAGAAAAAGAGATACACCCCAAATTAGAAAATGCAGCAGCCGGAAAAGACTTATGTACCACTGTAGGTTTACCTAACCCTCTCTTCTGAAACTTAAAATCACTTCTCCCTTTCTGAACAGTGCCCAGTCGGATTCTGCCATAACAGACATAACTATTTCCAGCAATCAGATTTTAAAACCAGCTTTATCCTAAACCGTTTATATGGCAATGTATAGGTTTGCTGTAAAATAAGTTGCATGGAAAAGAAGACATAGAGGTAGATTGTTAGCAGGATAGAAGGAGTTGTAATTCTTTGCATTCGGAAGTATCAGCTTGATAGCACTTGTTTGTCAAATATGCTTCGATAGGATTTGAAACCTGATTTGAACACCTGCAGCACACAGTTTGACAGATCTTGGTTAAAATACATTGCATCTTGTTTAAAATAATGCAGTGTCTCAAGTACCTGGGAGTCATACTGAGGAGAGAGAAAACCCTCCTTGTTAAATATTTACCACTTGAGTCCTGAACATCTGCAATTAGCTAAGAATGGTGATGTTAGTGGACACTTCCCAAGGTTAGTTGCCTCAGTATTTGAACAGATCTAATCTGAAGTCTTTCCTTCAGAAGAGGAAGACATCCAAATTCAACAAATTGTCATTGACAAATGACCATAGCAGTCTAAGGATAAAAGAAGACCAAGTATTTAATAAAGAAAGAGAACATGAACAGGAACTTAACAGAATAAACCTGACCTATTTAGTGTGTTTAACCCTCCGTAATTTTTCAGACTTAGATTATTTATTAGCAAGTAAATCTCAAGATTTTTGGATAATTCTCACAATTTAGACAACAAAAAGCTGCAATATAACTGCATGAAGGTTTTTTAGTTATTTGTGGGTTAGGTTGGAGTTTTTTGCTTCTGAAAGGGTGAGGAAGGCTCTGCGCAACATTGGGATCTGATGCTTTCTGGGCAACAAGCTGCTCTGTGTTAAATGGCTCAATTAGTGAGTCACATCCGTTACCTCAGTTCTGCCAACCCTATGCTTTATTGTGGAAGGGACAATGCCAAACTGCCCCAGCCTTATGGGCCCTAGTACACTGAGCATAGAGCCAGGACACATGGATATGAGGGGGAAAAGTCTGGGTTTTTCATCACTGCTGATAGCAAGAGGTTCAGAGTAGGTACAAGGGGCACGCTATGAGAACCTGATCTCTGGAGGACTCACCTTGTCAGCTGGAAGGAAGGGTTTGTCACACAGCCATGGCCGTGAGGTGTTAAACAGGGCAGGGCAGCACGGGGCAAAGTGACAATGATGCCAGTCCCTACAGAAACAATCCTGGAAACCCTGGAAGTGAGATTCAGTTTTTCAGTGACTTCTAGCCAGAGCCCTTCATTGCAGCAGGAAACTAGATGAAGAAACCTAGTTGACTGAAATTAGCTGACGTAACTGTGCAGCTCATCCTCAGAGGTCAGTCAATGAACTACGGTGTTTATTTGTCAGCAGAAGAAAATTAGACCACTGGTTTTTGATGCCATTTCACTGGTAAACCAAATATAGGCAAACAAGACAAATGAGAAGTCTAGGTGGTGTATGAGGTGTAGGTGTGTTTTGGATCTCATAGTTCTAGAGTACAAACTTCCTGCAGTTACCAAGCCTACTAAGGAACATACAGAGAGAGGCTTCTTCTGTTTGGAGACAAACTAATAGAGGTTGTTGTCTGTTTCTGTAATTTACAAAATAGTTCAAAATACTCATAATGGAATAATTTTGTGATTTTGGCAATCAATATATACATTTTTTTTTACCTTTAATGCATTTTTTCTTTTTTTTTAAACATGATTTTTATATTTAAATTTTTATTTTAAATTT
>WEKY01025773.1:4907-67592 GCA_013390045.1 Picathartes gymnocephalus
ATGGCACATCTGTGCCTGGAGCTAGTCCTGGAGCTGTTTGACAGAGACAGTCTCAGTTTGCAGTAGAGAATGTGAGAGGAGGGTTAGGCCTATTGCATTCCTTTTCTGTTGTGATCAGTGGCATTCTGGTTATTTCCTCAGTCCAAGAGGCACCAAGCATTTTAATTGCCAGGGGATGGAAATTCAAGTAATACATGGGACATTGATGAATTCATACCCTATAGCAATTCCATTTAGTTGTGTGAAAAATACATCATTTGATAGTCTCAGTTCTTATAAAAGTCCTATTTATTCTTTTCTGCTATTGTAAAATACAACCAGTAAAATCTAATGAAATTTGGGGGTTTTTTTCCTTTGAAACTAGGTCCTGTTGGACCAGCTGGTCTCCCTGGACAGCAAGGTACCATTTTCCTGCAGCTTTGGTTATGCTTCTTAATATAAAGCAATTCATTAGTTTTCCTTTGTTTCTAATTCTCTAAGCCCTTGGCACATTTCTTCTCCCTTTTGTTCGCACATTTCTTCCTTTCAGTTATTTGTTGCATTATTTGGCTTAATCTTGTAAAGAATTTTTATAATTTTTTTGTTTTCTCAGGGGAAGAAGGAGGGTGGTAAGAGGGTGATAAGAGCCACTGTAATGTGGATGCTGCAAATGTCTTTTTTTTCTTATGCTGTTTTTCCTGATGGCTGGTATTTCTAAGGCACTTCTTAAGGGCAATTGCCTTTCTGTGATAGGGGATATAGCCCAGCTGGATACCTTCTGCCATTTTGAAAGGCAGGAGAACAAACTAGAGCCAAATTGGGATTAATGTCACTGTGAAAACACTGCCAACTGGGCAGACATGTCTTTGGAAGGGCCTGAACATAGCTGACCCCTAAGAACCTTTCTTAGCTGGTTTTCTATGATCCTGTTAGAGCAAACTGGGCAGTAATTTCCACATTTGAATGCAGTGTCCCTCAGATCTGGGGACTGAGTTCGTGTTCCCAGTTCTCATAAGAGAAGTCTGAAACTCTTGTTGGAGTAGGTACACAATGTCACCCTCTCTCACTTACATAACTCCCTTTCTCTATTGCCTTTTTTTTCTTTCCTGGACAAAGGTCCACGGGGTGAGAAAGGATCCCCAGGTGAAGCTGTAATAGAAGCCATCAAAACAGAAGTCTCATCATTGGCATCTCAAAGTAAGTGACCCTGGCTTTCCACTCCGTTGCCTGGAGATGTGTCAGAGCCTCAAGACTTGCTCACAGCTACCAGGAGATGCCCCTAACTCTTTCTTCCCAATGTGACATGGGGCAAGTGTGTGTGTGTATGTTTGGTGGTGTGTCTGCAATGCCTGCTACCTCTTCTGCCCTCCTTGTCTGTGCATCCCAAAGTACTGTCCAATTCCCCATTCAGGAGTCTTGGATCACAGCATCACTGAACTTTGAGTTTGTGCCTCAACTTCGAGGTGAGGGTACATCTCACACAATCAAGATAAAACAGTGCAGCTACTTGTTAAATAACATCTGTGCTATGTTCTCCTCCCAAAACCTACCTCTTTTAAGAAATCTTTCCTCTCCTAGAATGTTCTTTTCCTCCTTCTCTAGCCTTTGGGTCCTTTGCTCTTTCTCTTAACAACCATTACTCTCCTCCCTGTTTCTAGTAACCTGCTCAGTGCTGTATTTTCCTTCATGCCCTAACCAAACACATCTCTCCTCTCCCTCCTATGCTTCATCTTGGGGTTAGATCACGCAGGTCCCATCTTAGTCCACCTATGATTGTAAGAGCTTCTAACAGCAATATATTGACAGTTTCCATAGCAGCAGTAGCTCGATAGCAACAATTTTCCCTTGTTTGTGTTTTACTTTTGCACAGTGATGGGAGATTTACAAGGGCGAGCAGGACCACCAGGTCCCCCTGGACCACCAGGTATGTAACATACAGAGCTCAGTACTTAAGCAGGGGATGCTCACACAACATGGCACATTTCTGGGCCATGCAGTTTGCTGAGAAAATATTCTCTAATACCTCTATTTCTTTTGTCATCAGGTGAATCTGTGCAGGGACCCCCTGGTCCTCGTGGTCCCCCAGGTAAGAGCTTGTTCCTCTGAAACCAAAATGGAAAGTGGGAGGTTTTTTCCAAGGCCCAGGGCTGGAAGCAGAATGTCACATAGTGGGTTCCTACCAACACAATTTCACTGCAGTGAGATGCTGCCCAGCAAAGGACATTTACTTTGGCAGAGGGTTCTAGCCAGAGTATTAGTTAGTGAAAGCCATACTTTTTGGGAAGACAGTCAAAGTTTTCAAGTTCCCAAAGGAAGTAACTGCAATCAATTCCATATTTAATTCTTACTTGTCCAGCCTTAAATTTCAACTGTGGACAGATGGGGAGGTTCTTATCATGTGAACCATATCCCCATGCCCCATCCTGTAACACAGATTTCCCTTTCACAGCCAGAACAGAGGAGGTGTGGGAGGACATGTGACAGGAGCAGAACCCCATTCCTTGCTGTCTGCTCAGTAGGAAAAGGGAGCAGGTTTGGTGTGTGATGGGATAGGCACCCAGTACCACAAAGAAACGAGTGTCTCTGTCCTTTTCTGCTGTGGTGGCAAATGATAATGAAAAGTAACTATCAGGGATAGATGGGTGAAGAAAACAGTGGTAAGAGCCTACACTGGGAAATACTCAAGCTAAGGCCCTGGCTGGAGATGTAGCAGCTCTTACTTTCATTTACTTACATTGCTGAGGCTCATGCGTCCTGAAGCCCTTTCTGTGTCCCTTTTGCCTAGGAGAAGGATTGCCAGGACCTCCAGGCCCACCAGGGAGACCAGGATCATCCATGTCCACCTCAGGTAGCTTCTTGCCACTCAGTCCCTCACCTGGTCCTGGGAATGTCCTGTTGGGGTTCCAGAGAGCACATACATGGCTAGGACCAAGTGGAGCCAGAGAAGCCTTGTGTCACGTTCTGTTGGATGCCATGAAGAAATCTCTTTGTTTGAATTGCAGAAGCATTCTTCACAGGCCCACCGGGTCCACCAGGACCACCAGGCCCCAAGGGAGACCAAGGTGGGTATATCCTGCTGCCTCACCAAAGTGCTACAGGGATCTCAGCACCTTAGACTGAAATGAAGGAAGGGCTCAGGAGCAGGAAGTCCTGCCTTTTTCTGTCTGTAAGAAAGGTAGCACAGTTGTCACTAAGTAGGACTCCTGTCTGCTGTAAAACAAGTCAGTCTTTGTCAAAGAAATTTATTAGCCTCCAGTACTGGTGTCAAGGCAGTTGCTGTATTCAGATCCAAACTTTGCAAGCCCATTATACTCAAGAACATTCAGAGCTTCAGATTTGCAGTTGAAGGGGAAAGCCTTTTTGCAAAATGCACTGTGGACTAAGTCAGTGCCAGGAGGTGGCCCTGTGAAGTGTAGCTTAGCTCTCAGCTGGCAGAGAAATGTGGACCTGCTCCCTTTACCCATTTCTCCCCTACAAATTGAAGGCCAAGATGATATGCTGCAGTGTGGGCTGAAACGTTGCTGATGAGAATAAAGCAAATCCTAACACTGTTCCTCTGCTCCCCTGTTCACAGGCGAACGAGGTCCACGGGGATTCACAGGTAAGGAGGCTTCCAGGAGATATCAGTGGGTTTCAGGGTAGCTTGCCTGCATGTATGACTGCTCCTCCATTTCTGTGTCTCATGCAGGAGAACCGGGTAATCCTGGCCTTTCATCATTCTCCTCCCACGGTCAGTCTGTGCCCCCTTTCCTCCTTTGAATTCATTGTCCCTAGCCTGAAATCAGGGGCCAAAATCCTGCTCTATTCATTCTAACTTAATTTTAGTGGAGCCAGGATTTTGTCCACCTACTTTATACCTGTGAATCTCTGACTCTCCTTCTGCAACTGGCAGGTGAAAGAGTCACCATACAGGGACCCCCAGGCCCACCAGGCCCTCCTGGACCAAAAGGTGAAGTTAAAAATCTTCTTTCTTTCTTTCTTTCTTTGGGGGTGGCCTCACACTTCCAAGCAACGTTGGTTGGGAACAAGTCCTTTGGGAACTGGAGCTGTGCTCGCCCCTGCCTTTTCAGGCAAAGCAGGACCACAGCAACAGAATTGCTGTGAGTACAAGACACTTGACCTGATCACAGAAGGCTCAGGAAAGCTGCCATGGCCTCTTCCCTGTTCTTTCCCAACAAGCTGGCATTTCAAGATAGTCATTGCAAGGGCTGGGTAGTTGCTTCTCTGACAACTTGTAGCTCAGCTGTTTCACATGACCAAGTATACAACATGCAGTCGCACCCATTACAAGTGTCTGTCTCCCTCACTCTTTTCCAGGTGATGCAGGTGTCCCAGGTGCACCTGGCATCCCAGGAGCATCTCGAGGTAAGAGGCCAGACCATCATTGCTCTGATATTAAGAAGGAATGCTGATATCCTGGAGGAGACTTTGAAAAAGCTCCTTTGACTTTTACCAGTGTGGGTGCCAACCTAATGCTGATGGGATTTGTGTTCAAAACCTCTTTTTGCACAGCTTGCCTTAAATCAGAAAATTCAAGAATTGAGAGTTTTCTTTTTCCAGCTTACTGGGAATCCTTTAAGCCAGAGGTTTTGCCTCTATGTGGACAGATTCTTGAGCAGGTGCTGCCCAGGCTGACTGGGATTGGGAGCAGCAGGGCAGTGATGTTAGACTAACGAGCTTGAGCTCTATGATCTCCATCTGTATTCTGCACAACACTGCACTCTAGTGCACAAACCCACCAGGTCTGCCTGCACAAAGCCAGGAATGTCTCTGGACTCAGCTCTGCATAGGCTGAATTATAAGATGTTGAATTAATTGAAGACAGTATACTGCCAAATAGCCGATGCTCAGGCTGTGTTTAAAGATGCAGGGAAAGCCCCTCCATATTCAATTTCTGAAGGTCTTTCCAGGCCTGTGGGAAGGGTTTAATGCAAGAGCACTTTACTATCTCCTGTTCTAATGCTGCTGTGTCAAAAACACTCCTTCTCCTTACATTGCTTTCTGTAGGTGGATCCAGACAAATTCAGGGACCACCAGGACCTCCTGGGCCACCTGGTCCTCCTGGCCCAAGTGGAGGTTCATCTCAGGAGATTCAGCAGTATATCACTGACTACCTGAAGAGTGAGTATAATGAGATTTTTGCTGGGTCAGCAGTTGCATGCCTATCTCTCTCTTGCTCACTAGGGCCTTGTCCCTCTTCTTTTAGAAACAACAGCTCTGCTACTCTGGGCTTATTTCTGCTGAATACTGTGAAGTGCTGTTGTCCACTGTGGTCTCTGCAGAACTGTCCTTCTGTTGTCCTGCTCTTTGTCAGAGGAAGAGGGTCTGGTAATTCTGCATATGGTCAGTCTTCCCTCTTAGTGATGTGGGCATATCTTGGGCTTTCTACATAGGTGACAACGTCAGACATTATTTGACTGGTGCCCAAGGCCCACCAGGCCCTCCAGGCCCACCTGGACTTATCACCACTGCGGATGGGGTGACCTTGGATTATGCAGAGCTGGCTACTCGTGTCATGAGCTATATGACAAGTAAGCACCATGTTGGTAAACTCTGTTCTCTGTCATGCCCTCAGCTGAGCTTGTGCAGCACCTAGGAGGTGAGAACCAGAGGAGGAACAAGTCTCTGAATAGCTGCACCCCAACCAGGTTATTCATCTTCAGCAGTCTAGGCCCAGGACTCCACATAGCTAAGGTGTCCTCTGTGCCTTGTCCTGTTTTAATGGGTAGATTAACTAGCAGTTGCTGCTGCTTAAAAAGTCTCACATTAAACATTTGCTGTTAGACCCTTTAACACCCCCAAGACCTAAACGGAGGCGGCTTTATTTAGTTTATGTGGTCTCAAGTATTCTGGGCTTGTCTTGTGTACTTGGGGCCCTCCCAAAGTAGATGAAATTCCCAGAGTTTTTGGAAGTAGTCTGGAATCTCAACCAGAAGAGTACAGAGCAGACAGCTGTGGATATGACCAGAATGTGTGAGATAGCAACTGTTTCATAGCTGGGGGCATGAGAAGCCCATTCTACCAGTTAATTAATTCAGCTTTCCTTTGTCCCTTCCTGACCCCTCCTCACCTTCTGTCTCATTCTGGCTCATGTAAAACCTTGTCATTCTCACAGGCTCTTCAGGTCGCTATGAGTCATTTTCTAGTTCAGTATCCACTACATCCATTTTGTACCAAGAACTTCTGGACCTGTTGCAGAGTAAGTGACCCTCAAGGGAAACATAGGACTGGGGGTAAAGCATCTCATCATCCTGGGGATCTGCGTTTCCCTTCCAGTCTCCAGTCTGCAACTGGAATTACCTGCAGCTGCTTCAGAGTGTTCTGCTTTCCAGCTTCCCCACTCCCGGTGTTCCCCCCATAGCCTTGCTGTGTTGTTGTTCTTAAGGTGAGGGGGATCCCCAACTCTGTATTCTTTTTTATACGTACTGTTACTGTTGGCTGACAGGTAAATCTCTAGGATGTCATTTGGCTGTCCCTGAAGGTACCGATGATGCTGGCCAGAATTGTGCTCCAAATGGCTCCAAAGTGCCACAAAGCTCAGCATGGTCTTTCCCAGCTGAGCTGCTTTTCATTCCCTTTACCCAAGAAGTTGTCCAGGTGTCCTGAAAAAAACAGAGCACAAGGAGGTCCCTTTGGCAATCCACATTCTCATCCTCCTCACACCCTTATAGGAGGTTCCCAGCCTTGTCACAGATGTTTCTGGCATCATATACAGGACAATTCACTCAGAAAAGAGGGAGGAAAGGAGCTTTGCATCCATAGGCTTTGATGCTTTCCCTAGTGGTGGGGACTGGGAACTCCTCATACTCAGTGTCTGTGCTGCAGCTGGACAGCCTCAAAAGATGTATTTTTTCATTTCTAGGAGAAGAAATTCGTCAGTATCTCATTGGACCTCAGGGCCCACCAGGACCTCCTGGGCCAGGGGGAGATGGAATGTCTCTGTCACTGGATTATGATGAGCTGACCAGGAGGTTTATCAGCTACTTGTCAAGTAATGGTTTTATTAGTGTGTGTTTCCCTCTGTTCCTTTGGGAGCCCAGCACAAAGCTCATGCTGTCAGTCAGTAGAAACTATTCTAGTGCTGATTGTGTGAATTCCTATGTACAGGGACTGTGAGAGACTTGGAAGAGAACAAAGAGACCCTGTAGCTAAGATACCATCCACAGACTAGTAATGAATCCTTTCTTTGTTAAAAATTGAGCTTAGGAACAGAATTTCATCTTAGCCATCTTAGAAGTCCCATCAACACCTTTAAGTACCTTTCTAACCCTTATCTCTGTGGTCAGGACATGTGTCTCTGTGAAAGAGTTGGTCTGTGCCCACTTTGTGTCAAGGCAGCTCAGGTAACAAACTCTTAGAAGTTTAAACTTAGTTGAAACAAATTCCATGTCTCTGCTTCATTTTCCCATCCCCAAAGGGGTGATATGGCATATAAGAACTGTTGGACAGAGAGGACTTTTGAGCATCCCCTGTAGCAGTGCTAAAATGCCTAATCATGGTAGCTGCAACTATCTGCTTAAAAACACAGCCTGGTCCATGCTCAGTTTCTCTGAACTGCTCTTTGAGTCCAGATCTCACTAGTGGACTGCTCTTAAGATCAAGGGAATTTCCAGCAGGAAATTGCAGTTTAATGGCAGCACCCCAATGGCTCAGGCAGGACATTTTGTCAGCAGGGACACTTCAGTAAAGCAAATCACAAGATGCAGAGTGTTGCCCCAGAGCTGCAGACACATGGAGAGCAGCACGTGCATCAGCCCGTGGGTCACAAGTGAGCTACATGTCCAGGGGTGCCCCCACCACGTCACAGGTTCTTGAGGTGCAGAGCTTTTGCCAGGAATAGAAGCCTGCTGCCTGCCTGTCTGTGGGTGTCCTTGGGGTTGTCAGGGCAAACTCACAAGTCCAGAACAAAGTTTGAGCTCTGTCTCTTGGCACAGCCTGCTGGTGGTCACACTCCAATCTGCAGGAGCCCCTCCTGTATTGCCTGTGAACAAGCCCTGCAGCCTGTCTGCTCACACTGTAACAGCCTGTTCTGATAATGTGGATCTGTTGGATTCTGCAGGTTCTGGGATGAGCATTGGACTCCCTGGACCACCTGGGCCTCCAGGGTCACCTGGTATATCTTACAGTGACCTGACAGCATACCTGCAAAGTAAGCCAACTTCTTCACTCCCCTGCCATGGGACTCTACATGCCCCCAGGATCTCTGTTACAGCCTTAGTCACAGAATTTCCCTTTTTGCCCATAATCAGAAATAACCCTCTGATGGCCCTTTGTCCTTAGCAGCACTGCAGGCCTCTCCTGGCACCTGCACACCCCACAGGGGGCTGCAGCTGGATCACAATGATCCTGTGAGGAGCAACAGCAGTGGGACTGTCTTGGAGATGGGCATGAAGGAGCCCTTTGTCGTATCCAAACTCTGCAGCATAAAGGCATCATTTCTTATGCCACTCTTTAAAAGTGTATTTATAAAATAGGGACTTTACTCTCTTTGGAATCACCTGACTTTCCAATGTGACATCTACATACAGGGAAGTAAGGTGCACCAAGAAGGCTGCACCAGAAGGTACTGGAGAGAAAAAAACACCTTCTACTTGGCTGTATCTGGCACAACCTGTGTTGTCAAGGAACATTCATCAGGGCTGTGGTTGTTTTGGGTGACTTCTTTTCTTCCCTCATGTCTTACAGACTCTGAATTCAGTGGTGTTGTTGGGCCCCCTGGTCCTGCAGGCCCCCCAGGACCTCCAGGGATCCCTGGATCACCAGGCACCTCTCTGGAGGACGTCTCTGCCTACCTTCAAAGTAAAGCACTTGTGTTTCTCACAGCTGGCAGGGAGATTCTGTTCGTAGTTGCTGGGGGAGCTGAGGCTGAGATTTAGCTTAGCAGGGATGTGACTACTCACTGGGAACAAAGTCACTTTAAAGAAAAGTATTTTGCCTATGTCATCTGTAAAGGCATGGAAGTTGGAGTTGGAGCCTTTAAACTTTCAGGATCCCCAGACGTGAAATTTTCTTATCCTCTCACTGATGGAAAATAATTCTTTCTCTCTCTCAAGATGTTGGATACTCTTCCCTTTCTGGAGCTCGGGGCCCACCTGGCCCTCCTGGCCCTCCAGGACCACCAGGTTTCTCTGGAACTGGCCTCCTGTCCTATGCTGACATCACCCACAGCGATGAGTTCAGGAGTGAGCTGATCCAGTACCTGAAGAGTAAGGAGACACCATCCATCCTCCCTGCACACATCCCAAGCCATGCTTTACCTCGTGTAGGTGACTGGCTCTGCCACAGCTGAGACATTCCTGTAGGAGCCTTCCCTGAACTGGGGCTACAACAACACCTTCCCTCTACAGTCAGGTCTACAGGAGTGTGCTGCACCCTGTAGGCTTTTCTCCTCGCAGTCCAGCTGCCACTCAAAGTCTGTGTTGTGAGATAACAGGGACAGACACTGAGGAGTTACAATTGGCCTGTGCTGAACAGTGAGTCCCTAGTAAGGTCACCAGCAGAGTTTTGCCATGAGGAAAGGATTTTCTTTGGCAAACACCTGGCCGCAGAGCCATGGATAGTGGAGGGGCTGGAGGGCGGCGGTGAGCCAGCTGTGAAGCACCAGTAGTCTCAGCTCATTCTGGCAAGTCATCCAGGGCAGTCTTTCAAAAACACCTCAGTTTTGGTGAGCTGGTCACAGAATGGCTCTTTTAGCAGAGGTGCAGAAATTGGCCTGAAGAGTGCACCCTTCTGCAAAATCATTGGGCATGTTCCCAAGATTGGGCACACAAAATTGTGGGAGAGATGGGAAGGAGGGTGTCTTGCCATCCATAGAGCTCAAGGTTGACATGTGCCTGCTGCCTGAGCAATGGCATTGGATGAGGGTCACTGATGGTTGATGGGACAGAACTTCACACTCCACTCTTCATTCAGGTGCTAGCACGGGACCTCTGCCAAGCCCAGTGTCCCTAAAGTTCCCCCCTTGTATTTTGCAGGTGATGAAGTTCGAAGCTACATCTCAGGACCCCCTGGGCCTCCTGGACCACGGGGACCACCAGGACCCAAAGGAGACAGTGGCTTTGTGTCAGGGTCTTCATCATACCAAGGGTTACGAGCTTCTGAGCACTTGCATGGAGGATCCCTTGGTGCTGAGGGCTCCCACGGGGGCTCACTGGGCACAGGCAGCTCCTACGGCAGCTCCATGAGCAGCCTGTCCTCTTACCATGCCTCAGTGGGCAGCGATGGCGCTTACGATGCCTCCCTGGGCACTGATGGGACTTTCGATGGGCTTCTGACAGAGGAGGAATCACACAGGAGATCAGCAGGGGCTAGCAGATCCTACAGCAACTCCTTCACTGGCTCCCTGGATTACAACGAGCTGGCACTCCGTGTGTCAGAGAGCCTGCAGAGTGAGTACAATGCCTGCTCATCCTGACCCTCCCTATCCCAGTCTACAACTCCCAACCCCCTGTGCCTGGTCGTGCTGTTCACGTTCCTCTCCTTCCTCTTGCCTACAGCTCTCCCTTATACCTTCTGCCTCAGCATGCAGCCACAGTTCTCCCAGAGTTCCTTTCAAATGACATATTTAATTCTGCAGGCCGAGGTATTCTCCAGGACCTGATGTCTTACACTGCACAGGGACCTGCAGGTCCCCCAGGCCCTCCTGGTCCCCCTGGCATCAGCAAGGTCTTTGCAGCGTATGGCAATGTCACTGCAGACCTCATGGACTTCTTTAGAAGTAAGTGACATTTTGACTTGGCATTTCTGGCTCATGCATATTAGATCTCCCCAGCCTCTCACAGACCTACTGATTTTTTCACCTTTGCACACTGCAAAAGTCAAGGTGCAGAGGTGAAGCTGGATGATCTTTCCATCTCCTTCCTTCCTTGCTGGGGAGGTGCAGTCTTATCATTAGGAAGGACATCAGTTTTTCCCTACCATTTGTAGGAAACTCATCCCAAACCTTGAAGGCCTCTAGGCTTACAAGCTCTGTGGCCCATGCTAACATGGCTGGGCTGGCACATGTACAGAAACATAAGCCAGCTGCTCACTCTGCTCTCAGATTTCCCGCCCTGAGCATGGGCCAGCTCCAGTCCTAGTGACTGCCAGGACACCCAGAGAGAGTGACAGAGCAGTGCTGGTGAAATAACATCACAGCCTGTCCCTGGGACTTAGTTGGGACCAAAACCCTTTTAAAAATCTTGCTGTCAGTCTAATGCCATCTAACCAAGAGAAATGTCCTGTCTTTCTAGTGTGACTCAGCTTCTCTGAGTGGGCAGTGGTTTGTTGCACTCACTGACTCTCTCCATTTCCCTCTCCAGCACATGGTGCCATCCAGGGGCCACCCGGTGAAAAGGGGGAGAGGGGTTATCGTGGACCCAAAGGTAAGGCTTGCCAGCCTTTCCCACTTCAGCCTTGTGATGTCCAGAAAGCAGCACAGTGACCACAGAGGTCACAGCACTGCTCGAGGTCACAGCCTCTCATAGTGAAGGTGGCACCTTCAGGATTTCAGTCAGAACATTATCCTGACTTGGTCTCCCTTCCCCTGGCCTGTCCCTGTCTGTGAGTCCCTTGTGCTCAAAGGCAAACTTGGTCTTCTCATTCCTTCAGGTGACCCTGGGCCGATGGGCCCACCAGGACGACAGGGGCACAGGGGACCAAAAGGAGAGAAGGGAGAGAAAGGTAGGAACACCTGCCATCCCCAGGAGAGCAGATTTGACTGTCAGAGGGTGGCACCAGCCCATCCCTGGGAATAGCTGGAAAACACAGCTCCAGTTTTTTGTTTGTTTTGGATCTTTTGTCTTTTTGCATGAACTTTTCAACTAACCCTCCTTTTGACTTTTCTCATCCCCAGGTGAACAACTGTATGTTGGCAGAAGAAAAAGAAGAAGTGTTGGTGTTTAAGGAAACAGGTAGCTCAGTTCTGCACAGGGCAGCATTCCCAGAAGCCTGTAGAGAATTAGCCTGAGTCTCCCCTGCCTTAATGCTAAAACATCCTCACCGCTCAGCTGACCCCTTAGAGTTGATAGTTAAGATCTGAATGTCTCATGTATGTCCAGCACGGCCCTAGTGTGGGTGTTTGCTACTGTTACTGATGTGTGGCTTCATGCCCCTGAGCTCCCAGGCTGATGTCCTTGGGCTGCCAAGGGCTTCCTGTCTCACCTAGTCCAGGCTTCTTGTACTACTCCCAGATATGTAAAAACCTGGGGTTTTTAACAACTAGCTAACTATGCAGAAAAAAGAAAACAATCCCATCCCCACCAAATGCATGGTTTGTCAGGGATCGGATGCAGCCCACAAGGCCCTGTGAGAAACCCCGGAACTAAACTTGCACTGCCTTGGGATTCCCTCTCCACAAGCTCTGCCAGCCCCAAGTGGAACCCATTTATAGCAGCACAGCAAGACAGGACACGCATAGGGGCTGAACCGAAGCACTTTTAAACGTAATTTGTTTATCTTTTAAAAATATTCTTGTATTTCTTTCTGGTTTTTTAAACACTGGTGAAAAATAATCTTTAATGTAAACAGCCCAATTAAAGTGTTTTAAGCCCATCCCTGAACTGTTTAGGATGGCCATTCTGTGCTTGCAGGTTATTGTGGGGCAGGGTGAGGCACCTGAGATGGGTCTGAGGTACAATGGTAAATACAGTGGCACAACACTAAATACTTTTTATAGTTAGTTATTTTAAACGCTGTAAATCATTCTCTTCACTCTAAGGCTTGTACAAATGACTTGTATTTCATGCAAGTTTTCCATCAACAAAACTGAGGCGATCTCAGCAAACTGTGATTTTATTGTATTTACAGCAGAATTATTACAGTATTCTACAGAAAGCCATGAAATCAAATTACTTTGAAAAACAAGACAAAAAAAACCCCAAAACCATTTTATGGCTGCTACTGCAAATTCACTTCCACGAGCTGTACAGAGACCCTTAGCCAATTATTCATCCATCTCATGATTTTTGGTTGTCTTCTGTAAGGCAAAAATAACTTGGTTTGTAGTTAACACAAAACATTCAGCAAACTGCTGGAGAACACGAGGCCGGCGGTGCCTCAGGCGCGTTTTGTCACAGGATGCTCCTGCTCTGCTTGGCTTCCTGACAGAAAATGGGGTGAAAGTTCAACATTAGATGCCATTCAGTGTCCCTTTCTAGTTTCTGTTCTTTCCACCATTTTAGGACTGATTCTCATTACAAAGAGGCTTTACCACCTAATTGTAATTGTGGAAAGCACTGTTAAATCAGGGTAACCCTGGGCTCAGCCACTGCCTTCTGCTTTCAGCACAGGGGAAGCACAGGAGCCCTTTCTCATGGGTTTTCCTGGCACCACCGACTGCCCAAATGCCAGATGTGCAAAGGAGCTACAGAAACAAAGCACAAGGACTGAACTGTAGAAAGGGGATGCACAACAAGTAAAAGTTCTGTAAAAGAAACACCATAATTTCCTTTGTCTTCTCCTTCCCTTATCTGTTCTCATCTTTCACAAGACTGAGAAATGATGGGGCATCCTGGCCTTGGCTTGCCTGTGAACTGGGAAGGTTAATTCTCTCTGATCTTACTTCAACTCCTGTGAAGATGGCAGAAGTAGTCTGGGAATGGGAAATTTGCATGGACACATCAATGCAAGGAAGTTTCAGAGATCCAGAAGTACAGATTTTGACATAAAATGACCTGAGTGTGAATGCTAACATAGAAAGCAGAGAACTTATCTACACAGCAATGGTCCTACACACTACCCCCTGCCCTCTCCTCCAACCACCAGAGAGTCACTGTCCTCAAACTTGCCCCTCTTCCCCGCAGCAAATGAACCAAAAAGCAGCAGATCAGTGGGAGCAACTAGCACTGAGCTTATTTGTACATTTCAGTTTTCAGCAAGGATGTATTTGAGGTCCTGGGAGCTGCAGCTGCACAGCAGCTCTGAAAGTCAGGCTGCCTAAAAGTGGACTCAAGTGCCTGAATTTAAAACACCTTACTTGAATCTTTCCTATACCAAAGCAAGCTTGAAATACTTGCAAGGCAGATACTATTTCAGTGGCAGAATCAACTTAAACTTCCTATGTGATACTGCTGTCACAAAAGACACAGTGTGACAAAAGCAATTTCATTGCTGCTTTGCTTAGCTGTCTTAGTCAAGGTGCTATGTTTCCAATTTTTAAGGAAAAGAATTTAGTAGAATGGAGTTATCATAAAGTCCTCTGGGACAGAAGAATAATTTCTTTAACTGTGTGATTGATTAGATATTGAGTACCCATGAATGCAATTTTAAAAGAATATTAGCTTAAAAGATTACCTGGAGGAAAGGATGCAGCTCAGACTGAACATCCGTTTTTAATGTGATTTGAAAAATCACTCTGAGTGAATGCTGGAATTTGAATTCAGGTGCCAGTTCAAATAAAGGTTTTCCTTCAGAAGGTGTTGATAAATCAGAACCTACATAATCAATCATAAGAGTAACAACTTCACTATCATATCTTCACATGCTGTATACAGTTCTCGTGTATACACCAGAGATAGCAGAGTGCTTGGAGAAGGAAAACTTGTTTTATGGGAATCAGAGAGGATCAAATGCTGGAGTATTTCTTCAAAAAATAAGCAGCAAAGTTCCCCTGGAACTTAAGAAGATCAAGGGCTGCCACAGCCCATTTTCCCCTCCTCAGCCAGCCTTACTCAGGGGAGCTGCTGAATCTCCCAAAAACAGGGGCAGCAGGAGCACCCGAAGACCTTTAGCCCCAGATCTCCCTGGATGCCTTAAGCAGTGCCAAAATGCACTTTCAGAGCTCGGGAAGCACATGGTGTGAGGCTGAGGCCCTGCAGGCAGGTTTTCCCTCAGGATCAGCTGTAAACACAGGAGGACAACCCACACACAGCACTGCAATCCAGGGATTTATTGCCTTTGCTCATTTTCCTGTGGACAATATTTACAATGTCATAAAACACAAAGGTGAGCAAATACTGATTTGTGGTCAGCTGGAAGAGCATGTGGGGACAATGAGATCTGCCAGACAGTAAGAATTTGTAAGTAAGTACATTGTTTCAGCTGCAGAAAACACACCTCACCACCCTGGAGCTGCTAACATTCATTTGAGGGAGGTGACATGAGACAGTATCGAGATTGGATTTCATATCTCAGGAGATGTCTTTTAGGCCTATGTGAGACTAAATTAATTTGAATTGAATTTTCTGACCCTGTTACAATATTGTAACACCTCTCTCACGTTCTGCAATACTTAACCCCAGTTTTATCAGTCTAGATGTGTAAGTACCCACGCTAGTTCTTGTTAGCACTCAAAAGATATTTTCACTCTTGGTATCAGTGCTCTGCCCAGTTCACAAGGCTGCCACCTAGAGGGCTCTCCACCTGGAGACCTGAGCAAGGCTTCCATCGCCACATCCGATCCCTCCCTTCATCCCAGAGCTCCGTTACAGTTATTTGTGCAATTTACAATGAGATCAGATTGCAGGGCCTGTGTGAAAAGGATCTTCAAATAAAAGATGTAAGAGATTCAGACAGAGGTAAACAGAATGCCAATATGTATTAGCAAGTTATCACTGAAACTACCAAAAAAAAAAGATTATTAACATTTCCCTTTGAGGAATTTAATGAGGATGCACGTAGAGATAATCCAGAAGAGGAAATCTGCCTGCCCTGCCTACTCCCCAAGTAAAGCACTGAGCCTACTTCATATGAAATTGCAAACAAATTATGTTAAAGAGAGATGAAGATTATTTAATGTTATCTTAGTAACAGTCAATTTATGAAGGTGGAGCTTATAAAGCAAAAGGTCTTCAAAGACTTTTTTCTCCCTACTAAACAAACAATTCAAAAAACCTTGCATTTAGCAACAGAGAACATTCTAGAGATATGGTGTGTGAATTTACAACAGTACACAATACACATTTATAATAATAAAATGCCAGAAATTAAGGCTAGCTATTAAAGTAATTATGCTACCAAAAAGTTACAAACTTTAAATTAAAACATGCATTTTCCAATTTTTTTTTACTGTGCTGTAAATTAAGTGTCTTCATGAGAAGGTATCTGTTCAAGGATACCTTCTCCAAGGTCCAAGGATTTCAGCATCCAAGGTTTCAACCTCAGCTGATTAAAGTCCTATGTTAATTTGTGAGTTCATTGCCATGCAGCAACACTGTTCCCATGAAATGAATGCCACGGAATGGGCAGCAGTCACACAGTCAAAACAAGCAAGCAAAACAAAACAGGCGCAATTGATGCCCGAAGAGATCAGAGAAAGTCAGGCCTCAAAAGACAGAAAGCAAATACTATTTTACAAATGGAGCTTCAGCATACCAAGTACAGTCTGTAACACTATCTTGATATGACTCAACCTCTATCCACCCAAAGGAGTGCAGCAAACGTGACCTAATACAGCTGTATTTCCCTCTCCTGTCATAAAAGACACAGTTCAGATTTCCCACTGCAGATCAGTCAGGCAAATAACTTATGGTACATCTATGAACTCGAAAAATAAAACCTGCCTATGTTAATAGGTGGCAACACAAAAGCAAAACACCCAGTTTCATAAAGGAGTTTGTCTATATATTTAACTTAAATCTTTCCTTAAAATAAAATGACTAAAATAAAAAGAAAATGGAATCTAACACTTCTAGTGAACTCAGACTTTAGCCATGGTTATTTATAAATATCACTATCCACCTCCACTTCTGCGATGGAGTTCACATGAACAGGCTTTGGTAAGAACAGAACAATGGCTCTACCCACTCCAGGTACAGTTAGAGAAACCACGTGCATTTTGCACACTGCTTTCTAAAAAATACATTCTACAGTTTTTCAATTTGTAGAACTAACCACCTGTAGGTAATAGCTAAGGAAAATAATAAACTGAATTTAAAGTTACCATTTCTTTCACCTTTACATATTTTAGTGCAAAATATTTTAGGGTGAGGATTTACAACAAAAATGGCAGTAGCAGCAAGAAATCTTGTTTTGTACAGTAACAACAACGCTAAGGAGTTTTGTGTCTTTAAATGACAAAACAGTATCCTGTTGCCAGGATCAGCATATCTAAGTGTTTCAGGCACTGTATTAATTAAACTAGCACCCCATTTCATTATGGAACTAATGGACAAAACATGTCATGGAGTTCAGTTCAGTTTAATTTATGCCAGAGGTTTCTTTCGAAAGAAGTTGCAAAGGCTTTTGCCAATTGTGTTTAAACATAAGGGTTTTGTTTTTCTGATTACTGGCATGTTCTCAGTAATTAGTTTCAGTCCTTGCCATGAAGACATTCTCAACATTATGAAATTTTAAACCTCTCATGGCAGTTTCAATTGTGGAATTCTCTCGTGGAGAAATCTGATGCCTAAAAACACAGTAGCAGAACTAATATTACACCATTTAAATGTTCAGATGAGAAACCATTTTTTTTGTGATGAGAAAGAGCCTAATTAATATTTCAGGCTTAAAGTCAAAACCGTAGGTAACGTACTTTTAGAGACTGGGATAAAAAGCCCACTTAGTCTTGAAACATCTGCAGGACGTAACAATACCATCGTACACCAACACTTGGTTCGTTTCCTCTGTTCAGGGGAGTGAAGAAGCCGCTCCCAACACTGATTGTCTCCACTGAAAACAAGACGCGCGAGGTCCCCGATGTTCGTATGCCGCGGGTAAGTCGGGTTAGACCGTAAGGAGGGAGAATTCCAAACATGAAAAACCCTACAAGCAGTTCCCAGAGTTACGACCCAGTGGAGTGAAGGCTGGGGATTGGGTAGAATTTGGAAATCCGGCTTTGTGTTGAAGGATTAAGGCATTCGGATTCTCCAGTCATTTTAAAGAAAACTTCCTGTTCCTGCAGTTTTCTGGCAAATTCTTCTTCCAGCATCTAAAACCAAAATCAGATTGTCACAGGATTAACAAGGCAAAGTACAAGAAACCCATTATTGTGGAGACATTTTGTCTGATCTATCTCTGAACTGTGTGAAACTCTAGTACTTTCCCTTGTAAAATAAGATAATCCCCCAAGACCAGCCTCTACCACCAGCTATATGTCTGCTACATATCACTCAATTTTTGTAGTAACCTACTGGCTTCTGAAATAAGTTCCCAATCCCAGATTTACCTCCAGCTAAGTTTTCAATGCAAACATGCGCACACATTCTGCAGGTTGGAGCCCTGCAAAGAGGCTGGTAACATTCAATCTGTTTAGGTGCACCTGCCATTTGCTCAGCTTTTGCAATTCTTTAACATCTTTTACTATACAGTGAACTGCAACAGCTTTGTACAGCAGCTTGACTCTCCTCCTCTACAATACTTTTGTACTGTCTGCATTTGCTAGATCAAACCCTTCACAATTTCCTGAAGAAATGCTCCCATTTACCTTTTTTCTCGGTCTCAATTTCTCTCTCCATTCCTTCAGTTCTTGGCTGTGCTCTTCATCCAGCTCTTTTAGCTTCTGAGTCTCATGCTCAACCAGTAGATGGCATTTTTCATTCTTAAAACAAGATAATCCTTATGTAAAACTAATTCAGATTAGGCAACTCAACATTTGTACAGTGACATATGTTGTCCTAATTCTTTCTAATTAGCTTATTCCGTGTAAATACTGACGTGAATAATTACAAGATAAAAGTATGTTACAAGGCTGCATTTTCAAAACCTGATCTTTCCATCGGAGCCAACTGAGATAAGAAAGACTCGTAAATCTAAATACACTGCTGAGCATCATTAAAGCAGCTGCTGAGAGTGTTACTCAAAACTGTGTTTCAGTGCCTAATGAGGCTTTTCAAGGTCACACATTTCTGCTTTGCTTTTTAAAGCCAGTCTGTATAATTTATTAAAATCAATTACATTAAAAAGGAAGTTGTTTTTTGGAAATATTTCAACTCCTGGTGCCAAGAGCTGAGACAAACAAATGGAGCTTAGAGAAGAGACAAACATGGTTGCAGAAGCAGCCTAAGAATTGCCCTATGAAAAGGATCAAACCACACCTCAGCTTCACATTCCTCTCAGTAAGGTACTCAGGCATCTGCCTCACTTTCAGAGGACTTTTGAAGTATGACAAGAAAAAAAATTAATTATTTGGCTTCAAATCTCTGTGCGTTTTTAAGAGCAGTTGGCACTGGTTGTGTTTCTAGGGTTCCAGTCCCAAATGGGTCTGATGCACAGTACAGAACCACAGCAACAAAATCAACAAGCACTTGGCTAGACCTGAATGCAGCAAGGGGCCAGTTTTCCTTATGAAGCTCAGAGCAACCCTAATCTGCTCAATTTTACTGGAGCTGAAAACTCTCAAAAGGCTCCCACGGTACTTGGGGATTTACTGGGACATATTAGTGGCACAGCCAGGGACTGTTTTGGCAGGATATAAGAAAGTGAATAGAGTAGAATGAGCTTCATTGGTCATTGCACCATTTCTCTAAGCAAAGGTTATCAGCAGGTGATCATTTAATGCTTTAAAACTGCCTTGTGTCCCTGAAACTGGGAAAAGCTGATTTAACAGGAAAGGAGATCTGGCCATTGTATCCAACAGAAACTTTTACAAAATGCATAGCAAAAGAGACAAATAAGAGCTCCTTATCACAAGAAGAGAATTCCTTCTGACTACCATCCAGAAGCTCACATGCAAGTGGCAGCACTTGGTAAAAACCTCCTCATTCCTGTATTGCTGCAAACTTCTCATGGGTAATGCCTAGTGCTGCCTACCTGTGTTCTGATTAATGGCATTCCAGCAAAATCATGTTAAAAGGAAATGCTGCCTACAGAAAATAGCCCTGGGAACTTGTCAGATATTCCAGAACTGATCATCTGCTTCTGGTTCATGCTCTTCTTGCATTTAAAATGATTCCTCATTAATTGATGGAAGCATATGAATCTGGCTAAGCAGTGCACTGCAGGCCTTGTTGAAAAAACTGTACACAGTAAAAATTAGGGAAAAGGTGTTTCTGCTTTGCCTGCATCCGTTATTAACCTAAGTCGTCTCACTGAATGGTCATTTAATAGCATCTATTTTTAACCTGTAACTGATGCAGTTCCCTGATGTTTGCTTCACACTGCAACTGGAGGTCCCGCATTTGGTTTTCATGTTTCTGATGCTGCGCCAGTCTCTCATTCTTCTGCCTCTTTTCTTCTTGAACAGCAAACTAAAATTAAAAATAAGATTATTTATATTGTGCCTCTGAATAAAAGTTTGCATGAGTCAAAGAACTGCATCTAGTAGAATGAACACATACTGAGGAGAACAGTTCTAGAAGATTGAAGCAATAATTTTCTCTATCTTTTATTTTTTAAATTCTTACAAAGGAAGTGCCCTACAGTTTTAATTCCATTTCTCTCTTTGCACTCTGTTTTTTTCCTTAGAATGCAGCACATTTCACTGCCAGACTCCTGAAATTACCTCTCTCTGAAGCTGTGACACAGCAGTGCAGCTGCAAGTGTTGGTTAAGGCTGGTGTTATGCAGCTACAGGAGACCATATTTTCCACATTTTTCATCCTTCCAGTGCTCACCATATGAAACCACAGTTTGGGACTGTGGTGCATCATTAGAAAGCAAACCTCTCAACCTCTGCACAGAATTCCCTTTTAAAGAATGAGTGAATACCTACAGGTTTAGTTCAAAAGCTCACAAAAATCAAGCATCCTTAAAAATTTCACAGAATCACAGAACAGTTGAGGTTGGAAAGGCTGGGCAAAGATCAACCTCCCTACTCAAAGCAGGGTCACCACAAGGAGGCTGCACAGGACCGTGTCCTGTTGGGTTCTGAGTATCTCTACAAGCTCTCTGGACAACCTGGTCCAGTGTTTGGCCATCTTCACACTAAAAAGTTGTTTTCTCATGTTGACGTTGGATTTTCAGTATTTCAGTTGTGGCTGCTGCCTCTCACCCTGTCATTGGGCACCACTGGGAAGAGTCTGGCTCCACCTTCTTTGCTCCTTCTGTTGGGTACTTACACATAAGGATCAGACCCTCCTAAGCCTATTCTCCTCCAGGCTGAAGCATCTACCCCAGGTGGCTCTGCACCTAACAAGACACACAAGTCTCTCAGCCATCTTCAAGGCCCTTCGCACAACTCACTCCAATAAATCCATGTCTGACTTGTACTGGGAAGCCCAGGACTAGATCCAGCACTTCAGAAGAGTATCACCAGAGCAGCAGGGAAGGATCATTTCTTCTGACCCCATCCAGTGCATCAACCCAGTCTGGTACCATCTGAGAACTCGTGAGAGTGCACTCTATTCCATCCTCACATTTAGCATTTACGCTATTAAAACTACATATTAATCTATTAATTACCTGCTTAATTTTTTCACGATCTTGGTCTGGAGAGGCTAATGAATTGATTCTTAAACTTTTCTTAAACATGGCCATCCGAGTCTTTGCTTCACTTCGCTGGATTTTAGGCAGTCTGGCTCTTTCCTGAGTTTGCTTGTTCTTTAACTCCTCTATAAGGCGTTGATTATACCTCTGCATTTGTTCTGTTTCCTGAAATGTTAACCACGTGGAAATGTGACACAGTGACTATGATGTTATACAGTGTGCATCTTTTTTCATCAGTAAGTCCCCCGTGTGAGTCAGTGTCTCTCAGCAGGAATCACTCCCATGCCCAGGAGTAACAGTGGGGAGGAAAGGCTTCTTCCAGAGAGCTCTGGATCATGCCCAACCCAGAGAAAATTCTCTAATAAATGTAAATAAATACACATGTATTTTACCAGCGCTTACTCAACTCCTGCACTGCCTTTTAAAAAACCTGTTATCCAAAAGGAGAAATGCCCCTTTGTGAAACTGAACTCCTGGGGCAGTTTGCTGCAAAAGCTGGGGAAAGCAGCAGCCCACCTGGGATAAACGAGAGTGGACAGAACCAACCTTCAGTGGAGGCTGCTCATGCTCTAGTCACCAAGGAGATCCACTAACACCTCCCTACTGGTTTACATTTTCAGAAATGGAACTATTTGCTTTCATGTAATCATAAAAACCAAAATGCCTTGTGGAAAATAAGGATTTAGCTATAAAGAGACAGTTGTCAGCTACTTGCCCAGAAGCTAATACAGTTCATTCTGCTCATTTAATTCCAGGATGATTTACTTCAGAGCAGATTTGTTTCAACACAAACCAAAATTGGTTTTGGTGGATAAGCAGAATTTGGTATTTTTAAAGTAAAAGACTGATGTTGTGGTTGGTTGGTGTTTGTTTGTTTTTTAAAGAATCAAAAGGGAAAAATATCATCATTTATACTTCTATATACTATTAAAGTATTCAAGTAAAATGAGTAAGATTTTTCTAATTTCAACAGAACACATAACAGCTTCAAAATACTTGTGTGGGCCTTGCCTGTGCAAACAAAAAGCCCCAGGAGAGAACCTAAGACTACTTGATAAAAAGAATGGATATTATAATACACAAGAGAAAGTGTCAAAGTGAGCACTAACTTTTTCATGCCTCTTAAGCAGCTGGTGCCTCTGCATGAAGTACTGATCCTTGAGCTGCTGCTTGAGGAGCTGATGTTTCTCCTGCAGGTGCCGCTCCTCCAGCTCCCAGAATGCAGCTTCACGAGCTGGAAAAAGGAGGAAGAAGGTTAATTCAGGAATTGCAATCCCATTCTATACTTCCCAACTTCCTGGTGTATGTTCAGAAGTGGCCTACAAGTGCATTTTAAAAACAATACTATTTCATAGCAAATGTTTTTATTACAGTTCTAGATTAGTCATGAGCGTTTTTGACTTCAACAAGTGAAGGTAGACCATTGTTTTACTAAAACACCACTGCCTGTTTCAAAGAGAGAGCCTGCTGCTGGATACCTCTCATGAGCTGCTGTTTGTTGTTGAGGCAATCTCGTTCAATAGTGGCCAGTTCCGTCTTCTGCTGCTGAATTATTTTCTTCAGAGATGCATCCAGTTCTTGTTGCTGCTTCTGCACAAACTCCTGCTCCTGGTAAAAACCAACAGAAGTAAATTAAATTGGGTTCTTCTAACCACG
Source organism: Picathartes gymnocephalus (assembly GCA_013390045.1). NCBI lineage: Eukaryota > Metazoa > Chordata > Aves > Passeriformes > Picathartidae > Picathartes > Picathartes gymnocephalus. The sequence goes on from WEKY01025773.1 coordinate 27,821, forward strand.
TTACATGTTAATGAAACTCCCAGTTCTCTCAGCATTAGCGATATATGAAAACAAATATATCTATGAAAGTTTGAGCCAGTATGACTTGGCTATCAAATTATCCATCTTTTGTATTTTCTATGTAAAGAGTAGGTAAGAGCATATTCATGTTTAAATAATACCTTCAGAAATAAGACCAAAAGTAACAATCTAGCCAGCCATCTGCAACTCATTCCATCTCTTGTCTCTCCTCAGAACAAGCTGCAGGTTCAGAGCTAGCAAAGACAATACTCAGTCTAAAGTTGGTCTCATTCTATCAAGGGTTAATTATTCATGTATGTAAGAAAATAAAGGTGTGAATAATTATTCTGCCTTTGGTGATTAGTTAAAGCCTATTTATTGACACAGCTGGGTTTCAGATCTGTGTGGTTTATCTTGTCCTTAAGGCAGGGCTGTTGAGGCTGGGAGTTCTGCAGGACCACTGTGCAGACACCCTATGGTTCTGCAGGGCCATAACCTGGTCACACCCGAGCTGAGTTGGCTCCTCACAAAAGGATTTATCACCTGCATCTTCCCATTATCCAGGTGTATCACTCTTGCATCCCATCATGAAAAGCAGGCAGCATTAAGAGCCCCTGTCCCGTGCCCCAAGACCTACTGCTGCCTTTCTTCTTTGCAACTATTAAAAACCACAGCTATGAGCATGCAAGCATGCACACACACACACAGTCTCACACCCGCCTTAAAAACAAGAAATTGAATCTAGCACAATATCAAGGACAAAAGAAAGGACAATGGCGTGGTCCTGTCAGAGCCAAGGTGGGCTGCTGAAGTCCATAACAAATGGAATTAAATGTTCTTTAAAAATACTTTTTATTGTGACCAAAAGAATCCTGGGTTTCATCTTCACAGAAAGTTATTAATAGATGAGGCTTTCATGTCTCTTAGTGGACAGCAGAGTTACACTGAGACAGGTAACACAAAACCAGAGGTGAAATAAGCTGACAGTGACAGACCTGAGGGTACAAAAAGAACTTGAAGGTGATGTCCGTAAATTAAGTTAGACACACCTAATCAAATTTATGGACTGACAAAAAATACTGGTTTTTCCCTTTAGAGATGAAAAGGATAAAAAGACTACTATGAGTTTATTATTCTGAGGGTGCAGACACGTAATTAACACATTGTTTCATTTGCTGGGAGATTTTTGATTTGGAGGGAGTGGGGGAAAGCTGTTCTAGTGTAGTCATGGTCAAAAAGTGATTATGCTTGAGCTTTACACATTTAATCATTTGAATACCATTTCTGCTCTTTCTACAGAGTAACTCTTATGAAGTTTTATACCTGCTAGTGCTGTAAGATAAACCAGGCAATCTCAGGCAACACTGGCCTTTCCACTTCTCACATCTACTCAAGTATCACATAAAATAAATGTCATCAACTTTACTAAAGAACGTGTTGGGTGGTTAAAAGGCAGACAGTGCAAGGCAGTCAACCTTTATCAAAATACCACTTGGTTATGCCCAATAAGTATCTTAAAATAAACTCAAACATCTTTAAAATACATGGCTTCACAGCACACATAGCATACAAGTCACACAATGTTTCTCACATGTGCTGAACAAATATCATGTTACATGTGTGAACCCTCAGTGTCTTGCTCAGACTGAATAACTACTGTCTTTTGGATCTTTTGATTATGGATAGCACACAATTACCTAAACTGGTGCTAGCCAGTTTGGAGACAGCAGTGACATTGATCAGCACATATGAGAAGAAAGAGAAGAGAAAACACACATCCAGAATATTAGGAAAATAAACTTTCACTGTGTTGCATTTTAAGACTTACATCCTGCATTTGTGCGTTGAAAAGTGTACATGAAGACAACTGAAAAGACTGAATCATAACCTGAGCAACACCCTGTGGGACACAATGTAATTCTGTGTCATAATATAGTGAAATGTATTTCTATTCTTAAAAAAAAGAAATGAGATCTGCTGTACCTTAGTAGTAAACATTTGAAATATCAAGGCTAATCACACAAGTAGATATTGATGGAAGTTCTAGATATCCTAAAATTAAACAGCTACACCTTGTTTAGTACTTATCATTCCAAGTAAGGATATTTCACATTTAAATTTTTCTTTCACCTCTCCTCAACAAATTGAAATCAGCAAAGGAAATTAACCATGTCACTACAAACATTATGAAAAATTAGATTTTTGTTTCCTTAAAAAGTTAAGAGACAGGTATCTTTGGTGTGGGAAAAGTGCTGCACCTGAATCACCTTCTCTCCTGGGAAATCCCCTCTTAAACACATAATCAAATGAAGTTGCTATTATTTTCTACTAGGTCACTCACAGAAACATTTAATCTTAACGTTATTCAATCCAAACTTGTTCTGCTGTGGTTCAAACTCACTCTGTACAAGCTGTGGCCATCACAAAGCCAATATTTTTCTAAAACACTAGCCCTCTTTCTATCTGGGTCAAAGAAAGGCATGAAATCACAGATGATGTTTTGTAAAGTTTCCATACACCTACACTTTGACATTTAAATAACATTTTACCTAATCTGTTCTGCTCCTATAAACAAGATGTCTCATGCTTACATATTATATACATTTTCCTCCTCTGCACTTGTGTAGTTCAAAACTTCCTCCTGACTATAACCTTTAAAATTTGAAGGACCCATGGAGTACTTACCACTCGTAAAAGCACTGTAAATAAACTTGCTGTAGAAAAATGCCATTCCTTTTCAGTAGAGCACACAAAAACCTACACTTGACAGTACAAACCTGGCAACTGCTGCTCCTACATTTCTACCCCGTTAAGTCTAAGATATGACATGGCAGTACTTGAAGAAAGAGAGCAGTTCGTAGGGTTAGTCTGAGTTAAGTTCCATATTCACTCAACAACAACAAGAAGTGAAATCATCAAGCTGTGTGAATACTGCTGCCTTTTGTATTTTAGTAGCTTGAAGCTGCCATCATTGTTACCTGAGCATGCTGGCTTTGTGCAAGCTCCTCTTTCTTGCGTTTCATGAGCTCTTTTCTCAGCTCTTTTGGTGCTTTCTCCACTTCACATAAAACCTACGGTGTATATAAGCATGCAGAAGGTGGCAAAAAGAACATTTTGTCTCCACAGCAAGCATTACTGTGAACATAGGGACATGCAGGTCAAGCACTAAAGGCAGTGGGAAGCATGCATTACTTCAGTGGCAGGGATGTTAGTTTAGTGAAAAGAGCTTAATGAAAAGAGAAGGAACAATAGGTGCTTTATGCATGCCAACAGTGCAGAGAGGAGGGATGTGCCAGTGCTTTTTGCATGCAAATGCTGCCCAGTGCTCTCAGAAATGGCAGTGCCTGCTTGTGCTTCCATGCAGCCTCCCACAGAGTCAATAGTTAAGAAAACCACCACATGCAAAAGTGGTATTTTCTTGAATCACTATGGCAAAAGGACTACAGAGTATGTTACCTCACATAAAGCTGTGAAAAATGGTTGGAAGCTTAAAATAACATCCATTGAAAACCAGCTATTTCTGACCCTGTCTCTAACCTGAATTTACAAGATGCCATTATTAGTGTCTCCGACCATAAATGACATCTACACAGCTTATGTCTTCAAAATAATCATACAAGCAAACAAAACATTATTTGGTTGCAAGTGTTTGGTTCTGAAAATTTTAAACCAAAATCCACCAATAAATAGGAATGTTTTCAAGAAACTTTTCATGACATGTATGCTGGGGTGGAACGTGTTTCAGTACATGGTGAATTAGACAAGATTAGCAGAAAGACTCTAAATATAACCTGGCTAAGTCAACTCGCTATTAATCTGTTAATTTGCTGATGAGTTTTGTTTTTCAGAACTACAAAAATGTAGCATTGTACACTCCAATATAACACGGATAGTTCTAGAGCAGCAGCTGCATTTTCCTTCGAACTGTACATCGCCTTTTTAAGCTTTAAACACAAAACTATGCACCCAGAGACAAATGCCTGTTTGTTTAATAGTGGAAGCATCATCAGAAGACAGAGTCCAAATCACCACATGCTATTCCTGTGTCCATGAAAGAACTGCTTTTAGCTCAGAGCAGTACGTAAAATTCTCCCCATTTCCCATGTAGACCCAATCACCAGTGAACAGAGAGACTCAAAACGCAAGAGGTACCGCAAAAGAAGAAAAATTGTTATTTACATATGAGCATACAGTTCAAATTGAATATAACTTATTTTTTAATGCACTTGTGTGCTACAGGATCATTCTATGCAAAAGCATGGACAGTTCAGCTTTCTGAAGAAATCTCTGAGTCTAGTAACTATTAGAGAAAACACTAGAGCCATTTGTATACAAATGGGCACTACACAATTGAACCAAAAATGAAATAAAACAGCTTTTAAGATGCAAAATCCATAGAGAAACATATCACCTTTTCTTAATCCAATGCAAGTAAATTAATTGCACAAGCTGTCAGTCTCATTCATTTTGCCTTAACAATATGACATCTATGAAATTAACTGTAAGTTTTTAGGTTATCCAGACTTCTCTCTCATGGCTTTCCTTTTTGAGCTAACAAACCAAATCCATATTACTTCTGTCACTTCATATAAAGAAATTCTAAACAATTAGAGCACACATTCAATAAAAAAATCTAACAAATTAACAAAAACAAAACATATATGAAATTGTTGTCTTCAAAATTCTAATTTGTTACGTATTTACTAAGTAACTGTAGCTGAGTTTTTTAAAGCAGAAATCTCAAATATTTTTCATAAGCTTTATGAAAATACTTTTTCTTGATTTAGTATTTGAGAGAAAATATTTTATTAGATCTTCTGTGAAAAATAAAATCTTCTAACTTGGTAATGTTTTCTAGATTACGTCAATACCTCAAGCTTCCTGTCAGCTGTTTGTATTTCACTTTAGGCAGTTAAACAAAAGAAACAATTCTGACTGACAGTGACACTGCCAATCCTCAGTATAGCAAGGGCTTGACAAGGCTTCTGGGAGACTTAATCTCAACTGTTTGCTATGCCCATACTCCTTATTTTCCATATTATCTCATCTCTCACCTCTTTTTTTTTGTTTTTCAGCACATTCTGGAATTTGGACAACTCCTTCTCCTGCTCTGCCTTGATGCGCTTTGCTTCATCCCGTAAGCGATTTGTGTGCTCCTGCTCCAGGCGCTCGATCGTCTGCTTCTGCTGCTTTTCCAGGTTCTCTATCTCTTGATCATACTGCCGCTTTTTACTCTGTAAAAATAATTTGGCACCTCTTTTAGAAACTGAAGTCCTGTCAAGTGAAGTGCTGTAGTACAGCAGGGAATGGCCTTGATGGACTGTTTTGGCAGGCAAACCCCAGCACAAGCTGGGCACCCCACAATGGAAAATTTGCCTTTTATTTAAGAATGAAGGTAGGCTAGAATCATCATGGCAGGAAACACATGATTGCTGTTAGCACTACTCTGCTTACTCCATCAACATGTCGTATTTTAAGACTACCAAAATGCAGAAACTCACTGTCATTTCCTGTTCAAAACGTCTGTACATCTGCTCTCGCTGCTGCAGAAGCTTATTGCTGAGCTGCTGTTGGGCTCTCTGCTCCTCTTTCTGAAGAAGTCTCAGCTCTCTGAGCTCTTGACGTCTAATAAGGACAAAGAACACTTAATACTGATGGGCAAAAAGTAGAAGTGAAAAATGACAAAAGATAAAAAGAACCATTGACAACTTTGGCCCAGCAAAACTAGTTTTGAACTGATTGTGTTAAGACACACTTTACATTCACTTCTACTAAAAAAATAATGTAAATTAATCCCCAGATATAACTGAAATAAGATCATTAGCCCCCTTGTTTTATTCAAGGAAGAAAATATCAGCTGCTAACCTCTTGAAAATTTTAGTTTTAGAAACACTTACCGTAGAAATCGCATTTCTTCACTTTTTGAGTCATTTTCAGTAACTATTTTTGATGTAGTTACACTCACTTCTACTCCATCAACAACAAACTTCCGAGTTTTCTTTAACGTTTTCTTCTGCCTTCTAGTTTCCTAAATTAAGCATTGGTAAGTAAGTTATATTATTCTTTCCCCTTTTTCTTAATATTGAATTATATCAAATATTTCTGGGAATGTCTTCTATATAGTAATCAAGAGTCCTTCTCACTTATCAGGTGTCTCATTAATCAAGTGAGAATTTGAAAAATTCCAATAAATCAGAACTTTCTAGTAAGGAAAGGAAAATTGCAATTATTGATTATCCAAAGTACCAGAAGAAAAAAAATTAAGCTAGATAAACTCTGAAAAGAACCGATGCAGTTTTATTTTTAAGAGCTGAAGACAGCTGCATTTACTGTTTGCTTTTGACTACAATTTCCCCAGTCACCAACAGGTATGTAATTCTGAAAACCAGCTCTGAAACAGGGTAACAATTTACTCACTTACTTCCTTCTGCTTTGGACACAAGTGAGTTTAATTTTTTTATTGATATATATTAGCCAAAAATCATACCGTGATCTTGCGGACAACTGGAGAAGTCTCAGTTGTCAGAGCTGCTGTTGTTTCCTTAGAAGAAAGGGACCCCAGCTGAAACTGCATCATTGCCATTGTATCAGGGCAACTGCAAACACCCTCATGTGTAGCACAGCTATGCCAACCTATGATTTTTTTGTTTGATTGTCTTTCTAGGCTTGTTTTTCCTCCATTCAAACCTATGTTACACCGTTACTACCTTAACATGGTTATATTTATATTTATACGAAGATTATAAATAAAGTTCATAGTTTGGATTTTGCTTCCTCTGAGTAAGCTCATTCATAGTGGCATAACTGCATGGACACAGTACAACTACAGGAGAACACTGGAATAAACAAATCCAGCAGAATGTCTGCCTTGGGTCTCCCAAATCCAAACAGATAGACAGAAGATGAAAGTGACAGGAATTCAGTACAAGATTAGATGTTCCAAGAGATTTTTCCTATTAAACAGGAATACTGTGCATTTAGCTTGTCTTCTGAGTATCAGCTCTGACCTACAACCATTCACAAATTTTCATGTTTAATATTATTACACTTCCTGTTATGGGTTATACTGTTACGCAATACCGTAAGAAACTAATTAGCATAACTGCACAAAATCCAGACATTGCTGTACTGTGCAATTTAGAATACTTTGATTTCTACAAAGTTTTGTATATAGGTGCCATACTGGTTTCTCCCTCAATACTTTTCTTTGTGGCAAAGGTAACACTAGGAAATAATTTCAGGGTTACACTCACATGAGATTGTATATTTAAAAATATATGCTTACACTTACCTGTAAAGATATTGATCCTGTCTCTTTGTTTTTACTAAGGAAACTAGAAATGGACAAGTTCAAATCAATGCTGCTGTTATCAGCTGTAGAACCAGTGCCTGAATCTGCATCATTTTCCTTCAAATTCTCCGATTCCAGTTGCTGTAAGTTCTCAGTATTGCCTTGATTATCTGCTTTGACCTTCTCATTTTCATCAGTGCTAATACTAATACTGGGAACTGGAGCGACTTCAGAGTCATCAGCTTGTTCACTGACAGCATCCTGAAGCTTATTCTTCATTATTTCATCAGAGGTAACTGCTGGATGTTCTTTGTCTACCTGGATGTTGCTTTCCTGCACATTGTCAGGTCTGCACACTCCTGAATTTTGGTCCATACCAGCCAGTTTATCAGGAATATTCTCAGGTTTGTTCTGTAATGCCTTCTGGTCTACAACATCTTTTCCAGAGTCTTTGATCTTTGTTTCCTCTGTGCTGTTTATATTATTGATACCCTCATTTTCACTTTCTGCCAGTTTCTTGTCTACTTCGATCACTTTATCTTGGCTTTCTGATAGAGTTTCTTCAGAGCTGATTAACTCATGGACCTGCTTAGCCTGACTTTCCACTGGCTTATCCTCCAGCTCAGGTATTTTATCCCCACCACTGATGGGTGTTTCAGCAATAGCGCCTATCTCCTTAACGTTGCCAATTCCATGCTTTATTAGTTCCTCTTCTTCATCAGACACTTTAACTGTAGCATTAGGCAGAGTTTCTGTAGTGGTGTTTACTACTGCCTCTTTCTGAGCTTCACCTTTATCTTCCTTTTGCTCTGGATCTCTGTTTTCTGCAGGGGCCTTTTCTTCCTCACCGTCCAAGAGATCCATTCTCTTCTCTTCATTTTGACCAGTTTCCTTAGAAATGCCTTCTTCAGAAATGCCTTCTACCCTATTTTCAGTTATAGGTACTACTTTCAGTTTATCATCTTCTGTCTGTTCATTTGCCATAGAATTTTCTTTCTCTATTTTTATGTTAGGTTCATTCTTTATTTCCACATCAAGTTCTTTACCTCCTTTTTGGGGTTCTGTATCCTCATTCATTTTTTCCAGGCTTTCTGTATTCTTTTCTGCTGGCACCATTTTGCTTTGCTCATCTTCACCAGTTGGCACGGAACCGTTCTGGACTTTCACATCACTAATGGAAGTATCGTGTATGTTATCGGCTGTTTGCCTAAATTTAATGTCCTCAGATTCATCTCCAGTTGTTTTGTCCTCAATGGCATTACTTTCTGTTTTCTCAGAGAGAGATTCCAGGACAGAGGCATTCTGTGAAAGTTTATCCTCTTCAGAGCTGGCAATACTAAGGTCGGAGGATGCACGTTTCTCTGCAGGTAACTGCTAAAAAATTAAAGCAAGAAAAACATTCAATCATTTTGTAACTTAATAAAAGCACAGTTTTATGGAAGAATACCTGAACAGAGATCAGTATTGTATTCACATGCAGTTATAGGAATTTGATAATCTCTGAGTGCTTCCTTTAGACTACTGCAGAACAAGTACACGATCTGCAGACAGGCTCTGAACAGAAAGTTTCACTGTGATCATCAGCTACCCTTCAAGGGCCTTTTTCTTTTCATATTCCTTTTTTTATTTATCAGTTCAGCTCCTCAATAGTCTCAGCTACAGTTGGATTTGAAAGACACAACCTTGTGCCAGCTGTGCAAGAAAGAAACTGTAGCTTTAGTTAGTACAGCACTGATAAAATGCAATATTAAGACCTTCCTCTGCTTCACTTTGTGGTCTTTGCTAAAAATGCCTGAAAACTTTTTATCTGGTTTTAATCATGATGAAACCCCATTAAAATGGTGAAAACCTCCAGCAGATCTGATTAAGTGGCAGTACAGAACTAGAACAGAAACAGTTACCTCACTGCAGAAACTGCTGCTGCCAGAATATGAATGAATGTTATCAGATTCCACAGAGACATCCAAAAGAATATAGTAATAAAGCATCATTTTAACCACAATTGCTCTTTCACTCTTCAAAGTGATTGTGATATCTGTCTCTCTGTATTTACTGTTTGAACCCTGTAATTTGCAGATCAGGCTTCTGATTTGCCATAGGGAATATCCTAGGTTAGCTGTTGCAGCAGGAACAGGTTTGAGTGTACATTTCCTACCTTAAGGATTTCCCAAGCATACAGAAAACAATTCCTTCAAGCCAAAATTGCGCTTAAAATATTTCTTCATGCAATTGTTCTAGAAGTTTAGTGTTGATCTCCCAGGAGTGTTCAAAACTACCCCAAGTAAATAACATGCAGGCCTCTACCTCACACTTCCCTACAATGCTGCTTGTGAGACACTCAATTGAGTGCCAGGGTGGCCTTGACTCCAGCCCTCCTGGACCGATGGCTTAGCAGTTCATCAGCAGAGGAGGCGGTGGATGATCCACAGGAGGTGAGCTGCTGGGAATGCACCTTTGGAGCCCGTGGGGTGGGCTGGGAACGTGCTAAGCAGGCCAGGGAACGTGAGGAGCGTGCGGATAGGCAAGGAGGGAATGGAGGCACCTGCTCCAGCACTTGGCTTCTCCAGCAGTGCGGGGAACAGCAGCTCTGGGGGGCACAGGGAGAACACGGCCTGGGCACTCTGCAACCTGCACCCATCCCTGGGCATCACGGCTTTCCCTCTGAGCAACCACACCCGCACTGGAAGATTCCTAAAGCATCTTTAGAACTATATGCATTATAAAATACGTTTTATGTTCTTTGATAGCAATGCTGTAAAATCAAACTTATTTTGCAGAATAATAGTCAAATACTTTTCTTAATCTTTTAAGCATTCTATGGAATACAAACACACGTTTTCTCATTCACCTAGTCATTATGACTTAAAACCATTTAACATAAAAATCTCTATCCCATTTTTAAAAATCACATATACATGTAAAAAAAATTAGGATGTTAGTCATTATTAGCTATTATTTATTAGTAGTTTTTAAGGAGTTCAAACATACTAATTTTGAAATTGTTGGCTATCTATTTTGTAATAAGGTTAGAGTATGTTTATGATGTTATTCCTAGAAGATTTGATGTCAAAGTTGCGTTAATACAACTGAAACTGAATTCTCCATGGGAAACTGGCGACAGCATATTAAAAAAAAAAAATTTAAACTGACCAGAGAATTTTCTGTTTCTTCTTCTTCATCCTCATCTTTACCATCTTCAACTTCTTCTGTAACTTCAGCCTTAGCTTCTGCAATCAATTCTCTTATTGGTTTATTTGAAGTAACAGTAACAAATGGATGCTGGTGAAAACAAAAAAAATAAGCACAATATTAAGCGGTGACTTCCTAGTATACAGTGGGAAAATCATAACCTGAAAGAAATATAACTTCAGAGAAGTGTTACTTGGTTGCCTCACGTCTGAAGATTCACAACTAACATTAATCATAACTGTTCTAATGTGTTTTTTCTGCAGAAGTCTTAAAATCAAAACATCTGTATTCAAATATACTGTATAAGTAGTCTAACAAACTTGCTAAAAATACAAATGATTCATTTATACTGACCTTTTTCACAATCCAAAGAATAGAAGTAGAAAGATTTTTAAAAAGGTTATTTTTCTTGGACTTAGGTTTCATTTCAGTTCCACAGTTAAATTATTTCTTGGTAAGCTTTATCTAGAAAATATTCTTTCTAGAAAAAAATTGTGCTTTGTCTTTACAACAACTTTTCCTAACATGAACTTGAATTCTACCTTTTTCTTTAAGAGCAAACAGGTACCTGTTCCTCTCCTACTACCTGAATCTTCTTTCTCTGCTTGGCCCCGCTGCTTAAATCTATTCGGCGTGTGCCAGACAGATTGTGGATAAAGCAAATGGGTGCTGACGTTAAACACAATCAAATGTACCTGTCACATCTATTCCTGTTCAGCTGTTCTGCAGTGACAGCATTACAGAGGAGGGCTGAGCACTAAAGCTTTTCAAACACCTGTCAGCAACTGGCCACAGACGTAAACAACTCCTTCATCCATTTTAAGTATCAAAGTATAATCACTTACACAAAGAATTAGTTATATTACAAAATATGTTAAACTAATAACCTGATCTACGCTTGGTATCATTTAATCAAATTTTACCAAATAAGGATCAATTTTAAAAACAGATTGTGGGCAAGCAGTCAGTTTGAAAATATTTAAGTAGTCACTATAATACTGCTCTGCTTTTAAAAAATACAAAATATGCTTGCCTTTAAACAACAGTTCTGAACAATTAACTCTTCCTACCTGTAGAAGTTGAGTTGCACTCCACCTTGCATCTACATTCTTTTCCAAACATTTCTTCAGAAAATCTTTAAAATCTGATGACCTATACAACAAGCAAACAGGCAGTGGTTGTTCTTCTGTCTTAACATCAGACTAGCACATCAACTGAAATATTCTTTAGCTTCACATGAATCTACACTGCAACTCCAAGTCTTGCTATTGATACAGGAAAACACAAGGAGAGTACAGAAATGCCAAGATCAATACAGTAAAAATAAAATCTTTATAAGGTTTGTCCATTATCAGAAGCATTTACTTTTTGCTCTGGACTATTAATACACCTCATCTGCTGTATCATGTGAAGATATTAAATTGACCAAATACATAATGGCTTTTAAAAATATTTTAATATAAAAATGCTTTTGTTTCTTTTCACCCTATCTTTTTTAGATGGCTTTCAGGCCTGTTACTACATTTGTAAAAAAGCTATTTCACATACATATTAAAGGAAAACCTGTAAAAAACTTCTGTATAAAAGCTTCTATACAAAACTATGACAAAAAAGTTCCAATTGTGTGAGAATACATATATATGTATACACACATGTACAAACATATATTGGGATTGTATGGACCTGCCTTAAAGCATAAAGCTAGACCACAAAGTTCAACAGGGCTGTGCTCATGCAGTTTAGCAAACAGATGACTTGGTATGCCCTAGACTGGGGTAGGAAAGCTGCCAATAAAATACAAACCATTTTGAAGGCTGTGCCAACGTCGGTGGATCAGATTTTGCAATTTTCAGCAGCACTCGCATGGGATTTAATTCATGATGAGGTGGCTCTATTTGAGCCATTTCTATCAAAGTAATGCCAAGAGACCAGATATCAGCCTTGTAATCGTATGGTCTGTCTTTAGAGGTCTCACACATTACTACTTCCGGAGCCATCCTGCAGAGAGCAATGAAGTTCCAGATGAGAAAATGCTTTCTGATCTGTTCTAAGAACAGTTCTAAACCCAGACATTCACTGAAGTATTGCCAGAAGCACATTCTACCATCAGTATATTTACACAGTACTTATCAAGCTTGTAATATCAAATTAGAAGTAACATTAAGATACGAGTTCATACTAAAAAGTCAGCAAAAGAGTGCACTTACCAATATGGTGTACCAATAAAAGAGTCTCTTCTTTGTATTGTTCTGGTGTTTTTAGCTGATACTCCAAAATCCGCTTAAAGCAAACAGTAAAACACTATTAACGGGGTGGTAGAAAACATACTGTATTTTTTTATTTTACAACTGTCTTTTAAAATGGTCGTGTTTCAGAGCAAACATTCTGCAGTGTTAAAACTTCCAAGTGAGAGAAAAATATGTGTGTTCTGATAGCTGAGTGCCAAGGTTTTATGGCATTTATAATAAAAGATCTTGAATAAAACCTATTCTACAGTTCTAAAAAAAAATCCCAAACCATAATGCTACTGTTGGGCTGTGTAGGACAAAAGCAAAATATGTATTTACTGTGGGAAAAAGTGCATTAAATTATTTTAATTAGAAATTAATTTCTTTAGCCTATGAAGTGTGTATTCATCAAACATGGCATCAACTATCTCATAAATTCAACAACTCATTCCATTTTTAATTTCAGGACTCAAATTTTCATGAAGTTACATTTCCCCTTCATCTTACAAGTTTCTTTCCACATCATTTTTCACTTTATAACAAATATCTGAAAGCTTGCATATGCACTTTTCATGTAATATCTACCCAAAAAAACTTTATCTCTTTGCAATTACTTGCCTATAAAGCACTACATCTCTCACTTAAAAAAAAGATGACATTTAAGTAAGTATTATATGCTTATAGCAGACGTAAGTTTGTTAATGAAAATCTAGATTAGAGCAAAAGGACAAATAGCCATATGTTGCCATCTTTAATCTGTACAAAATTACTTGATGGGCTCAGTACTTGAGAAGTCTAATTTTGTTCTGTGAAAAAAAAAATCAGGAGTAAAATCTATTGGTTCAAATGCAGAAAACTGAAATTTTGAGGGACTACAGGTATTGAAATAATAAAACTCATATCTATATAAAAATAAAATGTAATGAAGGAAATTTACTTGCTGTTCACACATCTGTAAAACAAGGAATTATCCATTTCTTTGTATAACAGAATATAAATAGTTTAAAAGGAGTAAAATGCTTCTTCAAAGGATGCTGTACATTTTTCAAAACTAAATCAAGTCTTTTTTTAGAAATCTTAATTAGCAAACCTGAATGCATCACCAAATGCACGTGTGGAAGAAATCTCCCTATAGTCTGAACTGTTAAGTAGTATCTTGACAGCCTGCAAGGTGCTGTGCAGCAGCTAAGCTTGACAAAATCTTAAAATAGTTCCAAGTCTGTATGAGGAGAAGTCAGGTCATGTGAGGAAATGAACTGAAACAAATTACTCTCTTTGACCATGAGACTCCTGCTATGATCTGTGGTTTCTTTTACAGCAGTGCCAAGAAACTAAGACAGTGGTTCTATTACATTTAAACACCAGGCCTATGACCCCAAGCGCACCACTAAATGTTCAAGCTTCAAAGAAAAGCAGTGAAGTTACATGTCCTTTGCAGACTACAAAAAGCCAGATGCAAGGATTGTGTGTACAAGCAATAATCTTGTACATAAGGGATCCATGGAAAAGCACAATCACACTGAACTGATCAATACAGCAAAGCAGGTTCTTAAATATTCTCAGTTTCTTAATAGAGAAGGTGCATAGTACCTTGCTGAAACTGTGATCAGTATGAGTCAAGCAGGAGATACATTTATGAATTTGGACATAGCTTGCTTACATTTAAAAGGAATGTCTGTATCAAGGGTGAGAATTTAGAGCCCCAGCTCCCTGTGGCAATTTTCTGATTCTCCTTACCTTTGCCCTGTGTGCATCCAAAGAAATACAACTGATCATACACCATGCAGAGGGAAGCTTTGAAACCTGAGCACAGGCAGGGATGTCATGGAACTATGCCATGGGTAGAGCCACTATGTAAAGGCTGACAGCTTATACACATTTGCCCCTGAAACAAAGTGGATCCAGATAATTCCTGCCCTTTCCTGGCTGAATGAAGGGATGTTATTCACCACCAGAAGCCCTTTGTGTCTTTGTCTCTGCATGGAGACTCTCTCATCAGACTAAAAATGTGGATGACTGCTTAAACTGAGATTAAAAAAAACCCAGAAATCAACAGTAGTAAACTTGTATTAATTTTTTTCCAGACCGTTCTGTCTTAATTTCAGTGCCACAAACAACTGAAAAACTAAGCTGGGTAAATTAAGACTATTACTTCTCTCTCAAGAGAGGAAGAGACAACAGTACAAGGTACTGCTTTTTAGTGATCATGAAAAATGTTCCCTTTCCAAACAAAAAACTTCAAAGAGAAGTTCTGATGTTATCACAGTAAAGGTAAGTATAATCAGAAACTTTATACTAAGAAACAGTAAGACACATGATAACTTCTTGTGCTGATTTTGAAGTATGAAAGAAGTGACAAGTATGGTCAGATATTTGCTCAAGCTTTTTTTTCCTTGATAGTACCAAACCACTTGCTTCTGAAAAACCTCTCATTGTTAGATTGGTATTTCAGTAGGTAAACATTGAACTCTGACAAACTACAGGCTAAGGAAAATACAATTAAAAGACCATGTCGAGTTCCTTGAATTTGCAACATGCTTACCTAGTTTAATGTCTCCATCTAATGTGAAAAGAATATTGCCAGCTTTTAGATCTCTGTGGATGATCTTATTCTCATGCAAGTAGTTCAGTGCTTCCAGTGTCTGCCTGCACACCACTTTGATCTGGGGCTCTGTTAACGGCCTTTCAAGCTCTACAAGAGAGAGACAGAAATAATCACAACATTTCTGCATTTTATGTTATGTTATATGTTCATAGCAAACACTCTAGTAATATATGGGAAAACTAATTAATCTGACAGATTCTAAGCATCACATGTCAGAAAAAAATTCTATTTTACGATATTTGCTCCTTCCACTAAAGAGTTCATTCCTTGAACCCAACCCCCTTCTCTTTATGAATTATGTATACCTACCTATCTGAACTGTGAAAAAGCTACATAGTTTAGAGATTGGTTCTTTTGTGTGGTAGACAGAGATGCTTAAGACCAGATCTTTTACTTACTGGTATTAGCATTCACATAATTTAAGGAATAAGCATAGAAAAACCATTTACAGAATTATCACAATGTCATTTGGGAGGTGGCAGTGGAAGGGGAAGAATGAGATCCTGAAAAGGCTCATACAGATTACATTATGACAACAGAGAGCTCCATACGCAGACAAACAACTTTTCACTTTAATTTAAAGGATCAAGACAAAAATGTGCTTAGAAAAATAAATAAACACTTTAAAAATGAAAGATTCAGTTGTAAATATTAATTTTTAAACCCCAAAATATATAGCACATCAATTACATAAATATTTGCATATCAAAACAACACACATATGAAACAAGTCTTGCAGTATATGGCATCCTTTTAAGGTATTAGAATTATTAGTTGAAACAACTTATTTACCCAACATTACTGCATCTACTGCTCCTCCTGCACAAAATTCAATCAGGATCTATATATAAACAAAAAATACAGAAATTAGAAATCAAATAGTTCCACTGAACTGAATCATTGATTAAGGGAGCATTATTGGGAGATCACAGTTTCAGACTATTTGGCTTCAAAAATATTTTACTAACCTGAAAAATACTAGTACTGTTACCCAGCTAAAAGTAGGGCTGTGCTGCTTAAGCAAATTATTTGAAAAATGCCTTGAGACCCTCAGACAAAAGTTTTAATCCAAGTATAAAACAGCATAATAAAACTTATAAGACATAATGACACAGTCAGCTTAAACCTACTCCTTGCAATGTGATTTACATAATCCCTGCAAACTCATTTCTTGGTTATTAAGCTCTACTTCTATACTATAATCTCTCTGACTGAAAAGTCCAAGAGCTAAATGATTTTCCAGTAGCTGATGCTATCTCCTATATTGTTTCAGATGAGATGAAAATACAGAAAAATACTCTTAAGAGTTACAGAAAATTACTAAATTCAAATGTTTACATTAATTTTCCTTCATTTTCATTCATGTCTACAATACTTCAAGGCCATTATCCCAGAATGCAATAATACCAGAACAAGTCCATCTCCAGTTCTGAATTTCCATTTGAAACAAAAATATACTGCAATTATTTTTGAGCACAAACTATGCTGCTATGAAGGCCGGAAAGAATATATACAAAGGAGAAAGAGGGGAGACAAAGGAAATGAGGAGGGTGAGGAAGAGGAAATGTCATCCAAGAGTGATACCCAACTCCTCCTTATGTGTTTTTCTTCTTTAATTTGAACTTTAAACATTAAATTATAATCTTCCATCTGACAGATAAGAGTATTTCTTGTCAGAATTTCAACAGTCAATATGCTTGGAAATAGTATCCTATTCTTTTTCTGTAGAGTAATTTTAAGATCAGAATATAATTGCCCATAAAAGAGGAAACCTCGAAGTATCCCTTATACCACAACACTTCTATATACACCACTTATGTCACATTTACTTCAAATTATTATTGCAATTAATCCCCACAACAACAGTACCAACAAAAGTATTATATAATGCAACTCTTTATAAATCCTGTAAACATTACTCCATTTACATGCTTCTGCGTGCCAAGTGTGGGAAATTGTACATAACGAATTTATTTCTCTAAAATTTGGAGTTTGGTCTGACAAAGGTCTCTTTGCTAGAGAAATCATGTTTCTAAACTTGGAAAGCAAGCAAAAGTGTATTTAATGTCTAACTATCATACTTCTCTTTTTGCCTCCACTAAATTCTGTTTATTTACCACATCATTATCCTTGTGGCTTTCAAGCCCCTGCACTTCACTGTAACTATGTAGCTCCAATTTTATTTTCAAGGTATTTACATCTATCTTTATTCTGCCAGTGAAGCCTACCCACTCAGTTTCATATTGTGCCTCTATGCATACTTGCTTTCATGCTGACCTTAATGCACAGAAATTTTTTCACTATTCCACTGTTTTATATAATATTTTACTCTGCACTGAGATCACCAAGTTTTGAGCTTAGCAAAATAAATGTGCATCAGGAAACATGGTATTCTACCTCTACCACTTGCTCAAAGGATAAAGCTTATTTGTAAGACTCCCATGTTTTAGGTATCTTTTTGAAGTATAAACTCTTAAAATAACCCCAACCCATGTATTTTTTGTACCATTCCAAAAGCACCTATAAATACTGCATTGGATGACCTAAAAGTAAAAACTGTTTTGTCACAGCTAAAGCTATCCAAACAAACACACAGGATGTAGCACAGCAGGGACGTGCAGTCCCATGTAAGCTCACGGCACATCAAGGTACAAATACCCAGGGTTTAAGTAAATTAATTATGGTTCAAGTCCTGGTAAACTGTCCTTCCTGGGAGTGCCAATAAATTCACTGGCATCTAAAGTACATACTTCACAGGCTGACCTTTTCAGCACATTATTTACTTTTCAAGTGTGTATTCTGAATCTCACTTTACATCGCGATAATATAACTGAAATCTGTGTCTGGCTGTTACAAGTAAGGACCAGCTGAGAACTGTCTCAATACATAAAATTAACTGCTCATTTCTACATTTTAGATTCAAACTCCTGATCAAATGACTCAGTGTAGCACAATTCTACAGTGACAATTTCCTAAGTCACATTCACAACTTACAAATTAGTTTTGAAACTGAGTAGTTATCCAAACAATGGCAACCCAGATGAAATCTGACAAATTATATTCTGATAAAGACAAAAGTGTTATTTCAATAACCTTTTGAAATAAGCAAAAACATTTAGAAAAGGAAAAATACCTACCCACAGATTGTTTTCATAGTAGAAAGCATCTAGGAGCTTGACAATATTAGGATGATCACAGGATGCTAAAATATCAATCTCCACCATGTAATCTTCAAGTTCTTCTTCTGATTTAGTATCTATCACCTTTGCAGCAGCCAGAACTTTAGTTTCTTTGTTCTGAGCCTGTAAAAGAAAAGTCACAGCAATATACATGAATTTCACCAGAAAACTAGCACCAGCAAAAAAACCCCCACAAATAAAGCAACTCTCTTTCTTGACACTTCTGTACAATTTTCCTGCCTCTAGTTTCCTCCTCTACAAAAAGAGAACACCTGCATATTAAAGAGGAGATAAAATCCAGTAGAAAAAGGGTTTAGTAACTTTTCTCAAGGTCAAGAAATAATGACAGACAAGAATGTAAAAATACTTAATTCTCATGACATTCTTTAAACCATCATCATGCAGGCAATAGCCCAGGCTAATTGTTGCCTTCCTAAGCTGAAGTTTTGTGCTGCTCTTCAAACACCACCTATTAACACACAGCAAGGAGTACGAAGGAGCCTCTACCCTCAGCTTCTGCCCTTCTGACTCTCCCCACGTTGTGGCAGCACCGCTGTTCCCAAAGCCACACGGAGAACCAGATCCTCCCCCAGCAGGTTGCTCCTCTTCAGCCAGGGGCTGTATGCAAGCTCCCAGCTTAAAGAGCTGCCAAGCCATCATTAGTTTGTCTGGGCAGTTTGCTCCTTTGCTTCAGCAGCCTGGCAGGACTCCCACAGGTGGGACTCATGGAAGGCGGGGCACTGCAGATGCGCCAGCCTCGACGTCATTACTGCTCACCTGCACAGCAGGGACCTGGTGCTGCTGCAGTGACATGGACAGCTACACAACTAGTAAAACACACAAAGGGAAAACAAGACTTTGGGTACCCAAGGGAAAAAAAAGGCATTTCTGCTGTGCATAGTAATATTCTTTGGCTTTTTTCAAACATAAGAAATTACAGACAATTTGGGTGACTTACTTAAATAGCAAAACATTTCAGAAACCAGGAAATACTACTTATTAACAGAATACTGCTGAAATCTAATCACGAAAAAATATATACACTCTCCAATAATTTTCTTGTAAATTATGTTTGAAGGAACGCTCAATTCCAAGCTGCAGCAAGCTTTAAACAAGAAAGTGTATTCTTCTCAAGCCATTATAAAAACATTATTTTGTCAAGTGGTGACATTTCCAGTAGTTACCTCTGAATAAAGGAAGTGCAGGACTGATGTCTACTTCACTCATTGTATGTGAAGACCGTGAAGCAAAGTCCAACATGTACTTCACTGAGTTTCTGACATACAAATGAAATTAAATGGCAAGGAGGGACACAAGCTCTCTCCAAAGCAAACCTACAGGGGCAATTCCAGCTTCTGATGTGAACCATCACAAGGTGGTTCATCCTGTCTCTCTGCTGGTGTGGATTGTCCATGGCCCCAAACCTTTTTTGGATGATCCCAGGACAGGACACAGCAAAAATCCCAAAACCTGAGCTTTGTCACCTAATGATTTTCTACCAGTATCAGACAAAAGCTGGTATCACACTGCAAGTAAGAATTCTTAAGAATAATTTTGAAGGTCTAAATATTATTACTTGCACAGCTATAAATAATTCTCTCTATGTGGCAAAAGATAATAAAATATTTAAAGATAAACATTTATATTAACATTCAGTAAAACAGCAGTAAGGGCAAAACACACTTATAAAGCATAGTCCCAGCTGATTCATCTCATGTTGAGGGTAAAGGTTTTCCATTACATTTCTTTTTATCTCAGTATTCTTTCCAAAACAAAAACCAACCAAATCTCCCCAACCTCAATATTTGCCCTCCCACGTTTAACAACAAAGATAAGGAATCTGTATAACATCATTTGAAAACCAGCTACTGAGAAGTTTTCCAACACACATTCTAATAATAAAAAGGAAGAGGTCTGCTTAGTAATGCAAACAACATTTGTTTTGATTTCATGCTTTGTAGCAAGAATGAAAGACCAACCTTCCTATTCTAGAGCGGCGCTGTAAATTAAACACAAAAAGTGAAACAGATGTCTGACCACAACAGAATTAGACTTGGTAGCTTTACGTGTGCAGAAAAATGGTTTTTAAAGCACCTCTCTCAAGAACTCAAATTTTAACTGTAAATGTACTTTTCTGAAGCATGCATAGCTACACACTCACTGCACCCTAAAGGATACTTAAAAAAATAAAGCTGAAATTCATTTTTACACGAATTTTTTTGCAAACTATATAACAGCAATAATATTTTGTTTAAATAAAACCATCTACATCAGATAACAGATGTTACTGCTTTCAGATTCAGTTTCACCTTTGAGCAAGAAAGACATTGCTAAGTTAGTGTGAATGATTACATGTTCAGGAGTTTGCTGCATTTACAGCATATATTGTTTTTTTCTACTGACAGAACAGTTTGTATTTTGATTTTTCCCAGATCCTTTTGCTTAAAGCAACTAGAAATCTGCTTTGAGTAAGCTTCTATGATTTCCTCCTTGTGGCAGCTCTGTTAAAACACCTTGTTACAAACCATGAATTGTTACAGAGACAGTGTGATTATCTTTATGAGCACCTTAACAATTATAAACAAAACAAATGTTTGCCTTTGTTCTGACTTAAAATAGTAAAATTTGGTAGGTCTAGATCCAGACTTTTTCCCAGCTCTTAAAAGAAAAAAAGCTTTAGAATTAGCATATTTCCACTGGGTATTTCTGAGGACTGATGAAACATTTTAAGTATACATCAAGCTACACCTGAAAAAAAATTATATCTTTAAAAGTTCTTTTTGAATAAGTCATTAGTCATCTCCACCCCACAATGCAATCCATAAAAAATACCCATCTATTTGACTTACTGTAAGAAACATGCTCTTTTGAACTGTGTAGGAAAGGATTTTACTGTTCATGCACAAGATTTATGAATCACTGCACTGTACAGAGGAAAAAAAACCTCTTCGGATTAGGAGGAACAAAAAGCACTTGCAACTTTGTGCGGGCATGTTTGTTTTTTCTAAACTTTGGCTGAAGTCTTTCCTCTTCCACAAAACATTATCCAAAGGTCAGAGCTGGAGCAAAAATGATTGTGCAGACACAGCCTTGATTTGCACATGGAAATTTTGCATTTGGGTACACATACATTTAAAGTCAAACTGTCATTTATGTTACAGGACATATTTTGAAAAGGCAGAACTTCTGAGTAGCTGAAGCCCAGCAGTTTCGTCCTATATTTTAGCTCTGAACTACCAACTCAACTTATTCCAAATGTTCTGCTTAAATATATTTGATTTTACTTTTATGATTAAGTGACTTAAACCTCAGTCTTATGCTAAGAATCCAAACTGGCATTTTCAATGGTTATGTGCAGACAAGGAAGAAAGGGGTAGAAGGAGTCCTTAACAAAATTTTATCTTTTCAGAAGATACATACATAATAGAGGAAAACTGAATTGGAATAACTCATTCCCTCAAGATCTGATTAATGCAAGATGACATGGATATAATTAACTATTACATGCAACAACACACAAATATTGCAATCCTTTCAGTAAAACTCCTATTTGGATTATGTATTGAAGGTTGCTACAGCAAATATTTTAACTTAAGGAGAGAGAATGCACAAGGAAATAACCAACTGTATGTTACAGCACGGTTCTTGCAATGGATGGCACAATCTTGTCAGCTGTCAATGCACAGAAAAACACAATTCTAAGATAAGTACTTTGATAAAGATGGATTGCAGGCTTGTATAGAATAAATCATCTTAAAATTACAACTTGCAAAATAATTTCTGTGAACCTACACCCTTTACACTGGAATGGCAATGTACATCTAATGCACGAAGGTGTTGTAGAAATCTGAAAATGTCCCAAGAAAGAATAACAACCATTCCACACAAAACCAAGACCTACAAGCATGTGAAATGAGTGACTCCACCCCAACAATGCTGGATTTTTGCACAGTATCATATAACTAAATGTAAGTTCTAGAGGCAGAAGCTTTGTGAAGAGACTGACAGCAGAATATTAAAAGGCAGGTTTACTATCTGGGCACTAGGCCAAGAAGTTGCATATTCCCAGCCCTGGACAGCAGGGAGAGCAGAGCCACGGTTCCAGAGTAATAGGATTACAGCTCAGAGATAACACATAGCCTTTCATCTTCTGATGACCAATATGAAGTTTCAGCCGTGGTTGTGAGGAGCTGTTTCAGTTTCCTATTGCCAGCAAATGCTTCCTTCCCAACTGTGCATCTCCTCTGCAATGCAGCTTTAAAAATTAAACAATATTTACAACTGAAAAAAAGTTAAGTACATCCTTTGCCTCTTGTTCAACCAGCCAGGAACAAAGCTGAGACACAAAATAGAAAATTGTTCATCACCTTTCCTCCTGATGCCTGATCTCTTGTGAGATGTTACATAACCCCCCTGCATGTTTTGCAGGCAGCAAAACAAATCAATTAAGAAGCTTTTCCTTTCTGACTCATTCTTCTCAACAAAACAGTATCGTCATAATCATGGATTGTCAAAGTTGTCAAAAGGGGAAAAATACGCACATCCCTATTCAGCAAAAGATGTTTTTTCCCACATAAAAAGCTCCACTTCTGTATAAACTTGGGATTGTCAGATCTAGCTCCACATGTTTTCTGATGGTGCCTGGGTAATCAGTACTGAAAAGCTGGCCTTGTACAACACAAAGGCAGGAGCTGTTTCTCTGAGTTACCACAAAGCAGAGATTTCAATCTTTCTTAAAACATACAAATAAAGGAAAAAAAATTGCTCCCATTTTATATTTTAGCAGCTTTATCAAATAAAAATGTAAGTAGTAATGTGGCCTACTGAAACAACTACAGTGGACATTGTTTTGTGTAAGTTTCCTATACTATATTTAACTTTATCCTGCACATTTTGAAACTGAAAAGGTCCTGCATGACTGACCATCATCAAATGTTCAAACTTCTTTTCAAAAACATGGAAAGGTGCTCTTTATCAGTGAATTTTCGAAGTCTATCTTAATCAGATAAATGGAAACATTAATTCTAACACTAAATGGTAAAAAATGTAATTAAAAGTATCAGTTTGAATTCAAGAGCAAATAGCTACTTTTGCAAAATTAAACCACAATTTTAATAATAAATCACAAGTTCAGCCAATGAAGAAGACAGCAACCTCCACAGATTTCTGGAAGTTAAGATGAGCCAGTAATTTCAAACAAGTTGTTTTTTGCAAGAATCTTCAGTGCATGATGTTTGAAAACACAGTAGTAATAAATTTTTTAAAAGGAGATAATTTCAGTTTTTTGTTTAATTATACATATGGTTTGCCCAAGGCATTAAAAACCAGCAAACTTCAGTTATACCTGCTGAACCTTGTTGATATGACTCTTACAGAATATCTAGTCAAAAGATAATGAAAGGACTGTATTTCCCAAAGATGATGATACACCCTTGACCTACAGCTGATCAGCCAAACATTTTCCGAGCCTGCACAATGTATCACAGCTACCCTACTACACAGTTTCTTCTACTTAAAAAGAAGTTAATTAAATTCAGTTTCCTGTTTAATGCCAGGGGAAAAAAAAAAAAAAAAAAACTGAAATAGAAATACAGATAAAAGTGCCTCTATTTCCTATGAGCAAATACTATTCCTAAGAAAGTGGAGGCCAGGGTTCAACCCCGACTGCCGAAGCATCTTTATGATCCTGTGGTCTGGTGCTGCCTTTGTGGCTATGCTCGTTTAGGAGCTGTTTCCATGACAACTTCACTCTTTTAACATTATCCTTGTACTTCGTACTTACTGTGGTTCTTCTGCTTCCTCCACAGTTGGTTTCTGAGGATTCCACAAGTTATTTTTGGGAGTGGTATGAAATGTAATTTTCATGTTTAACCTCATGTTTCCCGCTAAGTATTCTTATTAATTCAGTGGTATTTTGTGTACTAGTAGAGCACAGTTCCCATCCTGATTGCACATGCTTTGTGCCACTGAAATTAGAATACTTATAACCATCTTTGAAAAATACATGGACTGAACTGGCAAAATACCTGAAGCAATCTTTTAGAGTAAACTTAACAGAGGGGAGGATATCAGATTTCAGCATAATTCTTATTTAGGCACATACATTTAAAACACAGAGTAAAAAATAAGAAAAAAAAATGCTAAATACAGGCAAGAAGAAAACAGCTATGCAGTTCTGCAGTAACACATCTTATTTTCCCTTCTCTTGATGCATGATGGCTTTCATAAAAGCAACAGGAAAAAACAGCTGACAATATTGGGAAAACATTTTTAACTAAAGCATTAGGTGGTGTCAGAGGTGTATGTGCAAAGGAGTGGTATTTTTTCCCTAAATTCAGTTATAATAACTACATCCTACTTGATAAGGCAGCATTAAAACACGCAATACTGCATTACAATCAACTCCTAAAGTTAAGAAAGGGGAGGTGTGACAAATTGAGATTCATCCCTGCAGTGCTAAGCTGCTTTGCCAGTATCTTTCCCCTGCAGAGGACACTAACAGTTGCTGGCAGATGTTCTCAGTTTTATGCAGCAGCAGACAATGTCAGCCCCAAACTAACTTAAAAGCTCCCAGGAAGACAGTAACACAGTTGATCTTCATCTTGGATTACAAACATCCTACAGTTATTTATTTTGCTTTGTGTCATTAGGAAAAAAAACCAACACAATGCCTAATGCTTACTAATTTATTTTAGTGACTACTGCTTAAAATTCAGTCTATTCCAGTAATAAACACACCTTTATTCCAAATGACACCATTAGGAATGCTTCCAAGACACAATGTGTCAGTGGGGGTTGAGTTATCAAGAAATAATTTCTAATCAAACCACAATTACTAACTTCAGCTGTTCACTAGGATTAAGACAAACAAGTCAGAGTCAAAGCTGTGTACAGACTGTTGGTTTATGAGAAAATTATCCCGCAGCCGGGTTGAGAATTTTATTGTTTGCTTTTGATAATTTTATGATTTGTCTGACTTAAGAAACCTCTGAGTCCTTCACCTGGGATGGTTGTGTTACAATCTCCTGTTATAATCATTTAACATCTGTAACAAGCTTTAGTTCACTGGAGCTCAGAGCCAGCGTTACTCCTGTTAACCCCTTTTCCCAGGGAGGCATTTGGAGCTGCAAAAGCTCACTCTGGAGCCTTCTGCAGACAGAGACACTTCTTTGTTGGCTTCATGTAGCACCAAGTCATTTTGTTTACTCGCACTTCGCAGACTAGTGTACATCCACAGATGTACAAGTATCAATCTAGTACACTCCTTTTTTCTTGTTTTCTTTTTTTTNCACCTCCTTTTTTTTTTGTTTTTTTTTTTTTTTTTTTTTTAATAGAGTGGCTCCGTCAACCCACAGTTCCTCGGATTTAAGTTACAAAACAAAACTGGGATCTGCTTTGCCCGCAGCTTTTTAGCCAGATCAGATGCAAGATGGCTACAGCTGTTTGCTTACCCAGCACAGCCATTCATTATAACAAAACAAGAAAAAAACAGTGCATCTGACTTGAGCATGGAAAATTCTGTCCTTCCTAACTGGATATCAACAAGTCAACAAAATAATAAAGAAAAATGACAATTTCTTTGGACTTTAAGAACCCTTCAACAAAGGCCTTCTGACATGTTACTAAGGAAACTACATAGTCATAGAAATGCAATGTGGCATAGTCATTAAGTTAAAAAAACTTGCTGTCAAAATAGTAAAGAATATTTTTAAAAACTCTACATTTCATATAGGAGAAGGAAGGCATTAAAAGACCTACACTAAGACAATTTATTTTATGTTGGTATTGCAGAAGATGATGGCCTATAACAGATGTAACTTAACTGTCATTTAAAGTGTAAACATCTTACTAGCTCAAATATATGGGCAATTTGAGAAAAGGTTCTGTATAATTTGATACTGCAATGTGAGCCATATTCAAATTTCAATAAGCACAGCTAAATAGCCAGAGGGGAAAGAGTAAATTAAACAGGATGAAGCATCATCACCCCTTTTCATTCTTTGTCCTTCTAAAATGAACAACAACAAATGTAGTATACCTCATATATTTTAAGGGAAAAATATAAACGATATAGGCAGTTTAAGATTCAGAGTTTTATGAAGAGATACAGTTGTAGCAGAAGGAAAGGAAATGTGACAATACATCAATACCACACTGAAAATGGCAACAGCTCTTGCAAAACTATCAAAGCATATTTTCTGTTGCTTCATGCATACTCTAGTCTGTTAAAATGAAACTTCCTCTATTTCTGAAAGAGTAAAAGAAAGAAGTAGAGTAACTTTAGAAAGTTTTAACTAAAAAAGCTGTACATCATCCCTCGCTTTGAAGTAAAATTGTAACAGAAACGAATTCATGTTCTATTTATGGTATTAATATATTTTTTAAAATAAAATTTAGAATTCTAGAGGGGAGTCATTGGTTCCTTACATACACATCTCTAAGGCAATCTAACAGAAATCAACTGCAAAGACAGCAGCAACAACAAAGAAATCAACAGAGTTAAGTCATGTCATTCAGCACTTCGTAACATAAACAAGTTATTTTCAAGTCAGTCCTACCACAATAAACTTTATTAACTATAAAATTCACTCTGCTGGTATATGCTATTAAATGCTTGTACAGTCTATGACTTGCCAGTAGTTTCTCTTGTGTTGTAAATCCTGACCCTTTAGTTACACAGCACCTCACGAGCACAAAATGAAATTTCAAAAGGTGCCTCACATAGTTTAGATAAGCTGGCTACCTTTGTGCTGCAAGTATGATATCTCAAGAGATGAGAAAGAGCCATCTCAATAAACATTTGGTATTCCTTGACAACTGGCTATTCAAGTACCGCAAAAATAGCATCCTGGGTTCTGTAAATTAACTTCATTCATATTCAGCACAGCAGTGGAATATGCTGCTTCTGATGCTGCTTTTCAGATTAACTGTTTGGTTTGTTGGGGTCTTTTTAATTGTTGAATTTAAACAACTAACCAATTATGAAAATTGACTACTTTGAGAAACTATGAATGCAAATCCTATTACTTATCGGCAGATTTCAAAGGAAATTTTAATTTAGAAGCATGCTGCTGCTATTTTCCAAATTCTCATGTTTTATGCACTTGCTATTTGACATTTTACTGATTAGTGTAATTTGTTCAGAATTTACCTAGAATGCTACTGATAAACACAAATGGCCATGGGAATAATTGCATTACTTGAATTTTTTTTTTTTGAATCCAGATAAACAAATCAAGACAAAATTCTTCAACTCTTTGCAAAGCTCAATGCACAAAATATGCAAAGGAAAACCTACTACTTTACTCAGACATTTGCAACTAACTAATTTATCAATACAAGGTTGTCACTTAATGTTGGAACATCGTTCTTCCTCTGACAGAACTTGAGAGTCATGGTAACATTAAACAGTTAAACACACAGAAGGAAGCACTGTTCTTGCCTCCTAACAATGTGGCAATGTTACTTTTAATGGAATTATGGAAGCTTTATTTTGCCCATGTCCCCAGGAAGTGATGTAGCATGGTTCTTAGGAGGAGGTCCTGTTAAGGGAAAACTAATCTCTTTATTCTTCTCCCTCACTCTCAGGTTTATTTTTAAAATTTATTATTAGGCTGAAAGCTTTTTGAAGCAGAGGACTATCTTTTGTTGTATATTTGTACAATGAGAGGGAATGAAGAATTCCATTCCCTCTGGAAAATTATCAAAGCCACTTCTTGCTTCAAAACACCCTACTCACTCTGAAATTCAATTCAGTTTCTGAACTTTCCTCATTCAAGGCAGATTTAGTGCCAAATAAGAAGTCTTATAAAAATTTCAATCTTTTCTAGCAGTTATTGAGCACACCTAAAGTAGAAAAGAGAATCATCACCTGAACTAACATTAGGATCATAGGCTTATATATAGTTAATTTGCAATTAAAGACATGCCTACGTAACAAAATTCACCTACCACAGATATCAGTGATGCTAAGGGGCAGAACCACTGGCTGACAAAAACACCACCAGCATTTACCACAAGTACCTTTTTATTAGTAGTTGCTAACAGCAAGTGGTTTCTACAACAGGAACAAGTCTATTTTTCCTTTTGTCCTGATAAAAAGCATTCTGACAAACCTTAACAACTTCAAAATATTGATAAGGTACCCTTTTACAGCTACTGAAGCCAACGCTGACGCTGTCCTGTCCATTTGCCCTTACATTAGCAGCATCACTTGTCTGGCCCTCTCGTGAGCTGGTCTGGGCAGCCAAGAAGATTACATGGACAATCAGCTTTTGCCTGGCTTAGTTCCTTGAACCAGATCAACACGGGGTTGGCAAAACCAGGCCTGTCACAAGGAAGGATGTGGGAAGGACAATACAGTGCCAGAACCCTGCCTGCATCGACCTGCAGCATCGGAAACTCTTGTGGAAAAGTCATGGTAAGACCCTGACACTCATCATTTGAATGTCACTCCTGTACTTACTAAAATGCACAACTATGGACAGCTGTGTATTGTTGACTTAGTAAATATCACAATTCCACACTGTTTTAGTGCTTTTCAGTGATTCAGAATAATCTTCTTTACATTGCACTGGCTCAAAAGTGAGGTCCTATGTCAGGCCACTAAAGGCCACAAATTTACAAGAGCATCAATAAACATTGAAACAGGCACCACAAATAGTAGAGGAAACAAGTCTGTACATGAGCTCCTTTTAATATTTCACTTCTAAGTGGTAAGGGCAGAGTGTGGGTTTTTTGTTTGTTTTTATTCAAATGTAACATGCAAAATCAACAACCAGCTTACTGGGTTCTTAAGCTGGCCAGAACACCTATGTTTGCTATTAAGAGACAGTTTGAAATTCGTGCTACAGCCAAGAGCAAAGGAGACATTGTTCAGGTACCCCAGCTAACCCTGTCCATAGGAAACACTTGTCAGTATTGTTTAAATGGTGATTTTTAAGCTTTCACGCTTTCCATCCCAAAGAGATGAAAAACAGCAGACAGGTTACTTTTAAACTGGGTTAGTACATCTCCACTAATAGCAAAAACTAGTTGGAAAGAGTGAAAGAGTAAAAAAGTTTGGCTTAACTCTAACAGTCATTTCTCCACATTACTGGGATGATTTGAGTTTGTTTGGGGGATAATTCCTGTTCAAACTATTCTGACCATACTTCCCCACAGTGACCACAGCTCACAGTGTGTTGTAGCTGCACAGACCTGTGCTTCTGACCCTTTACTATCCAACAATAAAAACCAGAACTGTTTGCCTGAATGGTGAACTGAAGGCCTTATGGCATCCACAGAAGTTAAGCAAGAGAATGAGAAGAACAATCCAAATTATTAAAGAGTCAGGCAGTTGTCTTATAATAAGCAGACTAAAAAGGTTGGGCCTCTTCAATTCAAACAGGAAAAGTTGAAGGTGGGGCAGGAACACAACTTTACAAAATAAAAAAAGGCAGCACATGCATTGAATAAATCCTGATTGAGACAATGGTTGTGAAAATGTGGGTTTACTGCAACATCCTCATTTTTGCTGAGGCACTCAATTAACATTTCTCCATTAAGGTTTTACTGCCTTTTGATTATAAAAGTATTAACTTTTCCTGGTAAAATACTATTTAGAAACACAAGTGAAAAGTTTTCTTCTATAAAGTGCAATGTAGATGTCTTAGAGAAAAGCTTTGTTTTTACAGCATAAATCTGTTTCAGGAGGACCATTACCTGGGAGAAAAAGAAAGAATAAAATAAAGTGTAAAAAGTCTTGCCAAGTTATTACAGTATCGTTGACAAAGTTACAGTAATTTTTCTCAGAACACTTTCTGAATCATAGCTATGACTAAATATTTCTAGAGACAAAACCCAGTTCCTTAAAGTCCTCCTTAAACAAGGAAGTCTCTGATCTAAAATGCCATTCAAAGAGATATGAAGAAAGCAATGAGACAGTCTTCTCCCTACTCATTACTAAATTAGATGGATTAAAACCATTCACCATTGCTTCCATACCAGGTAAACCAATTGTGATCTAGGCACAATTTCAGTTCTGGGGTTATGGTTCCCCTCAAATATCTTCACTTTCTGTTCACCAACTCATTTTGAATAATTGCATTATTGCAACTTCAGAAAAATTCTTCCTGAAAATAATAAAGTTTCTTTATTTGTGATGGCATCCTTTGTTTTCAAATTTTCTGAAACAATAGACAAATTTTCAGGATGGACACTTGAAGGTAACAGTTGGTCCTCCATAGTAAGGAGAGATTTAGCAAATTTTAAACACTAATCAATAAATTGATTTCATTATTGCAGTACAGTCTTACTTTATCACATCTTCATGTTCTTCTCCATAGAAAATTAAGTAAAATTTAAAAATCGTATCATAGAATAGCATGCCTCAAGTAGTCAGAATATTATTAAAGCTACATTTTGTGTGGAACTTGATTCAAGCATGAGTCTAGGTTTGAGCAATTTCTTGCTCTAGGCTATAGGCAATTACCTAATTAGAATATGGCTAAAAAATATAAACAGGGCAAGGTAGAGGGGAAATACTTTGTGTCTCTTTCTTAGCTTCCACATCACCATTCATGCTTAGCTGCCTTACATTAACCTTTCTATATACACACATGCAATCCCACAAAATACTGAAAAATCCAGTCTTAATCCAAAATAGTAAANAAAATCACGTTAAAACTAAAAAAAAAAAAAAAAAAAAAAAAAAAAAAAAAAAAGTGTGCCAAGGACAAATCTATAACCTCAATATTGTCACTTGCTTTTACATGCTTTGAGAACTTGTTCAAGAAACATTATATCCTCTTAAAACCAAATATGGTAGTTTAAGCAGGTGAATTAAATATTAAAGAATCTTACATTGCCATTTTATTGCAATTTTTTTTGCTTTAGGTGAATCTTCCGCTGCATATACTTCAGTTCATTTGTGTCATGAATGTAAAACATATTCAACAGAAAATCTGAAGTGCCAGTGGAAAATTAACATTTACAGTAAAGGTTTCATTTTTTGCTGAAATATGAATACCATTACAAAGCAGTTTGAGGTAGCCAAATAGCTTTTACTGAATATTACTTGGACAATTTTTATTGCCTGACATGCTTTGAACTTATTCCACAAGTACTGTGTCTTCTTTCTCTCTAAAAAAAATTCCTTCCCAATTGTGAGTGGAGAAATTGTGTTTCCACATGACAAATTTGAGATATATCTGAGACTTAAAATTTCCTTCAAGCATTCCATACTGTAATCATGTTATAAAGTACTTAAATATTAATTAGAGGGGCTATTTCATATAGTTTTGGAGAAAAATTATAAAAGATCACTCTTTTACTCTGTGCTATTACATCAATCTGCTTTCTGTGCTATTAATTCCATCTGCTTTGTTTTCTAACAGCAAATTTCGTGGCTTTTCCATCACTAAACATAGAAAATTGGAACAATCCAAACAGTATCAAAAGAAAAGATAGCACAAGCATTGTATTTGAGTAATCTGGCAGCTACTGTAAAATAAGACAATAGGCAAAAAAGGTGAGACATAATGAATTTGTCAACTCTGTGTATAATCTGAATATAATTAAGGGTTATTGGGTGAGCACAAAGAAGCAAAGACTGAAAAAGTATTTATAAATGACACATCAGCCACCAGGGTCTCAAGGAATGTATTTAAAATCTGAAATCGAAGAGTTTAATTACAGACTCCTTTTGAACACAGACGCAACTGCCATTGAAGGAAAATGATGTTTACAATCTCAGGAGATGCTCAAAACATGGGTAATGGCCCATGAAACATGGAATTCTTAAGTGCACTCAACTTGAACAATGACAAAATAAAATTAAAAATCCCAAATTGGGATTGGGACATTTGCAAATACAAACCCAACAAATTATTTCTAAAATATTGTTTACAGGATGGTAAAAACTAGAACTTGAGTCATCACCAAAATAAACTTTTCAACTATTGCTCTGCAACACTGCATGTATTACTACTTGGAGGACAGCAGGTCTGGTGGACTCTGCCAACGATCAAAGGTTTAACAATACTGTCTACAAAACCATTAACAAACCCCAAAAACCAACAACACCACCTAAAAACCCATAGCAGAATTATTTAATTAAATGGACTGCATGTGACTTAAGATAGAAGAATTATTTCACCAGACATCTTAAAGAAGCTTCATTCTGCAATCTATTTGACATGAAACAGTCACATTTAGCTTATACCTGAAATCTGAAGTTTTACACTCCAGACAAGAAACCACAGTCCAAACAGTTACACAAACAGTTAGCTAAGAAATATGATATATCAGATGACACAAAAAAAAACCAAAAGGGAACTTAATAAACATGAATAAAATCAAATAATGATTTCCTATTTACTTAGAGTTTTAAACAGTTTACATAACTATGCTCACACCTTGGAAAAGATGACTGCCTTAGCAAGAACCGATCATAAGCATTCTAAAATTATCCTTCACAAACTTGTCTGCAGTTTTAGTTCCAAATGCAACAGACAGACAATGCATTACTCATAAGTTAAGTATTGTGATGCTGATTTTAAGCCAAGTGATGCAAATATGTCCAAAAAGCGAGAGACACGCGCTATGCCCCTTCCGGATATTTCCTTGCTACAGACAAAAAGAAAAAGTAAGTAACAAGTAGCCATTTCAGTCAAGAAAGTTATCTCAGTCTACAATTTACAGATGACTTTCTGGCACTACCATTTCCTCAGAAAATTTAGATGGAGTGACAATAGGTGTAAAGAGCTCTGTAAAGCTTTCCCCTTGACAGATTTCCCAGAGTTTAAAACCCTGATACTGCCTTTTCCTTATCTGGTATCTTCTAATCAGGCTAAAACTGCAATAGTGTGAAAATAAAGATAACATTGTAGGGCAAGTCACCAAGCTGATCAGCAAGATTACAATCATTGGCCTTCCATGAGCTGTCATGCTTCTTTTTTCATCATTCATACCAGCCCTACAATATTCAGGCTACTCTTACATTACACTGTGAGATTACTATTCATAACAAGCTTTAGGTAAAGTTTTAGTTCTATTTTACTTAGACTAAATATTTAAAATTTAATATTGGCACCTTATACATTACTCTCTTGAGAGTAAATCAACTCTCATATATCCTCTATCTACTAATGCTTCAATGGCTAAACAAAGCAAGATAGCACTGAAGAGAATATTATTAATTCAGATCTCCTGAGGTCAACTGCACTCTTTTACTGCTCCAGTTTAATGAGAGGTCAACTTATGTAGTCAATCATGAATGAAAATAAATTAGAAGAAAACATATTTGGTATAGCAAACAATTTAAATCAAAATTGCCAAGAGTTCTGGCAATTCTGATTAAAACAACACCGATTCATTCTTCTGTACTGAACTTCAGTTGAGAACATTTTCACCTGCTATTACTTTCCAGGTCTGGGCTCATGGCAGAGTCACATATGAAACTTGTTCGTGACATACGGTGTTTGACTGGAAACTTTCAAATATGAATTTATCCTCCAACTAGTACCAACATATAGGACTTCAGACAAACTCAAGCAACATCCTTCCACAGGGAACTATATCATTCATACAGGAATGTTTGCAAAGTACCAACAGTTCTACCAAATTCTTCTAAAGAGTTGGTGGAACTAATGACACCATATAAGTAAAAAGATAAAGAGTAGAAAAAAACAAAGCCTATCTGTGCTTCAAGCTTAGACATTAAGTGGTCAAAACCTGTTCCTGGGAGTCCCAGGTTACAGATGTAAAAGATATCCACCCTAGGAAGCAGCATGATACATTACTTCAGGTTGAAATCACCAACTGTAGGAATTTAGAACAACGTGCTCTAAGACCAAAGAAACTAGGAAGTATAAATTCTCCTTGTTCTGTCCTTAATTTGTTTATAGGTCAGACTAATTAACGCATTTTCTAGGAATAGAAAATAAGTTATGATGTTAGTGGTACACAAAAAAAATACTTCTAAGCAGCTACTACCAGTTAGTTCATATTTTAACATTAAAAGGTATTAAGAACACATAATCATTAAATAATATAATTGGTCCAGTCTTATTAAATCACTACTTTAAAAATTCTATTTGTTTCTACTTGCTGTAGAAGACATTAAGTCAAAACCAAGCTGTCCTGTAAGTCATATAGGTACATTATAGATAAGAGGGTTTCAAATACAGATACAAAAGCTTAACTTAAATGAAGTAACACCATTGGATTATTGGACTTGAAGAAACACTATTGTCAAAAGTCCATTATGACCAGCCAAAGAGGAGCTGGTACTGGCCACTGCCAATAGAAGTAAATATGAGCACTTAATGTTGTTATAATTTTCAGAAGATAATGCAATTGGGTAATGCTGTTCACCATGATTATGGTTATCAGCTTGCACAAAATTTCTTCTCTAAACCTAAAGAAAGAACAGATTTTTTTTTAAACCAAGCACCAGTTAATTGCTCACAGTTGGAAAACTTGTGCTAGTAACTTCATATGAAATACAAATATTTCATTTTCTAAACTCCTATGAGAACATTGTATACACCATGCTTCCAACATCTTACATTTAGGGTAATGAATGAGATACTATAAATGGGCAGAACACTCCAGTTCAAACAAAGAAGCATGAATGAAATTCAAAGCCAGACAAGTCCAAAGGATTCTAATAATAATAATTAAAATATATATACACTATATACTATCTCTATATACATATACCATATAGAGATACTGTCTTATATTGTATACTGCTACATATGTTTTACCTCTATAGAATCTGTCCTACAGAAGACTTAAAATTAGTATATTTGTACAGATGGTACCCATAATAATCATAACCATGGCCAAAAATGCATAAATTCCTTGGAGGAGTATCGTGTAGTGAAGGGCTCAGAGATGACAAGTAGACACTATGAAACTGCCTTTCTGCAATGCAAGTCTTCCATACTAGTGTACAATATTCTTACTGCCAAAAGAGGCTGGCAAATTTTACTGAAATATAGGCCCGAAACCTTAGTTAATTCAAAATGTTAACTTAGGAAGATATCTGCATTTTCATTAATGATGTTTATCTGTAGCAAGAAAGAGCCACAGATCACATCACGTATTTCAAAGGTCTGTTTTCACATGACCTGAACATGTACTTATGGGAATTTACAAAGTAGTTTAAAGTTGATGAAAGTCATTAACACACTGATTTACCTTAAAGCAATGTTTACAATGTGCACAGAACTGAGATTTGACACAATAGGGTACTAGAACACAAAATACAGCAACATGATATAATAATGTAACTACTTTCTAAAGCAAACTTATAATTACAAGAAGATTATAATTACAAGAAGAGCCCCCGTTTTTTTAGGGCACTTAACCTGATCAAATCAAGAGCAGTTTCAAACTGACCCTCTTTTGGTGTTTTTTTGTGTCTGACTGTCAAATTTCAAAGTTGAAATCAGCCTCCAGTGCTAATATTATCCGTCTTCAATGTCTGTCAGAACTCTAGCAGTCCACTCAGTAATTCGAAATAATCCATTAAAAGCACATAAAAGAGACTGGAAAAAAATTCTATCATCAGGAAACTCGAAATTCTCTACAAGGGCCATCACCTGGCACTGAAGTATTGCAAGGATCTATAAATTGTAAAAGGACAGAAAACCACACCATTATCATTAGCCAAGAGCAAAAAGAAAACAGCCTAGAAGTGGCCTCTTTGAAGAGCCTGAAAAGGGCCAGAATAGAAAGTCCTACACGGCTATAAACCTTTGCCATCAGTAATCTGCAATTAGAGAGCTCCTCTGATCACAAGAGACTTGCAATAGCAGTTGAAACATTCAGAGTATTTCTAAACATTACTTAGAAGTCCGTGAATACAAATGTGTGAATTGTCAGAACTCAAAAAGCCTTAGAACGCTGCAACAAACAGCTTCAAAGGAAATAAGCTCTTCTAGAAACTCGGCTAAGGTATTAAAAAAAATAAGCAAGATCCTTGTACTTGATTGCAAAGAAGGGGAATGAATCACAAGTTTTCAATGCCCTTAAGACTTCTGTACACAAAATAATTATCCTTGGACAGCATTTTTAAGTAAATAATTTAATCAGCGAGGCTTCCCAGTACTGTCAGAATCATTTAGAGTTGTTTTAGATATTTTTATTTAAATATTTGACACTTTGTTGAGAAGATCAGTTACACAACTAAACCAATTACTCCTCTATGAGAAATCATAGCATGTAACCAATCTAACCCACTTTTTAGAAATTCAAAGTATACAAAGAGTCATTTATATGGCAATTCCATTTTAACAAACATCTGCCAAAACGCTGTCACACACAGATCCTAAGATCTTAAACAAAGGCAAATGTACTTTTGGCAACTGTAACTGACACTAGGGTGATGGGGGTTTGGCAAATAAAACAAAATCCATTATACAAAATGAAAATCCCCACACTTCCATTACCAAAAGACAAAGTCTTCAAGTTTTCTTGAGAGCTTTGTTAATAGTTTTGAATTCAAAATTTGAGAAGGAATTTAATGTATGTTCCTGCAGCTTCTCATTTGAGGTGTATATCCATGAAAGAACAACGTAACACACCTTTCCTGCTTTCCACACTGTTTCTTGGGAAGCACGCTCAGATGCAGGAACACAAGTATAGTTTGTATCTGTAAGTAAACCTCCTTTTCAATCTAGATGGAAACAAAAAGAATGCTGATGAACATATGCAGTAACCTACTTCTTTTTTTTTTTTTATGGGATTTTCTTTTCCAGGAATAGTGCCTGTTAATTCTCATAAGGACCAACTTCAACAAGTTGACCAGAGTAACCACATGTGTAATTCTGCCTACTACAATTTTTAAAACAGGGTTTTATTTTGAAAAATTCAACTTCGACAGTGAATTCTGTCATTTCACAGTCAGAAACAAATATCGAAGTGGAAAATGACATCCAAGGGGAAAACGTTCTCAGTGTACAGAGTACACTGAAATGCAAAATTTACCAGCTGCCTTGCTCAGACACTTTCCTCAACTACTATCACTAATACAGACAAGCCTACAGATGAGGTGAGAAGAGGTTTGAGGATGGGAGGGGAAATGCACGTGGGGGAAGAGGAAAACACATTTAGTATTGTGTCTGAGACATATACTCAGAAAACAGGAATCAAAATTCCACTATGAAGCTCAAATTAAAACTTTAATACTTTGCAAACGCCGTTAGAGATGTTATGCTTTTATAGTGAGCAGGCTTTATTATAGAGCAACTTCAGACATACTACCAGCCATTTCAACAAAAAAGGCAACTCGAATCTTCCAAAATGACATGAGAACCACCATCTAGACTGTGTATTACACCAGCATCTAAATAAACTGAGATGTCCTTAATATAGAACATTGACACACATTCATTGGGTGAAATGACCCCATCTAGCATTCTGAACTGACTGTGGCACTTCTGCTCAAATTTACAAACAGGTGATACCACCACAGTACAATAGAACCTAAAATAATTTCTACCAAAAATAGCACAAGCTTCATGAATACCCAGATTTCATAAACTCTCAAATGCAGTACTCTAAATATAAATGTTTCTTGACCGAATTAGCTCTCAGAAACACAGTAAATACTACCCTCTCATACTATTTTTCCTAGTCTCCAGAACCTGCTCCTGAGCTTCAATTCATGTCAGTTCCCAATTCTCTCATGCTTATCCACCAGGATGTTTTTTTCCACGTTATCCGTAAACCAAACACGGAGCATTAACACCCTTTAGAAAGGGGCAACATAGCTGAAGATTTACCTGAAAGCTAAAGTCTTGTCAAACACTAGCAGGGTTGTATCTATGTCGTTGTAGTCTACTTGGCTTGATAAATTCTAGATAAGCACCCTTAAAACCCTACTTGTACCAGTACGCTTGAAGATTTAAAGAGCAAACAACTGGGAGAAGTTAGGAGATCCAACACATGAACTCCACCACACAGGTAAAGCCAAAAGAACACAGCTATTTAATTCAACTCCACATGGAACAAGATGGGTGAATGCCCATTGAAGCGACGACAGCCTGGCTCTGTACACTGCACGTGAAGCACAGAAGTCAATTTTACTGTTCATGGGCTTCCTTCCGTACAGGGAGAAAAAAGAAGTATGAACTTCAGATCTAAGAAAGCGCAGTCTTTGTAAGGTTAGGAGCCACACTGTACACGAGTCCCAAAAACCCCCAAAACACAGAGAAGTGAGCAATCCGGCAGCGGGCAGGGTGGAGCAGAAGGCGGGACAATGACCTAATAGGTCTTTTCTATCTTTAGTTTCACGAGTCTCCGTGGCCAAGAGGCGCCAGGATCCCCCGCTCTGCCTCCGGCCGCGTTCCCCCGCAGCGCTCAGCGCTCTAGCCAAGTTCTCCCGAACTCGGCGCTGCCAGCAAGGATCCCGAGGTGAGGGAGCCGGCAGACAGCGAGCCCGAGGCAGCGCTGGAGGCAGACACAACGCTCCGAGTCATTTCTCAGCTATGAGCAACACAAGCGATCCGCGCTGCCCGCCCTTACCTTAAACACTTTACCGAAAGCACCATCGCCCAGCTCTCCTATGATTTCCCAGAACTCCTCAGGGTTCAAATCCCTCTTGACGTGCTCGTATTGTTTCTTCTTCTTCTCGCCGCCCAGCTTGAAGATCTTACGAAAGTTGAAGAAGGACATTTTCGCAGGCGCCGAGGGATAGGGCAGGCGGCGGTGCCCCCTCAGCCCACCGGGACCACCTGGCTCGGGAGGTGATGCCGGGCGCGATTCCCACGCGGAGACTAAAGTCTTGGCGTCGCCCGGGAAGCGCCGTCACCGCCGGGCGCTGCGGGGAGACAACACCCCGCGATGCCCCGTACGGGGCCGGGCTCGGCGCTGCTCTCCCCAACGGGATCGGCGGTCCCTACTCGGCCGGGCCGGTCACCATCGCGGGAGCAACAAGTGCCGGGCTCCCTCCCCGGGACGGACGGCGGCGGAGCCGGAGGAGGGGTCACGGCTCCGCTGGGAGGGCGCAGCTACTGCGCGCCGGGCAGCGGGGAGCGGTCACGTCCCGCCTCGCAGGACGGGGCGGATGCAGGGAGGGGCGGAGGCTGCCC
This sequence comes from Picathartes gymnocephalus, assembly GCA_013390045.1. Lineage (NCBI taxonomy): Eukaryota > Metazoa > Chordata > Aves > Passeriformes > Picathartidae > Picathartes > Picathartes gymnocephalus. The sequence continues at coordinate 67,396 of WEKY01025773.1, forward strand.
CGTTCCAGGCTCTCGGCCGGTGTCCTCCCAGAGCGGCGTCCCGGGGTGGCACAGCGGCGGAAAATGACGCTTCGCTGCCGGCCTCTCTCCCACCCCTTCGCTCCCTCGCCCTGTCGCGAAGCGGGGCCCGGGCGGCTCCGCTTCCTGCGGGGCGGCACCGGCGGCACCTCCGCCCCCTCCGCCCTCGCTCCCGCCCG
>WEKY01025773.1:67970-119888 GCA_013390045.1 Picathartes gymnocephalus
CCCCGTACCTTAGAGCAGGGCGTGGGGATCGAGTCCTCGTCCCTCCCTCTGTCCTGTCTCCCTTTAGTCCGCTGTGCGCCGTTATGGGAGGGGCGCTGGCAGAGGGAACCTTTATCCTCTGATCTCTGAGGACAATCCGAGGCTCCCTCCCTGCTGCTCAGCTGTCCCGCGCAGGGAGGGGTCCCCAGCCCTTTGGGAGAGTGCGATGTTCCCCTGGCGGGGCACAGCTTCCCTTCAGTGCTGGCTGCGTGCCCTGAGTCCCCAGTCCCACTGCGGGAGCCGGAGGGCCACGACAGGCTCCCTCTGTGTCAGGAGCGCTGTGTGCGCAGGTAGCGCCTCTTGGAGGTCTTGGGCTTGGACGTGGCGCTCTGAGGGAAGTGTTGATAGCAAAAGACGATATTGGAAGGCTTTTTCTTTCGTTTGCGGTCCAGTGCTGCCGTAGACCTGCTACTGGTTTATCTTCTGTCATAGCAGGGTGTGATGTTCTTGTGCTGTCCGTTTGGTATCTTATTTAATCACTGGGACAGGCTTGAATTTCCTTATCTCACAACCTTCTCTTTCCACAAGTGATTCCTTCCTCACCCTGAAGTATAATTGTATTTTAATAGTTGTGTTGTGTACATGCCAGCCAATGTGGGGTGTTTCCTCACTTAAAAGCAAGAGGCGTTCCCGTTGCTTGGATTAGGGGCAATTAGCAGACGCGGGGACAGAGTTCGGGCTGTGACAGGCAGGCAGTCCATCCAGCAGCAGCCGAGGCGATGCTGAGACCTCAGAGACGTCTGACAGTGAGACAAACGCCCAGGGAAAATCGTGTAATGCCGTATCCTCGTATGAACCTGAGTGCCTGCAAGTGCTATTAACTTAAGCTGCACGATGAGCTTCTAAAGATCGAGCCTCTGGTGTGCATCATTCCTCAGACCATTTTATTAGCGTTACAATAGTTTGCTATATAAGGAGGGTAGTCCGTGTGTAAATTCAGTAATAATAATAATGAGGCATTGAGAGGCCCCTGACAAAAAGTGTTTATGGATTGAACAACAGTGTTCTGTCATGAGTCAGTGTCTTTAAACTGTATAAAATCAGTTTCACGGGCAGTCCCACCCTTTGAATAGAGACCCTTTCAAGTACTCTTGCTAAACTGATGTGTTGTAATAATCGGCGTTTGTTTTTCAAAAAAGATATTGGGCTCTGTGGGTTCCTTGTACGGACAGCTTGGCCACAAAAGGTAAAACTGTTAAGGAGGGTGTTAAAAACCAAAACTTTTTCTGTCTGTGAGGGCAAAAACAAGAAACAAGTGCAGTCCAAAGGAGCTGTTTTCTCTTCTGTGATCTGGCTGGCTGGCTCCACCTATTAATTTCATATGCAAGTTTCATTCAGATAGTTTGGATTAAATACAGTAATAAAGAGAGTGTTACCAGCAGCAGTTTATCTTCTGATATTTTAATTCTTAAAGTTCTATTTCTTTTTCCTCTGTATTTTCTTTTGCCCCTTCAGGTGTCATAGCTTTGATTTGGATGTTAAAATACAATGATATCTTAAATAATAATTTTCATTAATGCTTTTAATTTATTATTTGGTTTAAACTTGCTTTCTCTTAGATAAAAAGTGCTTTGGGACTAATTTCTGTAGGTTTATTTAAACTGAGTGGTTCATAGAGGATGGGGGGAAAAAGGAATCCAAAGCCATAGCATGAATTCCTTGAAAGAAATGCAAAACTAAAAGAAAATTTCATAAGCTATATGTAAACAAGTGAAGCTGAGCTGGCAATTCTGGGCTGGGATATCAGGGCCTGATTCTGCCTCAGCTTTGTTGGTAAACGTGGGACGGTGTACAGTTCTCACACAGCATCTCTGTCGTGTGTCAGTTTGTGTGTGATTAAGGAGGCTCGCTCAGAGCAGAACGTTCGTGCCATCCTGCCAGTGACTGAATGGTAGCTGAATGCATGTGGGTCGCTTTAGACTTTTACAAAGAGAGTCTTCCTGTTCCAGGGAGCTTTTGATTCATATAACATTGAAAATATAAGATGAAAGTCTGGCACAAGAAAGGAGCAATTAATCTAGTGATAAGGTTTTGCTTTTAACTTTTTCTTTCTTACTCTTAAACAAGTAATTCAAGATAAAACCAGGATATATGAAAAGGAAAATTGTGACTCCGTCTCCTTTCTTCTCTTATTCTTTCACTCTGGAGTTACAGCTTGCCACTCAATCCTAAAAATAAACTCTACAAGGTGAAGGTTAAGTGCTAGTAGCAAATCCTTCCCAATTTGCTGTGACTTCCTGGTTTGGAGGAGGCTGTATGAAGCCTGGATTTTGTCTGTGGTTTTTTTGTTCCTGATACCAGGAGTTTTTAGCAACTGTAAATGTTTCCAGATGGTAAGGATAAAAAGGTAAAAGTGAATTATATTAAAACTTCTCCTTTAAGAATTTAAAGCAATGCTTTCTGAAAATTCATTTCTTCCTTTAAATGTCAGAGGAAGATGTTAAAGAACTATCTTGATTGTGCATCAAAAATACTAGCTTAAAATAGCTGTAAACTCTTTATGACAATCTTTCATCTCTGTGAATTAGAAGTCTCCTTTATACTTTCTGCTGCTTGCTATCACCATCCTTTCTCATTGACTCAATCATTTACCTTGCCACTCTTCCTAACTTCCTCTTTAGGTTGTTTCTTTTAAACTGCTCCAAATTCTCTTAATTGAAAGTAAACACTTCAGAAATCTAATTTGAAATGTGTTCTTCACAGCATATATTGCTCTTTCGCTGCAGTCCTACATTCTGTCTTCAGTTTTTTCAAAATATTTAATCGTATATTTTTATATTGGGCTTTCTGTCCACCCACACTTTCACTGATCTACAAAATTCTTTCTGGTGATTGAGCTCATTGAACTGCTGTAAGGTCACAGGTGGCTTGTTCGTGGTTAAATCTGAAGTGTAATTCTTGTTTCATCCATCTTAATCTGTCTGTCACCTTTGGCATTCAGCACTGGCCTTTCTGTTTTCTTTAATCGATGTACCCTGTGTTTTTATCAATATTTTCCAGTTATGTGGTGGCATTTTTTCATAGGCTCTGCCATTTCTCCTCTGATCTGTTCCCAAAGTTAACATTTGAGCTGTATTGGGCTCATTTCAGTTCTAAGCACCAATGTAGCTTCTAGGTCACTCTAGTTAACCCAGTGCAGGGGGATGATCGCTGTCCTGGCCCTGCTGGCCACACTGTTTCTGATAAAGGCCAGGATGCCACTGCGCTTCTTGGCCACCTGGGCAACTCCTGGCTCATGATCAGTGCTGTTGGCCAATGCCCCGGGTTCTTTTCCTCTGGGCCACTTTCCAGTACTCTGTCCCAGCCTGTTAGCCTTGCATGGGGCTGTTGTGACCCAAGTGCAGGACCTGGCACTTCCCCTCTTCGAGCCTCACACCCGCTGGCCTGAGCTCATTGATCCAACCTGCCCAGATCCCTCTGCAGAGCCTCCCTGGCCTCCAGCAGATCAACACTCCTGCCCAGCTGTGTGTTGTTTGTGAACCTCCTGAGGGTGCACTCGATCCCTCCACCCAGATCATTGATAAAGATATTAAACAGGACTGTACCCAGCTCTGATTCCTGAGGACAGCCCTTGTGACCATCTGACAGCTGCATGTGGCACCATTCACCACCACGCTCTGGGCCTGGCCACCCAGGCAGTTTTGTAGCCAGCAAAGAGAGCTCCTGTCCAGGCCTTGGGCTGCCAGCTTTTCCAGGAGAATGCCGGGGGAGACAGAATCAAAGACTTTCCTGAAGTCCAGATGGACAACATCCACAGCTTTTCCCACATCCATTAGGTGGATCATCTGGTCATAACAGGAGATCAGGTTGGTCAAGCAGGACCTGCCTTCCCCAAAGCCGTGTTGGCTGGGTCTGATCCCTTGGTTGTCCTGTGCGTGCTACATATACAGCACTCCTAAAGCCTTCTTAATACGTGTACCATCAATAGAGCTGTGTCTTAGAGACTTCCCTTTCTGTTATGCAGAACAAAAAAGAGACTTAGTTTTGTACTTGGTATTTAATGAGCCTTTATGATATGAGTAACAGGAATAGTTCAGTCATATATAACATAAACAGGAAAAAATTATAATACCAGAGGTTGGACACTCAAGAGCTTGCCCATATCTCATTAGCCAGCATCAATGCTCAGGCTCCTATCAATAGCCTGGGTATACTACTCTTTATTACATGGTTTGGGTTTTTTTAATGCCTTACTGCAGAACCAGTTATCTAGGAATTGCCATAGAAACATGTGGCATTTGGAAGCTTCAACATATAAAGGTATTACTTAATGTTTGCAGTGAAAACAAAACACTGAGTATTAAAATGTTTAGGAATAGGATTGATCTAATTTTGGCTTCAGAAAAGTCTGTGTGTTTAATCCTAATTTGCCATACTTTTTCAGCAGTCAGTGGTGAAATGTATCTTCACAAGGCAATTCACCTTCACCCATTTTAGATACTTATCTTTATCACAGTATTTGACTGTGTTAGGTGAGTTTTCCTGGTAACATATGATGGGAGTTCTTCTTCCTACCTATGGAGACACCACTGTCAGCAGAACTCTTGCAGTGCATTTCTCTTGATGTCAGCAACACTTCTGGGAATGATGACATAGCAAATATAAAAATTGCCAAATTACCTGAATGTTTCCAAGTAAACCAGTGATGTTTTCTTGAGTAGGCTTTATCTGAAATTAAATGGCAGAAGAAAAAGCAATAACATAAATATCGACATTTGAATAAGGATCAGATATTTCAACAAATAGTACAAGAATATTTCTTGAAAACATGGCATGTCAAAAGCATTCAAGTTTTAACATGTTGACTTTATTGAAGCTATAGCAAAAAAGAAATGGTTTTTATTATTGGTTCCAGTTGATCTGCAAGAGAACCCTCTTCAAGACTGATATTCAAAAATAGTCATATGTCTTTGTAGGGCAGTGATAATCAAACCTCAGATTTAATGGAAGGCATTAACAACTTGAAACTTATATAGCTGATTCTCTTTGATTAACTGACTAATGCAATTAAGAACTTCAAATCCTCATGATAAAGCTTTTCAAGAAGGCTGCATGCTTTTTGGTTTGTATTTAACTGTAAAAGCTCCTTTTGTAGGAATTTTTGGTTAATATTAAAATACTGAGCTGCACTGGTGCATAGTTGCATTTTTTTTAATACAGTAGTTAGTCTAATGAAGCTTCTCTCCATATATGATGACTGTAACAATCTTTCACAGAACCACACAGGAATCAGTCCGTCTAGAACACTCTTTTTTAAATAATAACAACATCTTTTAAAATACTACTAGTCTTAGCTATAATGCTGTATTCCTTCTAACCATTTTAATAATTTGCAGCTATATTTCATTTGAAACAGGATTTGTTTGATCAAAACGGTACATGAACACAAAGCAAATTATTTAAAACTTGTGGAGCCCCCTCCATCTGATGGCTATTAGAAGCTTTAGTTAAGTCACATGAAAGCATGTCTTGCAAATGCTGCACCATGTTTGCCTTTCCTCCAGATGGTAATTAGACCTTTTCCTCTTGCGTAGCAGTCACGAGCTGATTTGCTCTTTTTGTTTGTGGCTTTCAAATTTGCATTAGTTCACATAGTAGCTGGGATTAGAAATTTATTAAGGGATAAAGATAGCTTTGCATCTCAGTATTGCCCTCAGTCAATGGCACAAAAAATGTCTGAACAAAAACCCCACATGTATTGCTGCTTTTCTTTCTGCAAATCCTGATTTTCTTTCACTGTTTCCCAGGAGCCTTTTTTTTTTTCCCAGAATGGACTCTGTGGTCTCTTGTGATCCTGATCAGCTCTGGAATCTTGGGACCAAATAACTTGTTCTGTAATATGAAAATGAATTATCTTTTAATCTGTTTTCTTTTATGTCTGGCTGGCCAGCCATCAGACCCAACCCTAGTTATGTGGTAAGCATAACCAGGAAGTTTATTATGTCTTCTACAATTACTATTAAAAATATACCCTATTGACAAGTAGGGAATGTTTCCTGCACACACAATAAAGGAAAATCTGACAAAAAGATAACACTAAAAACTATTGATTTTCTAGTAATATCCCAAAAAGAGTTATTGCGGTGGGATAATACTGGAGATATGTGTACTAGCAAAAAGGGGAAATAACATGTAGAATGTGAGGTACCAACTGTTTATTAATGTAAAACTCGACTTCAAAATATTAAATTATTTTACTGAAAAAGCCAGCAAAGCTTTTCATTGCATAATGTTATTTTTATATTACAGCCATGTTTGTAATAATTTTTGTGTGTGCAGTGTTCTTCTCTTTTTACCTAGAAAATGAGACAAAAAATAATTGACTATGTTGTAAAGTAGAATTTGGTTTTCTGTAGGATCTCATCTTGGTACAGCAGCAATGAGTGGAGCTGCAATAATATGTCAATTGTTAAGGCAAACAAAAGTTATTGTGTGTCCAACAATAGTCTGGGCAAACTTTGAGCACTAGTGCTTGCTTATGACAAAACAGAGTATTGTGGTGTGATGCGCTTTTTGTCTCAAGTGCCCTGAAATGTTTATTTTTTTGACAGAAGGGATCAGAATAGCTAATCCACAAAATTATGTTTTATAGTACACCATGCGATATTTATGGAATAAGCCAAAAAAGCACATTACATTACATGGACTGAATTGTAGCAGAAAATAAAATTACCTACATTAAAAATAATTCCTGTGGCTTCTGACTGAGCACTAATGTATCTTTCTGGATAGAGTATACAGCAATGACTTCCTTTCAGAGCATGAGGTAGGAAATGGCATTTATTCAAATTCAAATGCAATTAAGGAGACACTTAAATTAGTTTATAAAAGGCTGTTGGTTTTTTTACATACCAAGAAGTCGGAAATAGTAATGACTTTATCATGTTAACTGTGACAGTGATTCATGGAAGAAGTTACAGCCACAGTCATCAGGGAGGTATTTTCTTTCAAGAATCTAAATAATGTTCTGTCCATTTAGTGCCTTTCAATGGGATTTGGAAAAAGTTTTTCAAGATGGGCAGAAATCCTTACTGACAAACAAGTGTAGCTGCCTTTTCTCCGCAGGGAGGGAGATACTGAAGATACTCATGTTTCAGGACAGGTATTCCTCAACAGCTTGGGGTGGTTCTGTATCAGTCCTATGCCACTGATGAGATTTGGACAGACCTCAGATGGAGCATCAGTAAATTATTTATTATTTCAGAACACCCTCAGAGAATTACAAAAATTGCTTAACTAAAGGTTAATAAAGGACAATCTCTGGATTTTTAGCAGGTTCTAGTAGTTTAGCAGCTGAAGATAAATGATTATGAGCCAGTTTTCCTTAGCTGGGAAGAACCTGCTCTTCAGATTATTTACAGAATACAGTGTAAAGGACTGTGCAGTACAATTTGTCTCAAGGAACTGAGAAACAGCTACACATCTTTGGTATTTCTAAAACTTCTCTGTTTAAAGCCCAGTTTGGAGCAGCCTGAGTATGACTAAGAAATCCTATGCTTGATTCCAGGTATGAAAGTCCTGGTCCTCAGAAAGAACGCCCAGTTGCTAAAGAAATTCAGAGAGTATCAGGCTGGTAATTGTACCATTTTTGATACAAAACACCCACCCTTTTGATACTTTTCCCAGATGATGGCTCAGAGGACCTGTGTGAGGAGCATTAGAAAAGCATAACAAAAGCTTTGTTCTTATGTTCAAAGTTCTTACTTTGTTCTTCAAACTTCTCCAAGTAAAACAGATAATACTGTAAAAATATATAGGCTCAATGCTTCCCCACACACACCTTACATTTTGCACAGATTTGACTTTTGGGATGTTTAAACATTTCTCTACAAGAAGAGCCTTCAGACAGAAAGTGCTATGAGTCTTTATTTGAAGGTGAAAAAAAATTATTTGGAATAACATAAATAAACCAAACAACAAATGTAGCTGGACTAGAATCAAAGATCAGTGCCAAGCTAATTTTATTAGTCTTTCAAAGAAGGGTAACAATTAAGTTTCGATCTTACAAAAGTGTTCAAGATGAGAAATCTTGTCCTTTAGTTATTTTTACAAGGTTTGCGATGGTCGTAGTTGGATCTGAGATTTTAAAATTATTCTAATTTGAGTTACTTTGTATATATTAACAACAGGGCTATTTGACGTCATGTTTTAAGCACAGTCTCCCAGTGTTCTGATGTAGTTAAAAGGTTCACTTCCACAGCAAAATAAAATGCGAATTGATTCAGAACATTAAGCGAGTCTGTCATAATCTAAAGCTTTAGTATGTGCCAGGAATATTTTTAAAACTTCAAATCACAACTGTGTGCCTAGACCAAATCATAGGTTAATTATTTTGAAGTCTCAGGTTATAATGAAGTGCTCTGCAGTGCTATGAATGTTCATATAAATTCTGACCTATTCCAGAGGCTGTTCTAATTTAGACGCATAAATCAGTTTAAAAGGGAGGGAGGGAGGGAAGGAAATGGACAGGAATACTTGCCTCTACAAATTGAGTCAAACTTTCTCTGTTAGTTAATTCCTTTGTGTTGTATCAGTAAATTACAGAATCACAGCATAGATAAGGTTGGAAGGGTCCAACCTCCTGCTCAAACAGGGCCCCCTAGACCACATTACTGAGGGTTCTGTCCAGACAGTTCTGGAATGTCTCCAGTGAGGGGGACTCCACACGGTACAGTTCTCCTTCATGTTCAGGTGGAACTTCCTGTGCATCCATTTTTGCCATTTCCTCTTGTCCTATTGCCCAACAGCACCGAAAAGAGCCTGCTCCATTATCTTGACAACCTCCCTTCAGACACTTAGAGGCATTGACAAGGTCCCCTTTTGGGTGTCTCTTCTTCAGGCTGACCAGGCCCAACTCTCTCAGCCTTTCCTTGTATGAGAGATGCTCCAGTCCCGTAATCATCTGCTGGTCTCTCTCCAGGAGCTCCATGTCTCTCTTGTAGTGAGGAACCCAGAACTGGACACAGCATTCCAGACATGGCCTCACCAGGCTGAGTAGAGGGGCAGCATCACCTCCCAATTAAAAGTATCTTTCAAAAATTTTTCCTTTTCTAACAGCCTTTTTGGAATCCTTTTGCTATCAAAGCTTTCATACTGCTGTTCCTCCAAGCAAGAAACTTACTATTTCTAAGAAGTAATTTATTTTTATTTTTGTTTGTTTTTATTTTGCACTAATAACTGAGAATCTGCTCTCCCAGTGAAAGAATGTCTTTTCAGCTGCTCAGCTCATTCTGGCAGCACTGTGGGTGATTAAGAGCTTTCAGAGAGAGTTAATCATCCTTATAGGCTTCCTCCTGCCCTCGCTTGAGACAGGTTAGGGAATTTGTTGAAGAAGGCTATATATAATCAGTGTGATTATCCAATAGCTTTAAAATTCACATAGGAACTGAAGCTTTCTGAATATCAGTGGTAAGTGTCTACTGCCTTATTTCTGGTAAGTTTACAGGTGACTGTGAGAAATACATATACAGAGCTAGTTTATTGGTCTGCTAAGTGGTTGGCTGATCTCTTGATCCGTGGGAGATTATCTTGTGATTAATACCCGGGACAAGGATCAGAAAGAGCTGCTTCTACTGTTTATTTTGTTACACCCTTCCCTGTTAGTTTTTCAGAATCATGCTTTTGGAAAATTGAGTGCCAAAACCTTGTTACAAGGTTTAGCCTGCTTATAAAACAAGTTTCAATGGCAAAAGGAGGCAATCCAGAGCTGCAAGCTTTGTCACCCTTCCTTCCGAGATTGTGGATGTTGGAGGAGCCAGCTTGTTTGGTCTCCTGCACCTGTCCAGAAGGTTTTCTGGGCAGTGCTGTGGAAAGGTAAAATCAGAGGGAGGAAAACATGTTACACGTTACGACATGGAGACATTAACTGCACTCGAAGACTGTTACGCAACAGCCATATCAGTTTATTGATAAAACAAGGCTTTTTTGCCCCTACCTATATCCTGCCGTATGGGCATTGTGGGCAGTGCCTTTTGGGGTTGTTGATAGATTCCCCACTGACTAAAGGTTGCAGTGGTGGGCCTCTTGTCTTGCACTTCACTCACCAGGAAGTGTATTGTAATAGAAACTAATGTAATTAAAAGACGTGTGATGTTTAAAATTTCAAGGAGTATCTTTAAGAAAAATCTGTAATTCTTTTTTTGTGGTAAATTGTTATCTGAGCAGCTTAGACAAATGTTAAACCCTTGTACTAGTAACATTTTGGGAAGTGTGAAACTTCTGGAAGTTCAGAGTTCTAGATTTCTTATTTTTGTTTTGAAACTGTGTTTTTAAATTGGAATTGTACTTATTTATAAGAACTACAAGACATACAGCATGTAGCATCAAAACTGACAGGATTTAACATGACAGAAGCACAAGGTGGTTTATTATGAAAGACTGTAAGTGCTTGCCCCATCTTGATTTGTAATAGAATAGCAGGGTAGGAGGTGGATTCGAACTGACCTTGCCTTACTGTTTCATAGTTTTCCAGCAACTGTTTTCGAGGAGCCTTTTTTTTTTTTGTCTTTCAGTAGCGTGTTTTGGTCTCAGTGATGGTATTCTTCTTGTTACTGGTGTGGGAAACTTTTTTTTAATTATGTATTTTTGAAAAATGTATGGGTGAGTTTCGTGTCTCGAATCTTTTTTCCATATTAACTGTAACCAAAAGCTTTACTTTCCAGTTCAGTAAGATTTAGTTGTAGAGTAATATAATGGGTTTATTTGGTTTTAATTTAAAATGTTGTATGTGGCTGTAGGTAACTAAAAACATTTCCTGAAATATGGTGAGTTTGACTGTACCATGCTGGAATTGCCTCTGCTGATCATGAAGAGTTGAATAATAGTCATTTGTCACATAGGGTGTTGACTCAGACACAGATGATTTCAATTCAGATGACAGAGGATGTTACAAAGCCCAGCTGTAGACTCTGCTCCACTTTCCACAAGTTGCCTTGTCTGTGGCAGGAATGGCTGAGCTATGAAGCAGTTTTTGACAGCCACAGTTTCTGGCCTAATTTATTCAAGTAAACCAGTGGTGACTTTAAGTTGTTTTAATGCACTGGTTTGGCAACTCCAGCAGTTTAGGAGCTGCTTTCAGTGCAAATTGTCAGTGCTAGTATGGTAGTGGCAGCATTTGGAGAAGTGTGAAAGCCTGGTAGGATGTTTAAGTTGCCTATATTAGTGCATAAATTCTCTGTTTCTGATTTACAGCTAAGCTGAGAAAGAATTTTTGCAACAGTGTGCCAGCACTTGCAGAGCAGTTGCAGACAGCCACTGGCAAGGCACATTTTCTTGGCTCAAAGTGATTAATCTCAAACTGAGGCAATTTTCTCCAAGAGCTTTGGTTGTTAATCAAATTTGGGGAAAAGACAGGAAGAAATATTAAAACAGATACTATTCTTTGAGGTTTCAGTTGCACTGGGATTGGAAGAAAACCTTTTACTTTTTTGGGAAAGGTATGTGGTAGGCACAAGAATACAAGCCAAAACATTTATTAGCCAGGGCTGATTCTATTGAATAAATCAATGTGTGTTAGATAGGAAGCTATTGAAACAAGGCTACCAGGCAGGAAAGAAAATGGGCTCAGGGCGTGGCATGGTTGGGAATGGTGCCGATTTTTCTTGCTATTCCTTCTAGGATAATACCTTGCTGAGCTCACAAGATCCCTCTGGGGATTATGAACTTAGTTGACTTCTCAGTAGAGTCAAGAAAGCTAACATTGACAGCAGTAGGTGGAAGAGACAGCCTTATTTTGTTAGAATAATCTCAAATTGAGGCTTCTTGTTTGTTTGTATTTAGATACCTATTACGTAAACTTTAGATTTTTGCCCTTCAAACAGAGTTATTTTCCCAAGAATATCTTAATTTTTTTTTTGTTTTGATTATGCTTTTATAGCCTTTTTCTGGAGTTAAAAATAGAATACAGATATCTTCTATCTAATAAACTTGGGGACTAGATGCTTCTCTTGCCTTTTTTCTCCTGTATCAGGATTGAATTCCTTGCACTACAGCAATCCTGAAGTCATTACACTGCACTTAAAATGCAGAAAGGAATGACCTTTTGCTAGGACTCTGTGTTGTTTATATTGCTAAGCCTGATTACCATCTCCCAGCAAAAGCCAGTTTAATCCTTAAACATTTGTACATATGGTATCTGTTCAGAATTGTCTATTGTTTGCTGTCTGGTTCTCATTGATTATAACGCTGTGCATCTCCACAATGCCCTTATTTGCCCCTTGGATTGTACAGGGCAGCTCTTATCTTCCTTGCTGATAGCATATCACCAATGGTACCAGTTAAGAGCTGAAAACACTTCTAGCATAATGGAAAGTTCCACTTTTGCTAGGATGACTCATTAATTAACCCCGGGATGGAGAGGCTTCCCGTGCCAACTTAAGAAAAGTTATAGGAAGATACTATTACATAGCAAAAGATCAATGATTGGAAAAGTTTTGTCAGCCTTGTGGGCATTATGTTTTTTAATACTCTCAATCTGCCTGAAACAAGCTTGGAAACTCACTGAGTAGATACTTTGGAAATAGTGTACATCTTGCTTTGCTATAGGAGCAGACAGCTGCTGAGAAAAATGGACTGATACTAGCAGTGTGTGGAGGCAAGCAGCACATCCAGAAGGCAGTAAATACCTTTGCCTTTCTACTGACCACAAGCTTTTGGCTTCAAATAGGCCACTGCTCAAATGTAGCTACCAAGCGGCCACTTGGGAGGGAAGGAAGAAAATAGGCTTGGTTTCTGGTGGTGTCAGGGATTGTTGGGGCTCTTGGGACCGTGAAGAGGCCAGGGAAGGCTTTGAGTGCTGTGCAGAAATGCCCTCACGTGCTTGTCAGACGTTGCTGGAAGTGAGTGGGTGACTGGAATACGGTTTCACTGTCCCAGCCTGGTGTGGATGCAATGTCTGTAACTCAGGACTTCTGCAAATTTGTCCTGTGGACTTCAAGGAATCTTGTGATACCTTCATAGTGCTGGGGGCATGATTTAGTTTTTTGTCAAGGAATCTTTGCCAGAGCTATAAGATAAAATGTTGTGTGTCTGTAGCAGGCTTGAACCAAGCAGAGTGGTCTCTACATAAAGACATATGGTGGGTGTAAATATCTCCAGTGAAGAGCTGTAACAAGGCCTGAGAGTAAGAAGGAAGCTCCAGAATTTGGGATTTAACTCCCAGTATTTTCTGAGATAGAGCTTTTGCTGCAGAAATCTTCCTTCAGAACAAGGAAGCAATAAAAATTGTGGGGAGATGCTTCATTTAAGCTAAAAGGTTGGTTTAGACTTGATCTATTAGCATTTGGACATTTTAGGCTTGATAACTGGCTATAAAATGCCAAAGTACAGATGTTTTTAATCTCCAGTGGAGCTGCTTCACTGATTTGCCCTCAGATGTACACGTGCAGGGGTGACTTCTGCTTTCTGCCCCAAGGAGTGTCTGTTTACCCAAAATACAAAAAGTTAGACAGACTTGTCTAATTGTCTCTTTTTGGCTGGTTATCTCTGTCTACTGTCTGTCTAGGAGGAAGAGCAGGTGCTGAGCTGTGACAGGTTTTGTAACCATGCAGAGTAGGTTGAGGGGTATGAAGCAGAAAGGAATATAACTTTGTACTAGAGACTGCAAGCAAAAAGAGGTAAGGAGACTAATTTTGTTAAGAAAATGAGCATGCCAAGTAAAATACAGGTTCAAACCATTGTTCCCTTGAGAAACTTTATGGTCTAAATTTGACATAGACTGTAGCAAGTATCCAAAGAACCACCATATGGAGAAATAGCAGCTTGTGTTAAGATCATACACTTAACAGCTTAATTTCTGAAGTTCTATTGAGCTGTGTCTCCATTCAGCAGCAGAAAAAGGGTGCTTCATGGGGAGACTCGAGTGAGAAAAGAATGATGTGACATTTTTGAGTAGATCTTGCAGGTGCAAAAAGGAAAGGTTGGGAAGAGGTCTGTAGTGGGCAGCAAGACATGAATCCAGGTGTAAAAAAAACTACTTCGGTTTGTTACCCAGTGGTGAAGTTACTGCTGGAACTGACTAAATCAAATATTTTCAATGTCTCACCAAAGAAATGACCAGTCCTAGGAATAGTAAATAACCTTTTTTAAATTAAGTAAAATAAAATAACTTCAGCCCTCTTGCATGCTATTCAAAATCAGTCCACTTAGCACTGTTGACTTACAGCTGCAAGGGGCTGACAGTCACTCAAAGGTGGCCTGGAGAGCCTTACAGGAACAAGGTACCTGTCCATACAGGAGAAGCTGATAGAAAGTATTTTCAGCTGCCAGATCTTCATGAGGATCTTCCTGAATTGAGTGCTAGGGTTTTTGACATCAACACTGTGATAAGCAGAGAACTGGATCTGTAATGGCAGAAGATTAAACTGCGAAATCTGAAAGGGTAAAAGGGGAAACTAACAATTTCAAAGTTAGGGTAGACTACATGCCCAAAATATTTAGAACAAAAGCAGCCATCCCTTCTTTAAAGTCATTCTCCCTCAACTCCACAATAAAGCACAGGATAAACAATGAGAAGAATATGTTAGGGGAAGGAAAGAGAATGATGGGGGGAATAATAGTCATCTCTACAGAAAGTAACCATGTAGGATACTACAGTCCTGCTCTTTTAAACAAATATTAAATTTAGTTCTCTGTTGATGGATTTGGAGAGGAAAAATCCCTGAAATTCTATTTAATTTGAAGTTAGTGAGGGAAATGCTGTTGCAGGATTCTCAGTACTTCAAACAAGTCATGACTATTGATACTTTGAATATTTCATGTGGCAACACATGAAATGTTGATAGATAAATATAACATTATATTAGATAAAGTCCAATGTCTCATCCTCAGCTCTGCTGTGTTTTTGTGTGTAAACTCATGAGCTGTTTTTTCATTTAGTTGGGGCATAGTGAACAGCTCTCCATCTGTGCAGAAAACAATTACAGGTCCTTCCATGTTCACAGATTTTTGGATGCAGTCTGAATCCAAGAAACATGAAGAAGAGACACCTTCTCTGCATTGGGGGATAGATCCTGTATTTTCTGCATTTGCAAGACTGTATATTAAAGATATTACAGAAATGAGAGAATCTAAACAGGTGCCAGGTATGTATTTATATCTGCTGATTATGATATACACAATATTTCAGTATTATTTATGTAGTGCTTTTTATCAAGAGATTGAAGGATCCTGGTTTAAGAATCAGTAGTTTTCTATACCCTTAAGCTAAGTGACATTAACATCTTTTGACAGTTCTAAGAACAACAAGTTGTATGTGAAATGTATGTGAAATATAAAATATATTTGTTAAAATGCTTTTTTTTCTCTCCAGAACCTCTTTTACGTTAAGGTAATGTTTCCTCTGTGTGGTGGTGCTTGTTATAATCTGGTAAAGTTAATTCTAAAAAATGCTGGTCCTTTCTGGCCATATGTGTTGTATCTCCCTACTGTCTCTACATTTTTTGCAAAATTTTGACAGTTGATGACATCGCTGATTGTGTGATTTTGCTTTTTCCTATGGGTATTAATACATTATAAAACAGATACAAGTTTTGAGGTTTTGTCTCCTTAATTTCTGGATGTGATAGATACATGACATTCTTCATACATTGGAACAACCTTATTGTAAATTCTGGCCTCCATGCTGGACCTTACCCCACAATTGTCCGCTTTGCAGTCTGTGTCACCCACATGTGAGCATTGGCTGAAGCAACACAGCTCTGACCTTGAATTGCTGTTTTCACTACACAGACTTTAAATAGACTGCAGTGTGTCTTCTGCTGTGGAAGGGTTCATTACAAAACTGAAGCTTGACATGGTGCAAGATTATCAGAGAGGAACCCAAAAAACTTATAATTAATGAGGAAAAGCAATAAGCCCTAAGCAGAGTTTGTGTCTTTGGTTTGGTTTTGGTGTTTTGTTTGGGGTTTTTTATTTTTACTTTTTTTTGTCCATGGAGACAAAATACCCCTGTTTGGCTCTTTGAATATGCTTTGCCTTGTAGATTTTGTTATTCTTCTTCAGTTTTCTTTAGCAACAGGGATAGCAGCAGTGCTATTTTTGAAGAAATGAAGGACTGGTGGGTTTTTTCCCCTCCTTGCAACCATTTTTATATACATAAGGACTTCACAAACCACAAATACCAGTCTGTCTGTCTATCTATCTTTGTTATTTAACATGATGGGAGACTTTTGTCTTAAATCCATTGCAAGAATTAGGCTACAGACTGTTGTTGATATTCGTCCTACAGTAAGTTTTATTTAGAGGCTTTTTTAAACTATCTTATAAAAGTCTTCTAATAGTACTGGTGTAGGAAATACATCTGGTAAAAACTGTTCTGCATCAGTTACAGGTATTTTAATTGTTTTCAAACAAAATACGACACAATTTAATGCCAGCAGAATTGGATTGCAGTTTAGACTTGGACATTAGTACATATACATGTGAAAATGTATTCAGAATAATTCAACTTATAGACACAATAAACTTTTCATGATAGCAGGAACAGTCCTAGAAAGTACAGTCCTGCTCTCTTTCTTTACCTCTAAATTACCTGAATTTCCCTTCTTACTTCTCTTCCTGTTCCTTTACTTAACTGAGTTGGCTTCTGCTTCAGGAACTTTTTCAGTTTGGTTATTACCTTTGTTTTTCTCTGAGATGATCCTAAGGAGATGGTATCTGTCATATCAAGATGCACTTCCTGTGCATCTGGAATTGTGCACATTTTAGCTTGCTTGCAATCCTGTATCATTTTCTAAACCAAACTTCAAAAAAAAAAGAAATTTCCTGGAACCAACATCCTGAATTTTGTTCATTTTCCTGGTGCTGTGCATATACCAAACCAGACATTTTTCAGTGGATCTTATTTGTTGGCAACAAATGATAGCACAACAAAAACACTGAAATTTATACCTTTTGGGGAAGGAAGAATGTAGGTGTTTGTTGTCAATGCTTCCTGCCTTTAATGGGCTTTTAAAGACCAGCTGAAGCTAAGTATATGATTGGCTATAAATCAGTCAATAAGTAGTGGTAATTAAGAATGAATGAGTGCAAAACAAAATGTTGTAACTAGGAAGAATGGAAAGAAACACAGACTGAATGTCAGGAAAAACATCCCTAAAATGACATCTGTTAGACCATGGCTCAGCCTTCCCAGGAAAAAGGTGGAATGCCCTTCACTGGGATTGTTTATATCCTGACTGTACAGATTGCCAGGAATTTACTGTACAAAATGGTCTTGTATTGGCCCTGAGGAAATGGACTGAATGACCTAATGAGGTTTTTTTTTTTTCCACTTTTAAGCATTAGGATTTGATGCCACAGTGACTAATCCCTTAAAACAACACAGAGGGAAGCAGTAAACCTGGCCAATTACTCTGCTGCTATAAATGGTGACAAGAAGGCTGGAAAACCTCCCAGATGAAAACAGCAATTGTGTTGTCTTAGCAGCCTTGCAATGAGAGTGGGTGTCAAACTCAGTTGTAACACATAATTACATAATGGAAATGAGCTTTTCTCATAGTTATCATGCACCACTGCTTTGTGACAGCTTATCAACAAGCAAGGGAAGCTACAAATAGCATAAAAGGAGGTAATAATAATTAAAGGAATGGCAAACTGCACAGTAATGCTGGTACAGACATGACCAGCACTTGCCCTAGAGAGCTCTGTATCTATAGCCTCCTGTAGCACTGCTGTGGCTGTTGTGGTAATGGCATTTTGCTCTGTATTTTGTGTACTGGGGTATTAGGAACCTTGCGGAATGTGTTTGTGCATAGCTTCAAATATTTAGTATATTTTTATTGCTACTAATATGGACTTAATTTGAACAAATAAACTGGCAGAAGGAGTAATTTGTACCTTGAAGTCATCAAGTCCAACAGCTTTTAGTAAGTTAAATGTAATTTCATTCTTCAAGTTAATTCAGGTAGTTTCTCTGAGAGGAAGGGTGGAGTTCTATGTGAATTTATGGGGATGGAGAGAACCAGTTTTCTTTGGTCTCTGTCATCTGCCAAAACTCAGCTTACGAACTGGGAAATGAACATAATAACATGTTGCTTGTTTGCATAATCAGCAGCTTGCTCCACAGACCCTGGAGACTCTGGAGTCTTTGCTCCACAGACTTATTCTGAAACTAGCCCAGGCCTTTTACAGAGATGTTGTAAGATTCAATGAATTATTACATACACTGGGAGCATCTCCACTGGGGGTTTCTATAGCAGTTTTTATTTGTGCCCTGGTAAACGGAATGAGAGACAAGTGGACAGACCTGCTAAACATTCTCTATGCCAGACCTGACCAGTGACTGCACGATTAGTATAGCTAGATATGACATGATAGCCATGGATACATTCTCAAAACATTGCAGTGGGGTTTTATGAGCAAAATATCTGCTTATGAGCTTGCTTGGCTGATCACCTCTGATTTCTTCTGAAACTTTTGTGTTTTCTCTCTGTCTTGCATGGAGAAAGTTAATTCCAGGCTCATTTAAGGCTGCTAGCTATGTAGGACAAGTTATTTTTGGATTTTGGATTTGGGGTTTTTTTTATACAGAACATTTTCCTG
Source organism: Picathartes gymnocephalus (assembly GCA_013390045.1). NCBI lineage: Eukaryota > Metazoa > Chordata > Aves > Passeriformes > Picathartidae > Picathartes > Picathartes gymnocephalus. The sequence goes on from WEKY01025773.1 coordinate 86,550, forward strand.
ACTCCCTTGCTGCCGTGTTTCCCTTTGTAAGAATAACACTTGCCACGGTGTATGAAGCCAAATGTTCCCTTTTGAGTCCCTCGAGTTATCTAGTTTTCAGAAGACAGTTATTGAACATCCCAGATGGCTTATTTCAGTAAAGCAGCAGTATTTGAAAACTGAAGAAAACACATGCACTGAATACTAGCCAGCCCAGGGTATATTTGGAGCTTATTGCCCTATTTTGCTCTGGTTGGTGGACTGTGAAGCCTCAGTGTATGATGTTTGCATTAGTGTTTGTTAACAACATTTGTCACTCTCTTGAAAGGGATTACAGAGTGAGGCAGCCTCAGTGCTGTCAGAGTCCACTGGGCTGTGATTTCTCACTGTTTCCTGGACATGTTTCTAAGTGTTATTCAAGTTATCTTTATAGATCCACAAAAATAGGTTTGAAGGGATGTTTTTAGAATGTGTGTTTTCAGAAGCTGAAGTTCGGGATGCAGTTCACAATGACTGCAGTAGTGTACTCTGCAGTCTGAGAGGGCTGTTGCTCTCCCCCTGCCCCCATGGCTCCTGTTCTTCTAGAAATGAAAGACAGAGTTATGTTAGTTTTCCTTTCGGAGGCTCTGCCTTAATCAGGAACAGCTGCATTGTGAGAAGCTCAAACTGCTTCCTTTGTATTCTATTATTTATTCTGAAGCTTTATGAATATATAAAAAAAGGCCCAAACCAAACAACAAAGCAAAGCAAAACAAAAACCCAAATGAGACAACAAAACAAACAAACAAAAATCCCCTAATGCTTGCAGCAAACAGTTTTTCAGATCCAAACGTGCAAGAAAACAAAAGGTTAATAAGGTTCTGACACTCTACAAAAACAAAGTTTTGGTATCCTAAGTACAGCTGATATTTTCTCTGTTTAGTGTTCCTAGTTTTCAGTGATTCAGGGGATTTTTCCTGTGTAGGCACTGTATAATTTAAGATATATTAAATATGTAAGAAAGTCACATTTGTCAGTAAAAATCCATACTATGTAGGATAGGGTGTTGAAAGAAATAGTTACACTAATCAAGCATGTTTTGTGTCTAGGTATATTCTTTTATAATGGACATCCAATAAGACAGGTGGATGTTGTTGGGATAGTGGTTCAAACAAAGGAGCGAGATGCCTTCTATAATTATGGAGGTAAGGGAAATTTCCTTCTTCTTGCACTTATGAGCCTTTAATCTTAGTTACTGTTAGAACTGAAAGGTTTCTTTATTTGGTCATTGTCTGTTCTTGACAATTAACGTGCTCTTAATATAATGTGTATCTACAGCTGAGATTGCTTGGCAAATGTAGGGACGTTGTTGTTTATCTCCACTTCAAAAAGAGAATTAAACAGTTAACACAGAGTAATTGATTCATTTTCTGTCATGTAGCAATTCTTAATTTTGGTTGTTGCTTTGTCACTGGACTCTACCACTTTCCTATATTTGCAGTCCTTTTGGTCAGATGCAAACAGATTTAATGGTGCCCACAAATGGGAAACACTTCTTCCATATTTGAACCTTAGAAATCCCTTCTGACTTTTTGTATGTCTTGTCACACATTGAAGCCAACTTCTAATAGCAGTCAGGAGCTTGTTTATGTTTAGATGCACAAGAGTCTTAACAAATTAACTCAAGCATCGTAGTACCAGTCCTTGCCAACACCAGTTGGGAGTTGTCTCCTCCGTATTGCTTTTCCCAGTATTCAATTTTATTAACATGGAAACATCTGATTGTCATTTTGTTCAGCTGTCTTTTACATCTGAAGAAAAAGCAGAGTGGAGCAGTGGTGATGTGGCAAGTTTCAAAAGGTGGGGGTAGGTCACATCACAGTAGGAAGGGGGATCCAAATGCACAGATCCTGTTGAAGCCCTTATGGCCAGTGTCTTCCTATGCCATGGGTTTTCACCTGGTGAAGGTAAGTCTCAGAGTCTCCGTCCCAACTCCCTTGCTTGTAAAGTTGAGTCAGCTGCACTTCCCTGACCCTTGAGTATTGTGAAGATACAGCTAACCACTTAACCAGGTCCCAGGTTCCCCAGCATCAAACTGCTGCAGAGTGGCATTGACTGCAAATGCATTTATCACTTCATGAGAACAGAGGAAGACAGAATCAAAATGACCAAGACGAAACCAATTCTATGGGTAAGGGTCTTCCATGCTGCTCTTAGCATCAGTCTAACAACTAAACCTGTTGAAAATGTTTGACTGGGGCAGAAAGTGGAGGAGTAGAAATAAAAAGAGACTGCAGAGTAGTGGAATTAAGGCCTTAGATTAGCCGACCTTCAAGGGCAGCTCACAGTGAGCCTGGCTTCCTGCTGTCTTTTCACATCCAACTCCACTCTTTGTTCCAGCAGTTCCTGGTTTGAGTTTTCAGGCTACCTGCCAGGGTGCCCCTCCCCAGCCTGCTCTCCCTTTCAGGCAGGCCAACTCCGCCAGGGCAAAATTGTAACTTCTTAGACGGTTTCCTGCTTGTAACTTCTTGCATCTCTGTTCAACAGAATCTGGTGAGTCACAGGGGTTGCATCAGTTGGAGTGCCCCACACTGCTCAGGACTTGTTCACTTTCCAACTGCTTAAAAGTGACTTACAAAGCAATTCCCCTTTTGTACTTTCCCTCTGATAGGGAACTGAAATGTCTTTGTGTCCCTGCATGATTCCCACCCCCCCATTTCCTATCTGTCTGCTTCAGAATACACACCACTCACTTTAAAGAGTCTTAGGTCCTCTGCTGAAAACTCTACAGCCAGAACAGGTAACAAAATTGTAATTGTAGAAAAGAGTTAATTGACTCTTTCCTGGCTTAAAAAATAAAAATTACATGCTGTGTAAATCCTGATTTTGACACTTTGATTTGATTGTTTATTGCTATTATTATGATAAGTTAGGAGAAAGATATCTAATTAAAACATAGCTTTGATCAAGCTCATATTTTAGCTAACACACCTTTCTGACCTCTTTTTTTTCCCTTTCCTTTTTAACAAAAGCAAACATCACTTATGGTTTTCTTTGTACTCCAGAACTGATTTGAAAGGCAGTTGCCTTATATCAAATAAAAAAAAAAATTCACCATCATCTCAGTAGGCTCATGGAGGCCTGACAAGAGCCATGCCCTTTTTCCATAAAGCAATAAAAATTTACACAATTATCTCATTTAACAGGTAGCTTTGAGCTACCCCTCAAATAATTAAGCAAGAATCAAAGAAACCAAAGCCAAACAAACAAAAACCAGGAAAAAACCCCAACAAACCAAAAGTAAACCCAGAAAAAACCCAAATAAACAAACGTTTAAACCCAAAGAGATGAGGAAGGGCGGCACAGGGAGCACAGGAAGTTTTCAAAAGTTTGTAGACCCCTTGAGTGCATTTAAAATAGATTAACATTCTCTTGTCTAATTAGAATACAGTTGCAAGAGTTCTCATTCATCGGCACTTCAGGAGTTACTTGTCTTTTTTGCTCAAAGCTTTCGTCTATGAAATTGCAAAACTTTCAGAACCTTGCTCTGCTACCAGAATTGCTTGTGTGGCCAAGTACAGGTCAGTCTCTCCGGGGCTCTGTTTTCAGCTGTTACATTGAGGAGGAGGAGTCTGGCCTCCTAATCCTTCAGTCTTGTTTGGTTTGTTTCCAAGCCCTTCTTAGGAAGCCTGTCTTGGTTGGTGCAAGCTGGAACATCTAGAAACTGTGGGAGTGCAAGAGTGAAATGTCATCTGCCCTGCTTCTCGTTGCCACTGCTGGCTTGCATGGATGGCTTGGCAAGGTTTATGAGGGTTCTGACTCTTACTAAAATTGTTGCTGTCTGTCTGTACCAAGGAGAGGAAATTCTACCAGCAGATCATTATCTGTGCTCTGGTGCAAAATTAAAGCTGCTGAAATAGTTGCAGACACAGCAGCTCAAAACATAGATAGCAGAGAGGAGCAGACTGTTGTGACGGAATTTGGAATTGCCTGAATCTTATAAGTGCTGTAGGTTTGCTAATAGGAATGTGCAGCTAAACTACTCAGAAGCAGGAAGGCAAGACAACGATTTGAAATTAGACCCCTCCAAACAGGGAGATTGTTTTAAAACACGTGAGACAATGCACAGGCATGTTGCTTTGATGCTATGGTTCCCAGAGGAAATGACTGCAGGTACCAATCAGCACCTTCCTGGTAAACATTGCTGTTACTTTTTTAGTCATGGATCTGGTTTAAGGGGCAGAAGAAAATTGCAGGTTTCCATTTGTGAGGAGTGGAATCTCAGTCTTGGAGATGTTACATTCAAGAAGCAAGGTGCTTGGAGCATTGGCTGGATGATCCTTGACAGACATTTAGTGCCTTTCTCTTTAGGGTGTTTATTGCACAGGCCATCTACATACAGTCCCTGCATCTGTAGAAAATTGATTCTTCTGACAGTTTTTAGTTTCCTTTGTATTTTGTCTTTTCCTGCTGTCATTGACAATGCAATGCCTGGAGCAGAAATCGTAAAACTTATTTTCATTGGATACTGGCAAAACAGGAAAAACAGCTCCGTGCTCAGGAGAAGGTGTTGAGCCTTTTCAGCAGCGGAAGTGGCATGCATGCCACCAGCACCTACACTTTAAGCTGGCTTAGAGCAGAACCACAAGCATGTACTGTCTTCTGTCTTTCCTGCCTCAAGGAGCAGCCTTTCTGCTCCTTGGACCTCACCTTATATGAGAAAGGCCAGCAGACTTTGAGCACAATATTGGCATGGAAACCAATGCAGCTGCAGGTAGCTGCACTCCTGGTTTATTCATGTGGTTGTATCCCCAAATGTTGTGCTATTTCCTCACTGTAACTGTAATGCTTCTGTGGTTTGTGCCTGGTTTCTTGTTTTAATTGGTCTGACTTCAGCTTTCAACACTGATTCTTCTCCTGACCTTGTTAACGAGATTGAAACCCCTTAGTATCCAATACAGCTATGGAAGCCTCATCATTTAAAATAGTGCTTGATCTTTCTTTGAGAATATACCTGTTACTTTGCTGGCTGTGCACATAAGCACACCTGGTGCTGAGCTACTTCCATGTCTGAAACAACTGTGGAAATTATTTCAGATATTTAAGTAGGGTTTAGACACCCACTTTCTGTTTCAAACAGGTTGGAATGAGATTTCCTTGGCAGTTATCTCCCTACATATTTATGTACCTTCAATTCGTGGAACATGACTACCTGCTTTCCTATTCTGTAATTCTTGCAATTTTTTTTGCAGTGGATGATAGTACTGGAGTTATAAATTGTGTCTGCTGGAAAACTCCCATGGTAGCAGAAACACCTTTGTCAGGTAATTTATCAAATAAATAAGTCCTCTTTTGACTGTATGTTCTTACTTATGTCTGTTTTACATAATTTAGTAAATGATCAAACTTGCAGAAGAGCAAATTCTACTGTTCTTTTTTTCTTTTTCTTTTTTTTTAAACCACCACATCATACAGCCTGGGCCATTTTGGGAATTTTCTGTTAGTTTTTGTGTTGTGTTCAATAGCGATGCCAAAAAAAACATTACATTATGTCCTGTCCTTGCCTTTTCCTTATTTGAGTAATACAATATTTCAGTTCTATGCTGTGATATTGTTCAGAGAATTTGTCTCTTAAAGTTCTTTCTGTGACTCCATCTAGTAAGGAACTAGGCTGGAAATGTGCCACAACTTCTGTTTCTAAAGTCAGTCCGTTGACTTGCCCTTGTGATAGTGGTTCCAGGATTTATCCTCACTTTGTTTGTATTTATATTCTCCTGCTCATACAGACACTGTCAGCAATGAACTTGAAAGTAGCTTCAAACACAGTGAGAGGGTGCCAGCAGTCTTTTACAATTTGGGCAAGTCCTAAATGTGCAGTAATTGTGCATTTGAAATGAATGTATTATTGCACTCACTAACAGAGCAACTCACTAGTGTCTGACTGTCTCTTTGCTTTTTCTCCCACTGTTTCTTGTAGATCAAAGTACAGAATTCTTTCTACTTTGGATCTTCTTGGAAGCCCATGTAGTGGATTGACAACCCTAATATGGAGCTGATCAAATCTTACTGAAATAAATCTTACTAGTGCCATCTGCAGTGTTAGGGATACGTATTAATAGAATGGAGAAAGGAAAACTTGATGTAAAAGCTAAAAACTCTGATGTCTGTGGAACAAGCCCATTTATACAGACCGATAATTCATACTTTTTTTAACAATCATATGACATATGGTGGTACAAACGGTCCCAACTGGAGACAGATCTCACTTTGGAGAGGTGATGATCTGGCACAGCTCTCAAAAAAAAAAAAAAAAGAGACACACAATCAAATCAGTTTTGAGGAACTTAGATGCATTAAAAGGAATTGCATGAAGTACTGCTTGAAATAGAATGCTTTACAGCCTTGTATTCTTATTTTACGCATACATCAGTAGTGCTTGTATAGACACTATGCTAATAATTGAAATTCATTCATTTGTGCCTGCTAAAGAAAGCTCTTAGGGGGCACAGGAAAGTTTCTTCCAGCCTTTTGTAATTGTGATTAGGAATACTTGGAGCATTAATCAGCTTTTAAGTTATGAAGGATTAACTGTTCTCCAAAGTTGTGTTATATAAACGTGAAGTTCTGTCAAGTTGCATTCACCTCAGTTGCATTCATCTCAGCATAGACATCAAATTGCATCACATGAATGCTTTGGCCCCACCTCAGATGACTCATTCTTCCTTTATATAAAAAATTCAGCTGACTTTTCTTTTCCCCTCTCATCAATCTTAGCATGACAAAATAAAAAAAATGACAAAAACCATTTCAAATTTATGTTTCAATTTTGCAACCATCGATGGCATTTTTAGTGATAAATCAGTATCTCCTCCCTTTTATATTTTCCCCAGGTGAATTATTTAAATAAATATAATACTGTAAACTAACTTTGTCACCCAGAAGTTTTGCTACCCAGGAGACAAGGTGCCTGGGACCTTACCCTTTTTTAGTAATATGATTCCTGTGGTGCTTAGGTGGATGAATGCAAAAGGACAATTAATTCATTGACTTTAATGCCTGACTCCCTTTCCCTCGCTTCTTGCAGGTCATCTAAGCACACCCAGCAGTCTCAATGTATTTGAACAGATGAAGAAACTCCAAGAAAGAGTGAGCCAGAAAACCAAGATGGAGATTGGGGATGTTGTCAGGGTCAGAGGTTACATCCGAACCTATAGGAAACAAAGAGAAATTCAGGCTTCATGTTTTTGTGAGTGTTATGAATCTGTGACATGTAACTAAGATGTCTGAATCTGTGAAAATATCTGAGCTGTATGTAATTAATTGAATATTCTCCATTTTGTTTTCTGGCATCTCATTTTTCTAAGAATTTTCATCTGTATATCTTCATTTCAATTGTAGCAGCATAAGGTTAGAAGACACACTATGTAATGTGTGAGATTAGATTGCCTGTAAATGAGGCATTCCTGGAAAAACTGTAAAAGCTGATTAGCATGCATAAAAGAAGAGCATGCAGATACTGTGTATAGGTGTATGCAAGAGTGATTTGCTCTTCACATTTCTCTGTGTTGAAGTAGAGCAGCCAAAGCCCGTGGGAAGGGAGCTGGTGACCTTCTGTGTCCCACTTCACCAAGGGCGCTGGGGGCTTTGGGGAAGGGGCTGCTGTTTGTCACAGCCTGTACAATCCATTCCATGGGCAGGTAGCAGCACATGGGCAGTGTCCCACTGAGGCCTGGCTTCTCCTAAGCTCCCTGGCTCTGCAGAATGAGGGAGAAGTGTTCCTCAGGCACAGATCTGCATGCAGGTGCTGCTTGTGTGTCTGGCAGCTCTTTGGGCAGCAGGGCTCTGCAGCCCACAGCTTACGCTCTGGGAGCTTCCAGTTACATAACTTCTTCTCAGTTCCGTGTCTGTGCTGTTGTGTAAGAGTTGGTTTTCCCCAGAGAGATCTTTCAGAGATAATACTGAAATTATTTCTTTAGTGAAGAAAAGCATGTGTATGTCAGATAAAAAGTCTAGATTTTTCAGCTCTAGCTAAAATTTGAAAGGCAGTTCAGCCCTCCTTTCCAGACCGAAGATTTATGGGTATATACAACCCATTCATGGGCTGGTAATAGTACCAAAGAGAGCCATGCAATTCAAGTAGCCTCTAAATTGCTTTCGCTTTGGCCCAAATAAAGCTCCTTACTATGTGTTAACTTCATTTAATGGATAAAGACTGCTGAAAGGTAAAGTAGAGATCATAAATTCTGGTTAAATAAGTTGTCAGAAAAAAGCATAATCTGTAATGCACCACAACAGGCCATTTCACCTCCTTGTAAACTGTAAAAGAAGGATTTGCCTTTGTGGTTTTGTTTTTATAAAAACCACAGTGAACAACATTTGCCAATTTAATGCTGGCTGTGAAGCTCTGTAGTGCTGCGTCAGATTTACTTTCTTAAAAAATTGTATGGCAGTTCTGGCCAGGTCTGCGTGTTCTCATTGCCTCTCCAGATAAAGTGGATGATCCTGTGTGTGATGTCCAGATTTCAAGAATGCTGGAGCTCCCATGTCTCTATAGAGAAGTTTATGATAAACCTTTCAAGGGCCCTGAGGAAATACAGAGGTAAATTCAGTATCCAGATTGCTCTTGGGGCAAAGTGTGGGATATTACAATTGTTTACTTGTTGTAATAATTCTGGAAAAAAATAGAACAAGACTGTGATTTAGACTGCATGAATACACAGTGGCAGTCTGCTTTTCTCCCAAATAATTTGTGATCCATACAGATGAGATACCTGTCCATAATCTGAGGAAAGAAATATAATTCTGAACTGAAGTGAATATTAGGAAGAAAGTAAAATAATATGTACAGACCTCTTGCATCTAGTGCAAAAAGATGGGACTTAGAGCAAGATTTGGGGCTGAACTCCTCAGAGAGAATGGCGAAGTATCTTTGCCTGATGTTTTATGTGTAAGATTCAGGAGCTATTCCACAGAAATGCTCTCCTGCCCTTGTCATTGTCAAATCACAAATTCATAACCTCAAGAAACTGAGTCAAACACCCACTCCTGTACTCACTTTCAGGGTAGCTGGATGCTTATTGGGAGACCTGTTGCATGTAGTATGGTTTCAGATACTGCAGATCTTAAAATCACAAAACCATAACAGCAAATGATTGAAGAAAAACAGTTGAATGTTTATGCATATAAAAATGTTTTGTTTTAATTAAGAATTTAAGTTAAAATTCTTTAAGGACAGTAAAACATCTTTTGAACTTTGAAACCAGTCTAGTGGATTGACTTTATATAATTGTTCTAAAATCCATTTCTTGCCTTTTGACATGTTCTGTGTATCCTTGTAGTGGCCTGGAGGGTCAGAATTTCTCAATCCATATGCTGCATGAGAAGGTGCAAGGCTTTCTATTAGAAAACAAAATTCAGACCTTTTACCAGCAGGAGTTGGAGGCAGTTGATTCTCTGGTGTCTCTGGCTGGTGTGCATCTACCCAGCTCCAGCTGCCAGGAGGTGAGCGAATGCACCTGTTCCAAATTTTTAGTGGGGGGAAATAATACCGTGTACTTTCTTAAAGCATAAACAGATAAGAGATCGGTGTCTTCAGAGGATTCAAAAACCACTAATGCTTTGGTTTTGTGCATGAATTATTTACAGAGCTTGAGGAAATCTTGTTTCTTTAGACATATAAAACTGGGCTGAAAAAAGTCATGTAAGATCATTCTGTTTTTAGGGGTAAAATGTATTAAGGCTGAGCAAACCTACAGCCTGCAACAGTCACTACCTTATTTGGATTTGTAAATAGCAGTGTCAGAAAAAGAGATCCCTTTAAGGTGCTTGAATTCTTTGGGACAGATATTTGCGATCCTGAATCTGATCAGGAGAAGGGGGCACAAAATCTTTATCTTGTTTCTCATTTGAAGCTCAATATATTAACAGAGATGCAGCTTTCAAGGGGAGGTTATAATGAGTGAATGAACAGTGCTCCCTGCTACATGTTTCTCACTTTGGAAGTCCCTAGTTGTGAAAGGCCATGATTGAAAGGATGAGAAGGTGGGATTAAATTGAAATCAGTTAGCAGGCAGTTGCATGTAACTAAACTATTAAGAAACTTTCCAATAAGTTAGTAACCTCTTGATCAGTTGCAGAATGGGAAACAGAGCGAAATCCACTTTGTAAAATGGCTCTGTATTAGTTGGATAAATTACAAACCATTATTGTAGTGATAAATGTGGTATGATGTTATAAATGTGGCATGAAGGGATAAATTTCTGCAAAACTAACAGTTACATCTTTTACCATGAAAGCAATGCCAATTGAAACTTAAGCTGTTGTGGTTCACTTATTTACTCTTTGGTTTTCTGTAGAGAAATAAATCCCTGCCAGTCATTTTCACTGCCTGATTTTAATGTGCACTATAATGTTAAGTGCTATGTTGTGTTGACTTCTAATGTTTGTTTAATTAGTAAGAAACCCAAACAAAACAACACAAAAATCAGTCCCTTGCAGATGAGGTCAAATAAGAATGAAAAGTAGCTCTTTGCTCGTTGCCTTGTTGAACTGCTGCTGATAGCTGTTCTTGATAGGGTTGAGTGGTTTTTTTGTTTTTATTTAAGGCATTTTTTTTCTGGTTTGCTTTAAAACAAACATGGATATTGACACTAACAGGAGCTATTCTCATTTTAGACAGAAAAGTTTGATAGTAGATTATCCAACATGGCACCCAGTACTTTCTAAACTAGCTGGAACAGTATTGAAAGTTCCCAAACACTTTACATTAAAGGAAGTAGTGGCCTTTGTGTCCAATACTGGAAACTTAAACATTTCAGCATTTATAGAAAGACCAAGATAAATAATTTACAAAGCCATTTAAAGTAGGAACTGGTGCAGAACAAACATAAAAAGACAAAAAAAATAAAACCAAAAAAAACCACCAAGAAAACTCAACCCAAACAAAACACCAACCAACCGAAAAAAAAACAAAAAACCACTCATAAAACTCAAACCAGGAAAAACAATTTAGCATCAGGGTTGTTAGCAGTTATGAAGAGCTATCATAGTAATTTCATAGTAAGTTTCTGACCCTGATGCAAGGATGTGAGTATATGTCCCAGGAATTTGGGCACACAGATGCTTATTTAGAAATTGCAGTTCTCCCTGTTGTCCTTTACTGTTAATTTCTTGCAAGGAAGGTTATCTGTTCTTGCATAAGAAAGGACCTGAAGTTGTCAAGAGGCATGAATGCCTTAAGAGGAGTGCCTAGTAATGCTCTGGAAATGTATTTCCTTGTTCCTCTACTCCCTCTCAAGAAGGTGTCACTTTTCATAATTGGCAAAGGTCAAGTACCCAGTTCTATCCACAAAAGTAAGTGTAATAGATCTGATTTCTGTCCTTCTTCCTTTCTTTTCTCTTCAGTAGTCTTTTGTTTTGCACTGCCCTCAAACCAAGAGGATAAATGGTGCTGCTGATGTGGAATGTTTCGGGCCTTTTTTGGCAAGGCAGGAGCTACAGGAGCCGACTCAGCTAATTAGGCCATGCCATAATATGAACACTTGTTCACTTCTTGCACTTTTCCTGGATGTAAAAGGATGAGTTATTTGGGTTTATAGCTATTTTTTTTATCCTGATTCCAAAGTTCTAGAGCAAAACTGCTGTTAAACTATTTGTTTCCTTTCTCTTCCTTTCCCCATGATCCTAGAAGAGGTGGTGCACCCCCTTCATCTCTCTCTCAACCTTTAAAGTACTTGCACAGTGTTCATCATAGTGGGAGGGTGTTTCCCCATGGAATATTTTCTCCAGGGAGGTGTTGAGCTGCTCTGGAGTCACCGCAGTGGAGTGGAGCAGAGGGGGAAGATGGAAGGAGGTAGCTGGGATAGTTTGAAGTAGGCAGCATCTCTGTGTCTGTGTTCCTTTTCACTGTGTAGCTGAGCCCTGTCCACATCCCGTACACATCCTACAATACCTCGTTCCAGTCCTGATGCCTCCCTGGCAGTGCAGTCTTTTGCTTCTCCAGAATAAATTTCCCTCTACCAGATGCACATGGCAGAATTGAAATAATTTCCTCTTCTCAGACATATACTAGGGGAAATTTAATTTTATAGTCTACAGATGATGAGGAAGAAAATTTAACTACTTTTAAAAGTAGTTAAAAATTAACAAATCTTTTATGAGTGTCAAAGCCAGTGGAGCTTTAATTTGCATAACCAGTGCCCCATCTATCACTAAGCTGTAGCCTTTTTCTTATCCCTTAAAACAAGTGACTTTTGAGGCTGGAGGGGTAGGTACCAGAAGGAAAACTACAAGTAAAACAAGAAAAAGTAATTTCATGCTTAGAGAACCTCCAGAGTGTACTTGCTGGACTTTGGCAATTATGTTTGGCAAATCAACAAGCCTTTGGTTCCTTTTTTAAAGAAGGCTGCATGTTAAGTGGATCCATCCCATTTCTCAACTGAATTAAATGCTTGAAACCAGCCAGTCTTGATTAACCATATTACCGCCCTTCTGCCATGCATAAGCTATAGTGTGTGCTATTTTAGTGCTACCATTCCAGTTCGTGAATGTCACTGGTTTGGACACGTAACTTGAGTTGTGCTTTTCAGAGTGTGCTGTTTGTACTTCTCTTGATTTGAATATTATCTCAAGGTCACCAACGAGAAATAGTTAAAGCAGGAAGTTTTACAGTGTTGTTCACACTGTGTGTGTCTACCCTGTACATTGTACTGTAGGTGTAACGCAGCTCATTTTAAGTTATTGATGCAGTGTGCTTGTCTTTCTGCCTCTCGAGGGGAAGCTTCACTGCTGCTTTAAATACGTATGTTGCAAAGCTTATTATAGGACTTCAGGACTGACATGTCCAGGATCACTATTACTAAAATTGTCACCTGCCTAAGCCCAGGATTAAACATTACATGAGAAACTGCAAAGGGTGATTCCATGAGTAGACTCACATGTGTGGTTATACCAGGAAACTTTAACACCATCAGGGTGTGATTCACAATGAGTCAAAGGTTACATACTTCCAGTGTTTTGAACAGATTCACTCACTAATTCCTGTACCACTTAATTTCTTTGACCTATTATTGATTGTACAGAGAATTTGTCTTGTTTTAAAGATCTGAAAATAACTGGTTGCACAGTACCAGTCCACTAAGCTATGTCAAGCCTATCAGATGGAATATAGTGATCAAAGTACCAACTTAATTCTGGATACGTAGATTCTTCTGTTGGCTTTGCTACAGAGCCCTTGGCTGATCTTGGGAGTGAGGGTAGTGATAGTAAAATTATTATTTAATAGCTGCCTCTATCTCGGGTTACACACACACACACACGTACATACATGAAGCATTTTGCAAAAGAGATGACTGATTCTTGAATTTTCCTATGATGTTTGGATGTACAGCTTAATTTATTTGAAAAGGACCTTATTTGGAAGAGAGGGGGAAGACCCTGCTGTTAGTGCTTCAGAGAATGTGAAATGATGCACCCTGAAACTAAGACATGCTCAAGGGGGGCACTTTGCAAAAGGAGGTGTGAACATTGTGAGAGGTATTGTGAAGAAGTACTATTGACTTGTGAATTTGCAGGATGAGATGCTGGAGTTACTTTGGCTGGACCGAAAGAGAAGACTAAGCAATTTTAGACCGTGTTGACAAAGAAACTTAATTGCTGCTTTGCCCAGAGGAATGGAGAGAAGGAAGCATACTCTAGAGCACACTAGGAAAAAAACCCACATTTTTCCTGTCATTTTATGGTAGTATTAAACACCAATAATATATAATATCATTATATTAATATATTGTATGATATTATTAAAGTGGGCAGAAGCCCTAATTTGGTTTTCAGAATCAGTCCTTCTGCCATGGAGCCCTTTTCTGTGGATTCTGCAGCACATATGAGAGAGTGCTGATATGTAGCAGCTGCTTACTTATAATAAGGCCTCACTGCTTTCACTCTGTCAGTGCCTTGACTTGCATTCTTAGTGATTCTGTTTCAGTATCCATCCAGGCTGAGCTGTGTGTCAGTTCACACAAAGTCTGTTTTTAATTATCTCCCTTTTCTGACAGGATTTCAGTGGTAAGCCAAACTGAATAATTATTGTGCTTCTTTGGAAATATTTTTATCTTTTTTTCCTTCCCAAATGTTTGCTTTCACATTAAAAATTGATCAGAGTCTTGAGTTGGTTGCTTTGCTAGCAATTTCTTACATTCTTGAGGATTTATTACTGTGTTTGAGTGAGAGGCAAAGTCTCTTCATTTTACACATGGCTATGAGAATGTGCTTTTCTGTGAGCAAATATTCACTCTTCACTTAATCCTTCCTGCTGCATTTTATGTTTGTTTCTTCAGTTCATCAGAAGAGGCACAATGAAGACAAATACCACAGTGGTATTAATGCTGTGACTGGAACAGTGTCCAGATGTGTGGCCAAGTTTGTAATTAGAAGCAGAGTCTGTTGTTATTCAGATTGATGGCTGTGGTGGACAGGACGACAGAGAAGGTTCAGGCACTGAATTCTTCAGTCTGAAGCAGAGAAAACTGAACTGAGAATAAGAGCCATTGTTCTGTGTTAATTATCTCGAAGTATTAGGCAATTATTTTTTACTGGTGATTTGAGAGGAAAGAGAGTTAGCTGTTGTGGAACAGAGAGAGAGATGTGATTATGGCCTGTTGAAATCCTGAGGGTTAGCTGGAAGAACAGGATGGAGAAACTTGTGATGCATGCTAACACCAATATCCCTTTTGGATCCCTGAACTATTCCCAGTTAGGTACATCAGTTTCCAGGCTGTTGGAGTGTCACTTGAGAACTGCGAATGGATTGAATGGATGTTTTGTAAAAAGATATTCTTCCTTTGCTCCTGTGGTGTCTGTTTCGCATATTCACGTAAATTCTTTCTAGTGCGTAGTGGTTGCCTGCTTCACTCCCAAGGCTTCTGAGCTGCTTCTGGTGAATGAAGTAGGATATGTGAAGTCTGAGAGTTTTGTTCAGAACAGGGTGAGAGCATTTATGGTGATAGTTGAAGGAATGGCTTGGCAATCTTGCTCTGGTTGCTCTGGTGTGGTTCTAGTTATCACATGTTGGTTTGTGGGAAGCAGTTTAGCTCCCTTCTCAAAGAAAACCACAGGGAGCACAGTGTGCTCCCAACAGATGAGAAACCAGCAACTGGGGAACAGAAGCAGTTTGTGTAGATAAATGGGAGGTTGGAGGACACTGTAGGACAGATGGAGATGGAGAAGAGTAAATCATAGTCTTGCTCTTATCTACCCATACTTTCCCCTCTCCACAACTAATTATTTCCTTCTGTTTCTCTAGCTGTCATTCCATTCTCCTGGCTTTGCTCTACTTCCAAACAAACTCTGCTTTTCCCTGGCATTTTTTCCCTCCCCTTCCTTCCTTCCTACTCTGTTAGATGTATCCCAAACACAAAACCCTGTGTTCTAAATAACCTGTTACGGACCTCCAGGCAAATTGTTCTCCTTTCATAAGAAACTAATTTCCCACTTACCCTCAAAACTGAATCCTTTGTTTCCTTATTTCATATGTGTCTTAATTTCTTGCATGCTCTTTATCCTTTCACTTCATTAGTGGAGAAGCTCCTAAGTGTGTGACCAGAATGTTTGTCAAAATTTGGAAACAAAGGGGGCAATAAACAAATACTGGTTTTTGTCAGTTTTCTCCTTTCCCTGAAATCAGGAAATGGGAATCCAGTCCTCAGCACTTGAATTCCTCCGGAATATCACCTTACAAAACACCGATTTTCCTACCTTCCTACCCTTACTGCCAGGAAAACTCTGGAAGTGAACAAAGTTTGATTAACAAAAACGTCAAATGATCTGCAAGCATCACAAGCCTATTCCAAAATAGAGTTCTCAGTACTTCATCAAATAGCTGCTAATTACAAAGAAGGCAATTTAGAAATTGTGGTTCCTTAAGAATGGTACAAGCTTCTGATGTTTGGGTTTTGTTTAAAGCTCAGATATATTGGTTATTTCATACATAACAGATATGATTTGTGAATTACTAAATGAAGAAAAATGTGTAAAAAAATTGATGTTAAAGAGGATCTGAAGTCATCTTCTTGAAAGCATCTGGAGCTTTTGCTGGTAACTTTGGTTGAGCTGATATTTCTCACCATCTGCTTTATTCCTTTCTTCCCATCCAGGTGAAGTCAAAAATTAACTCCAGTTCCAAAAGGATTCACAGTGTTTTTAAGGAAGCAATAAAGATGCTACAAGAAAAAGGAGTAGTTTTCCAGAAACCTAGTAGCTCCAAGGACTTATACTATGTAAGGAACTGAGCTGTGGTTGCAAACAAGTTCAGTGGTATGACTTTCATAATCAGTAAAAATACTGCAGAAATAGTAGAAATGTTTCAGAAAGAGAAGCTGGACATCCTGGTGCTCTCAGTTTACTCAAAAGTCTTTTCTGCAGCTTCATTGTTGGTTGTACCTCTGTATCACCCACTGAGTTGTTCCAAGTTCTGTCTGTGTTCACTGGGCTGCCAAACTGCTCTGATCCAGCTGAGGTCATTGAAGCCTGGGGCCTGGGACAGTTCTCTTCATCGAAGTGGGTTCAAGCTTGCTGTTCTGCTGAGTCAGTCACCCTCCTCTGGGTCAAACTTAGTTGTGTCATGTTCTTCACCTAACTCATGGATGCTGCTGATACTAGTAAAAATAATGCCTGAAGATTTGATATTCATTATTAGTCTTAGAGTCAGCATAAAATGCAGTGTAGTTATGACAGTGTTAGCTTAAAATACACCATGGAATTGGATTGTTTTTCAACAGCAAGCTCAGTTTCTTCTTTTTTCTTCAGGTGACTGACCATGATAAGGAGCTGTTTAAAGTGACCCTTGATGTGATTAAAGAAGACTGTCGAAAACCCAGGCGTAAGTAGCAGAGTGATCAAGCTCTGATGAGCTAGTGCTGATATACTGATGACAGTATCTCCTCCTGCTGCTGCATTGGATAGGCTGCTTGTCCTCACCCTTGAACTCGAGCTGTTGCTGGTGTAGCTAATCAGTATAGCTAAAAGCAGGAGTGCAGGAGCAGCTTCCTGTGAGCATGGAGAGAGAAAGAGCTGGTGTGCCCAGCAGGAAGCAAACCTCTCTGATGTGAAATAAGCAGCCATTATCTTAGATCTGTATCTTTAGAGAATACTTGGATTTTGGGAGGAACCAAACGTAATGCAGTCAGGTCACCACCTAGCAGTTGTTGCTTTGCACTCTGGAGAAGTAGCAAATCTTGCTGGTTCAGTTTCTACAGGGGAGTTGACACAAAAGTGACCGTGCAGAAAGGTGAAATCTCCGCCTCCTTTAAGTCAACAATAAAACTTGCTTAAGTCAGTAGGATATTCTCTGGAGATTTAAGCTCATGTAGTTTTTCTTTGTAGTTAAGGATTTCAGTCGAGCAAAGTCTAGTTCTTTTCAGATAATGTGCCTCAGGTGGCTTCTGAGTTATCCCTGTCCTTCAAACTATTGTGTCTTATTGCCAGAGTAATAATTTGTGCTTGACTTGAATGTGTGCTAATTACACATTAGGTACGTTGCTACAGAGTGTCTTTCAATTCATGGGATAGCATGTGTCAGCAGGGATCACTTGCTGCTGGAGTGCAGCTATTTGTGGGATACAATGTGCTTTAGTAAAGAATAAATGACTGACTGGAATATGAGGCATAAAATCTTAAATTGCTCATATCCCTATACTATCATAACTACAATAGCACTTGTAGGACCTGGTGTATGATGGTTGTCCTGCAGTGAGAAAAAGGCTAAGTGAGGTAATACCAAGTTTGAGTTTTAACTGTCTCTCTTAGGAAGTGGTACAATTGTAGACAATTGGGAGAAGAGGTTACTACTGGGCATGCAGATTAATATGGGATTGTTTGTCTGAGGCTGTTTCAGTGCAACAAATTACTGTATCACATCGTTTTATTGTCTTTTATCCACTTAGAGAAATTATGTTTGTATTTGTTAAGAGTCAAATCATTCCTTTGCTCATTTTATACATCAGCTAATTCTCCTGATAGCCTGCTTTTTTTATATAACTGTCCTACTGTCAAGGCCAGAACCTCTATACAGTTGACAGAGGCACTGAGTGACTGCCTACTGTTTGTTCCCTTCTTGTGCATTGTCACGCTGGTAAAGTATTCTGTGATCCATGAGAAGTTGGGAAATTCTTTCAGTCAGGAAAAGTCAACAGCAGAGAGTAATTTGCAGATCAGTCACAGAAAAGACTTTGAAGAGTCCTGAGTCCTCAAAGCCATGTTTTCCATAGTAAGCAGTTTAAAATTAGCAACTGTTTTACAAACCCTCTTGTTCTTCTTGAAGCTTTCCCCCTACTTAGTTTTCTGCTGTAAAGAGGATAATTTCCAGGTCAGAGTCCCTTTGCTGGTTTCCAGAAGGACCATTTCAGTGTGCTGGTCACCGGCAGTAGAAGCAAAGCCAAGAAGCTTCAGTCGGAACCAACAGGGCACGGCGGGTGTTTGCTGTCCGTGGATGATGCAAGAGCGCGCAGCTCAGCGCGGCTGCCGGCCCCCCTCTGCTGGCGAGAGCGTGACTCCCAGGGAGAAAACGAGCACGTGGACATTCACCTCTAGGGCTTCTGCTTGCTTGTTGCAAGAAATTCCCACCCTTTTTCCTCCAAGAGTAATAGTAATCTTCCATGACAAGAAGGATGATTTATGATAAATCAAACTCTTCTCTCCAATGAGTTACTTCTCTGCCAGTTTTCCAGGCAACGCCTTGCCCCACTGCTGTAGTTGTGACACATTCCCAGGCCCAACCCAGCTGTCTGAAACTATTATACAAATTTAAAAAAAAATCTTGTGTGCCTACTCAGAGCTGCACAAGCCCTGATCTGTAATGTGCCTGCATGACAATCCTAGTCCTTGGCTCCACTTAAAATTCCTGATCTTAAATGCACTCGTGAGATACCATTGTGGGTCCATCTAGAAACTTAATATAGCCAGACAGCACGTTTTGACTCCAGACTAAACTGCAAAAGGAATTTGGTTTTTGTTTTGTTTGTTTCTTTGTTTGTTTTATAAATTTGCTCTGTTTTTAGGCTTAGATCAGGATAATTGGAGAGAGGAGAAAAACAAGAACCATTGAAGTCAAATTTAATATGTCAGAATGTACCCTGTGTGATACGTCTGCAGTGGGCAAATGGTAGCTGTTCTGTAACTCTGTCCCCTCTGATGTTGCTTGTCAGGCAGGACAGTTAATCACAGCCTGGCTTCCCTCAGCTGCTGGACAAAAGCAAGAACCCAGAATGTCAGTGAAAGAGGGATGGGGGTGTTTTGGGGTTACTCTCATCATTGTACTAATCATTGTACTCACATGCAGCTATCCCAAAGTGCCATTTTCTACCAGCATCTAGGAGAAAAGTACACATTGTACTGTTAGGTAACACTTGAGTCATTAATGTAATTCATTGAGACTTAAGTTACTCGATCAGGGATGGGCAATTTGACCTTCTTATGACAAATGGAAAGTGCAGCTACCCATTTTGTTTGCAACAACAGTCACTATGACCAGGTAGAGGCATTGTTCTGTTCTCTGCAGTTATCTCTCCCAGGGTGGTGGACACATTTTTGGCTGTTGGCCACAAAGGTCTTTTTATCGTGCTAGATACTTCTGAGGAAGTATTTCTGCCTGATTCACAGCCTAATCAGAATTAGGCCAAACTGTTTATTTACCACTGTCTACCAGTGACTTTTCTCAACAGTTTGTAAGGCAGCTCTGGGGCTCAACAGATTCTAGAGTAGAGAGTTAACTATAAAAAACAAAGGCAGCAACAAAATATAGGGCCCTCCTTGGCCCATGGCACTTTCTCAGTACCTTTAGCAAACTTACCTTGCAGCACGTGAGCTAAGGAGAAGGAAAATAATTTGTACTGATATATCTGATTTATATCTGTTTTCCATTGTCAGCTGCTGAGGAGAAATGTGTTGTGGACTTCAACACTTGGGGGACTGGGAGCTTGCAGCACTGATGCAGGTTAAAGGCTCTGTTGGAGGAAATGATGACTGGGTCAGCTTCAAACAATGCTCCACCTGGCACAGAATAGCTGTGCAGCCATGAAGGACCTCTGTGCTTGCCCCTAGCAAAGGGGGTTATTTTAAACTTCTGTTCTCTTGTACATTGCAGGGCTAATTCCACTAAAAGGAGATAAAACCTGCTGCTGATGTTCTGTGACTTTCTAGTCCCATAATTTTCTGAGTGGTCTGCAGGGCAGGGAAAGGATAGCACTCCGAGGTGAATTCAGCTGCAGTGCAGCAGTTTTCCCACAAGATGCCAGCGTTGGGCCAGCGGTTACAGGCCCTGGCCACGCTCCTCCCTGCTGTGCTAGAGGGTTATGAAGTTGGGTCTCAGAAAAATGACTTTGATTTGGTTCCTTCTGAAGTTGCAAAAACTGGATGGCCTGCACAGGTGGGCATTACATTATTAACCTCCTCATCAAGTGGTACTGAATGAGCCTTCTATGTTAAGAGTTGGCAAGACTGAGTTATCTTTCACCCTCATTACTACTGTTACAGCCCTGACACTTCCCAGAAAAGTCACTGGGAACAGCTGATAATTGGAGAACTGTAGGCACAGACAGGATCTCTTTCTTCTGAATACACGCATGTCTGCTGTAGTATCTAGAGCTCTGGGTTTTTTCATGATTGATCTGTATTATGATAGTTCAAAAGTGACAGACTGAAATCTTTCTTCCATGCCTGGCTGCATTTTCCGTTTTTTCTGCAGATGCTGAAAAAGGCTGCCATTTCTTTCATGTCCTGGGTTGTGTTCGGCAGAGCTACAACCCCTCCCTGGCTGAAGTGGTGATGCACCGTGTCTTGGAACTACTGGAGAGTAACAGTGATGTTGTCAGCACTATGGAAGGATATTTTATGGTATTTTAAAGAAAAAAGATAAGAAGGAGAGGTTGAGAGATTGTGAGAAACTGTCATTAGCTGGTATGATCTAGATAGTGGATAAAAAAGAGCCTTCCAACTCTCCTAATGCTGTTTTTGTCCAGCTTCAAAGAAATTGTTCAAATACTTGTTTTAATATTCTTGCTGACTTCCTTGCTATTCCTACTGAAAGTTGTATCAAACTGATTCTGGACATTCTAATCTAGCAGGGGAACTGGAAAAAAAACCAAGCTCTTTCTTTGGAGTAGGATGAGATATTGGCCATCCTCACATCTGCATCCAGTGGGCCTAAAGAAAAGTCACTGCTAAAGATCACTGTTTACAGCAGTGGTCATCTCAGGAGATATTTTTTTGGCTTAAAGACTGATCTTGCAAGTTTTCATATGGTAATAGCTGTGGATCTTTCTTTTTACGTGAATTTCATAACACTCAGAGAAAGGACACACCAACAGAAGGATTTGCTTGTCCCTCCTGGAAGTGCTAGTGCACCGTTGTCTGTAAATATGTATTCCTCAATCTGAACAGCTTTCCCACTACTAAAGCAATCCTCACCATTCTCTGTAAAGTAATATTCAGGAATGGGGTCCTGCATCCCTTCTCCATCCTGCAACCTTGCCCACTGGTTGTCAAGTATGTCTGCATTCCTCTGCATTCCCATCTGTGCTACTGATGTCTGTTGTGGTTTCTCTTCAGAGCAGAATTCTCAAAATCAGCTACTGTTTTCCTGTTTCAGTTGCTTCCTACATCACAGAAGATAAAACACAAATTAGATGCTTTGGAAAAGAAAATACAGAAGCCATTGAGACCCACTCTAATCTCCTCTGCCTGTTGCTTTTCGTGTATTTTATTCTTTGTCACTTTTGTGGTAAAATACTGCCCATATCTGTGCTTGCCGAAGAACACAAGACATACATGAAACAACACTGGCCTAAATAAGGTTACCATGCAAGATGTTTGATCTGGAATAATTACAACTCTGTCATGTGCAACAGTTAAAAAGCAAAGTTGTTCAGTATTTATCCTTAGAGACGGCTCACTGCTGCAGAGGCTTGTCTGTTTAATTAATCTGTTTAATTTGTGGCGTGGAGGTGAGACCTTTAACTTGAAAAGAGTACAAAAGATTGAATTTACCCTTCTTTCCTCTGCACTTTCTCTGTAACAGTTGAAATAGCAGACTCCCAGGAGGCAGCTGTAGTGGTAAAGCCCTATAAGGATTGACAGAGCAGGGAAAAATAAACCACATGCATGAGGAAAGCCAGTGAGTAGCCCCATGTGTGCCAGCTCTCTGGTTTGTTATATTATCTGCCTCACTCCAAGCCCTGGCTGCAGTGAGGTATAGGCTAAGAGAAAGGCATGACACACTATTTGGCATTTGCATTCAGAGGCCGGTGGAAAACTCTGGCCTTAAAGAGATGGTAAGTTTGTTCATAGTAGAGAGCTATGTATGAATCATTCATTTGCCGTGTATTCCCTACTTGCAGGACTCGAGTTGGTTTCCTTACAGATTTCCCTACTCCTCATATTGCTGCTCTGCTCTGAGTCAGGTATCTTCTAGTCAGATCTTAAAAAGGGCCCTGAACAGGTGCTGAAGGGATGTACCTGTGCAGAAGGAAATAGAAGAGGATTAAGGAAGAGTTGTAGAGTGTTTGTTCCCCACTTCCTCCCCACGCCCTGACTATTTCTGTAAATCAGAGAAAGAAAGCAGATTCTGAGTTAAGTGGTACTGAGGGGAATTGAAACTTTAATTTATGCCTATGGGAAGATCTGATTGGCCACTGGAGAGATTTGATTTTTAAATTCCTGTTCTGATTATTGATCAGTTTGAAGCAATGCTTAAAAGCAAGGCTATCTATGGAAGAAGTAGCTTGGAATATTGATTCCTAAATTCAAATTCATTTCAGGAATTGCCCACAATCAAGCAGTACATATGGTTAAGTTGCTTATTTGGCATGAGTTTGAGGATATTTTAAAGGAAAGTATGAGGTGTTTCAGACCATGTGGAAGAGCATGGCATCTAATTTAAGAGACTGGCTTGGCCATTTTCTTGAAATGTTCTGTATTAGCAGAAGCTCATTTTGCTAGAAAAGGGTTAAAGGAACAGTGCTAGCTCAGTGGGAAAGGTGATCTTTTCTCTTAAGTTAGAAGAAAGAACCTGGTTCTCCTGAGGATGACAGCTGAGTGTGTGGGCTGGATGAATTCTGGGAGGAAAAGAGAGTTTGGAGATCATGTTGCTCTTTAGGATCTCTTTAAAATAAATTCATACCAAAGTAGGATTACATTTTCAGACTTTGCAGTTTATATAGTTACACATGCAAATTCTGTTGCCTCCAACTCTGAGGCTGCACTTCCTGTGTTTTAGATGTGTTCTTTGTGTAAAGTTTGCTGACAATCTCTGTCCACTGAGTTTCTATGCTTGGAGCTAGAAAGGGCAGACACTTGTGTCTGCATCAGTCCTGCCCCTGTTGCAGTTCAAAAGCACTGAACAACTGCAAAGCCTTGGAGATGAAGTGGAAGGAACTTACCTCAGGAAACACAGGTAAGTTATTCTGGAAAGAACCTGTCCTCGGAAGTTTTTAAGTTGATCCTTGCTGGGAGGATCAACTCTTGTGATGGAGGGTGTGTTCTGATTAGTGTTTGCTCCCCAAGAACAGGAAAAAGGTTTTTTTCTCAGATGAGTTGTCTCAGAGAAGTAAGATGAATAAACACAAGGGAGCCTATGGTTTTTACAAGAGTGAAAGGTTAAGCTAATGGAGGAGCCTAGATGTAAGCTACACAGATTCTAATTCTGACTGTCTGTACAGAATAGTTGTGTCTTAAGCTTGCATGCTTTATGCTTTCCACAGTAGCCACCCAGCCCAGGTTAACACTTACTCCGGTTGAGAGCATTCCCTCTTGCACCTACAGGGAATACTGCATGCATATGCCTGCACAGCAGAACCCCAAGGAGCTGTGGGAGCACAGGGCTCACTGTAGGCTGATTTACCCATTCACTCAGTATCTCTACAGTGTGCTTCTGTGACAGCAGTCTAGACATACCCATGTTGGTATAAGTCACCTTTATGTAAGTCTAACTACGCACACTAGGGCTTTTACTGCAAATAAACTGTCTCTCTGTTTAAAGATCATATCCTTAACCAAGAGAGTCATATCATGCACGCTATTAAAATTCTTAGACCACACCTACAAAATATTGTGCAGAGCATTCAGTGAAAGTATGCTTTCTTGTTTTGTTTAATTTGAAAACTTGTTAGGCAACACAATTATTACTGGTTTATTAAAGGACTTAGAAGGTGACACTTTAACGTAAAACTGACAAGTGAGAATTCATGCTGTAGAACTGCTTCATGGCCAGTTCTAGTTTCCATGGCAACAGTTATGGCAGTAAAAGGTAGGTAAGGAAAATGGAATTTTTAAAAGCAGTCGGCATTTCTACGTTACCTTAAAAAGGTAACTTTCCATACAAATGCACCAGAGAACAAAAATTACCTAAGAATCTCAATATTCTATTGTAGAAAAATGCACAGTGATGATTTTTCTGATGAGGAAACAAAGGAACAGCTTTACCTTCAGTCCCTGCCTTTTGCTTATGTGAGAGAAGTGATGAGGTTGCTTCATGCCTCAGTTTCCCCCTTTTGTAAATTGGGGATAATGCAACTCCCTGTGTAGGACATAAGTCTCAATTTTTTTTGTAATCCTAGTCATTAAAAGCTCTATGGGAGCTATTATAGAAGAACTCTATGGCTGTATGGGAGAGAGTGAATGGATAGATGCTAGAGTGGGATTTAGAAAAAATTGCTCTTCTATTAATACTAATAGCTTTATATTTTTCTGCCTATCTTTCCGTGCCTATTGCTTTGTTTGTCTTGTCATCTTGCTCTCCAAGGCCTATGAGGCAATGATGGTCTCTCTGTTTTTATTTGTATCGTATCTTTCCTGGAATACTATTTCCTCTTACGACTTCTTAGATGACTTCATAAAAACAGAAATCCAGATAAATGAGTTCTGAGTATTCTTGTTCTGAAATCTTTGGATTGTAAATTTGGACCCATGAAGGCATGCATTTTACACAACCTACCTGGGAAATGAAGTTTTACTTTCAAAATAATAAATGACAAAATTAAATATTGGCTACATGACTAAAAGCTGCTACTGTTTTGGATCTGTGTATACTTGTGTATTCCAGTGATGAACTCCATAAATAGGAGTTTCTAATTCATTATTCAAAGTGGGAATTCATCAATGAGTAGCCAGTGAGGCATGGAGCCACACAGAGAATTACAAGACAAAGTACTAGAAATCTGTTTGTCAAAGAAATGCAGTTTGGTTTACTTTGAGAGTAAGCTGATCCTGTGGGGAAAAGATGTGCCTAGCAAAGATTTGTATCTTTATACTTACCTCTAAATGGAAAGGGAGCAAGTTCAGATCCCATGGGCACCCTGAATTTTGAAACTTCCTGTCAGTGCAGCACTATGTTCTTTATTGCTGTCTTTCAGCATAGTCTTCAGTCCTCCTGCCCGAACCCTCCAGGCTAGAGCAAAAAAAAAGTTCAGCCACAAAGATAAAAGAATAGTTATAATAACTGGTTACCATCCTCCAGGAGTCCCAGCATTACAGCAACATTTTTGTGGATCCTTGTGGGCAGCAGGGAAATGCTGAGCCAGGGATCTTGGGTTTCATGCCCAGCAATATACTTTGCCAGGCACAGAGACTTTCCCCCTAATTTCTTTCATCTATTCTTGAACTCCACTCTTCCCTCTGACTTGTTTCTCAGCCCTTCATTTCATTCACAGTCACAGATGCTGTCAAACCCCCTTCCTCTATTTTGTTCCCTTTATCTTTCTGAACTCAAATATCCCTGTCAAGATCTGGCAACTGAAACTTTCAGAATAATTCCCTTGCCTAATTGACCAGACAGTGTTCACAGCCTGTTCTGATTCCAGCAGGCTGTCCTTTGCTCCTTGTCTAGGCACCAGAAGAGGCAACTTTCTTCCTCGTGTAGTTTGCAGCAGGAAAGAGCTGCAATTTCACAAAAACAACGCTCTTTCCACCCCTCCCTTCCAAAGACTGAGTAGCACCCTAAATATTCTAGTGGTGGTTTTTTTTGCAGGTATCCAAGTACAAAAAAAAAATAGAACTCAAAAATAAAAAGTCATGTCTTGCCCAAACCTGAGCAAGCAGAAGTCACACCCCTGATAGAAGCTATCTGCCTCTCCCTGCCACTTTCATGTCCTTGCATATCTCATTGCAGACATGATCTGTAAAGCTGATGTGGACTTCTAGTTTGTGTGTCTCCCAATTAGTGTGTCTCTTTTTAGCCTGTTTTTTTTCTGAGAAATCGTGACTCTATTCTGATGTGATTATACCGTGTGTCTGGGCATTTGTCAACCTCTGTCACAGCACCCCAAGTGACTTTGGCTAGTTAAGAAGTATGAAGGACCCATGTTTTAGAACACGGATGCACTGATAGAAGAGGGAAGCTCAAATCAGTGCTTCCATCAGAGGAAAGGAAGAAAGTCAGACAACACCAGAGAAACCACACACGAGACAGTCCCAAGGAACCTGTTCCTGTAACTTAAGCTGCCACAAGAAGTACTTGTTCTGCAAGTGCTCTTTTAAGAAATGATGGGACGGTTTTTGCAGAAGTTTCCTCATAGAGATCGCTCTAAGACAGTCATGCTGACAAATTGCAAATCCATTAAAATCTAGTAAAGCTGCACTGGGGTCCAAAGTTGAGCAACTGATTGTTAATGATGCCACTAGCCCATTCCCACTAATATCTTTTAAATGTGCAATGAAGGCTATACTAATCTAGTCACAGCAATTTACAAGTTGAAACCAGCCCAGATTAACAAGGTTGCCTGAGAATAACATAACCAGGAATTTGCCAGTGAAAGAAATAACCTAAAGGAACGATTTTCAGTACGTGTTGAACTACTGAACACTGCAGTGCCAATTAACCTGGCATAACATGTCCTACAGCTCTTGTTTTAGCTTGCTTTTTTGTTACTCACTGGAAGAATGCGTGCTCCTTCCCTACCAGCTAGAACTGGAACCTTTGCCACCTTCACATCACTCTGCGGGAAACAAAGTAAGATAAATAGCAAATGTCTTTGCATAGCAACCAACGTGATTAAATGCAGTACGTGCCAAGTCTGTTATTGACCTGGAAGGTTCATGGTTCCTCCAAGGAGTGGAGACTTCGGCCAAATATTACAGTGATATTTGGAAACAGGAGGGAGGATTCTATTTTCTCAAATGTCTTCCCCAGCAATGGAGTCCTGCAGGCCCACCTGATTCTAACACGTGCTCTTCTTGGCAAGGTACGGAGGTGGCACAGAAATGAAAAGGGTGCTTGGGGCTGTGTTCTTCTCTTGTTGAAAATATTGGTCATTTGCATTGAGATCGTAGGGGCTGTCGTTGTGTTCATGTAAAATTCTTCTTTGCTATATTGTCCACAAAAGACCCTCTGAGCTGTAACAAGCCAGCTGGTGTTCTGAACCACTGCCTACACTGCTGACTAATCTCTCTCATTGTTTTCTGTCCTCACCTTGTCTTTTTCCCCCAATAAAATCTCTTGAACTTAATTCCTGATTCAAAGCGGTTATGGTCTTTGTCCTCCTGTGAGTACAGTGATCCAGGACAAACATAACAAGAGCAAACTGATATAGAGAAGAGTTTTTGTTGGAACTCTGAATGTAGGAAAGGATGAGAAATACAGAGGAAGCTGAAGGAAGAAAATTTAGCACACAGACATTTGAAATGAATCCTACTGAAAAAGGCTAAAGAAATAATTGCCTAATGATGCTGTAGACATCTGTTTCAGAACAGGCAGCAGGTGTTGCATGTAATGAAAGCAAGGACTTGTACTGTTTTATTTTCTGCAATTAGAAAGCAGGGGAGGAAATGAGGTCAGGAAAAATGGAGTAAGAGAACATTTAGCATAAACAGCTGGGCAAATTTACATAGAGCACAGCAGTATTTATATGCTTTTCCTCTGCCTTCCTTACACTATCCTTGAACAGGTCTGTTCTGCAGAGTATTTTGTCCTTCCTAAAAGACCAATGCCTCGGGTGCTCAAAGTTAGATGCTAAAGTGAAAGTTGGCCACTAACATGCTTTTGAGGACCAAAATGTTCAGGATAACGTTAATTGTCCCACAGATGTTGTCATGAACTGAGGAGAATGATCCTGAAGGTAAAGCTGCCCTTGTCTCACAGGTGGTTTGTGTGCCTCAGTCACCAGGAAAGTGGCTGGGAAAGAGTCCATTAGTTAAATGGTTCTTTAGGTTTGCATTCCTGGTGCTGCATTGCCAGGGCTCAACACATGTCTGGATCCAAATAAACACCTGCAATTCTGTGGATAGTGTGTCCACTGTTCCAATCTGAAAAGCACACCTGCATCAGGCCCTGCTAGAGAAACTGTTAACTTCACTTTCCACAGGGCATTTTTTGTTTTGGTTTGATCTCATTTCTTGTTACAAGCAATTAATTAATTGTACAGGGCATTTTCTTTTTCAAGCATCTTCACTACTGCCCTATGAAGTCTAACCCCAGTCTAATGACTGGGGAAAAAACCCAGACCCTTTGTGTCTACCCATGGGATAGTGTTGCTGTTGGGAAGATCCAAAAGTGCTCTTCCTACAGAAGTCTCTCAGTTGGGAAAACCACTTTGCATTTGCATGAAGGTAACAAAGCAAAAAATTTGCTCAGTGTTAGAGCTTGGATGTTACAGGTTCTCCTTACAGTGCCAAGTTTGTGTGTTCATCACCTGTGTTCAAACTGCAGTTCCATGGCAACTTTTCATAAGGTTTTATTTGTACATTTTTATATTTCAGTCTGTTGGTCAAATGTGTTCTGGTTTGGATACTGGCAGATAAATTCTTCTACTTTCTCTAGGGACTGTGCAGCCAAATAAAATTACGGTTTGGTTTCAGAAAGGATTGAATGAGTAAAAATCGTGAACAAGGAAATTTTAAAAGGAGGTGGTGGAAATTTTAAATCTCGGTGTCCATGTATGTATACATAGAGGTAAAATGGCAAGAAAATGCAAAGAAAGACTATTTCTTCTTAGACTGACTTTATTTTAACAAGCCCATGTTTTCAATAATGGAGATTACCATGTTTTTTCAGAGGATAAGGCAGAAGCCAGTCCCGAAGTGTGCTATTTTGAGAACAGTGAGAGTGACTGAAGTCAGGGATAGCATCAAGGAAGAAACTTGGGAATCCTAATCCAAACCTGTGATCAGTTTGGTAAACTTCAGCTGTCTCAAATGTAAACCTGACATGTATATCATAAATAAAGAAAAGTGTGTCTTGGGCTTGCTTTATTTTTTTAAGCACTTCAAGAGATATCTACAAAGCCTCTGTAAAAATGGAAAAGTACAAGATGTACGTGGATGAAAAGCAGTATGCAATGTGCTGCTACCACCTTAAACAGCATGCAGGGCACATAGCACAGTGGCAAATCCTTCATCCACAACTGCTGAGAGAGGACTAAAAAATAACATTAGTCGTGAAAGGGTTAAACTGTAAGATAGCTGCTTCAAGGAAAGGATAATCTATAATTTAAGTCCAGAGGGTGAAGCAGCTCTTTCATAATGTAAGTAAAAGCTGTTATGCCATTGGAAAAGCATGTACACCGCCTGCAGAAGGAATGATTATTTTGGTTTTTCCATTATACTCGATTGCACAGAGGGGCTGAGAAAGCAGCAGTCTCTGGTGAGGAGGCTGGGAGGGGAAGGGGCATGAAGATACTGTGCTAGAGGAGGGGGGAGTTGCTTTTCCAGCACTGCTGCTGGTTCCTTCAGCTGCCTTCTACCATATTAGGTGGGCCTATTTATCTCCAGAGTGAATTTCATTTGAAGAGCAGTAATCTCCCAAGAAGATAAAATGCAATTGGCTTTTAAAAAATTAAGAGAAGATCACACTGTGCTTTGTTTCGGAGTTTGAGATTTGAATGCCAAACAGACTCTACCATTCCTGTCATTCCTATCAAAAGCCGTGCACGTTGAAACACTGAAGTAGAAGGACTGCATGGAAAGCAGCCTTTTTAAGAAGCTGAGGTTTTGTAAGTACAGAAGCTGAAATGGGAATGTAACAAAGGCTCTGTGTTGTGCTGTTGCACATCAGAGCCAACAAAACCCTAAGGGGCACATCTCTAGTACCATGTCTAGCAGATTATGCATGCAACTCCAGTTGCCAGTAATGAGTTGTGTGGCTAATCTGTCATGCACAGCACTGCACAGTTCCCCTTCCCCCAAGGGGCTGAGCTCATGGCATTTTACTTCCCCCCAGGGTGCTGAGCACCGTTAGAGCCTCTCCAGTTAGTGGGACAGGAAAACACTGTGTTCCACCTGGCTGCCCAGCCAGAAAACAGAAAGGAAAGTCATCTTTAACAACTACGGCCACCACAGACAGGGCTGTTAGACCCCAGCATGGTTAACATTCAGGGGCAGTTACCTATCTACAGTGACATGCCATGAATTAATAAGAGGCATTAGAAATGGCCCTAATGGAGCACAAAAAAGCCTGTCCCTTGTTTTATTTTCTCACTGATTTAACGATCCAAGTGTTTTCAATTTACAACTCAAATGCTTATTTACAAAAAATTTGCCAGCATGACAGAGTCCTCTTGAAATATGAAAACTCAAGTCATGCTCCAGCTCTGAGAACATCACACACACACATTCTGTCACGCATCAGCTTCTGCTGTAATTGGAGCAGAGTCCAGGCTGTCGGGCTGTAGCTGCACTAGGTCTGTGAGGCTAATGTGATTACCTGCTTGTTCAAAAAAAGCAAAAGAAGAATCTTTGCCCAAATACCTACCTAGCAAAAGAGTAGAAAAAATAATTTAAAAATAGTTGGTTTATTTCAGTCTTCAGAAGCTGAATTTTCCAGGGTGTTCCTCAAGTGAATTTTATCAGAAGCATGAATCTTTGAAGGTCAATTATTAAATCAGCAGTTAATACTTATATTAATACATGTGTTTAAATTGTTATAATAGCAGTGATATTCCCATGCAATGACAGGATTCTGGTAATGGGGGCTTTAAGAAAAAAAACCAGTAAATACAAGGAGTTTTAGCACTAAAATCTCCAGAGTTAATTATTTTCCTACAAAGTCAGTGTCTCAGCCTCATGTTCATGGCCTGGTCAGGTCCAGGCTGCTCTGCCCATGGGGCCAGCCAGGCACCCAGCCTGCTATGCTCTTCACTGCATATCCAGGCTCACTTTCATTCAACCCCAGCAGCCAGAGCCCAGCTCTTCAACACAAGGCTGGGAAGCGTCATCAGCTTCAATCTCCCAGCTGCTGCCTAAGAGAGGAGCAGATTTTCCCAAGCCTGCAGCATAATAAGGGGTTTTGGTTATTTTTCTGCCAGCTTTGCAACACTTGAAGATTGGACTCCTATTAGAATGAGTGTTGTACATGTTTTAAAAGAACCATCCATGCCCCTGGCAACACACATTTTTCCTACATGCATGAACAGATGCAGCAAGCAAACAAGGAGAGCAGGAGGTGCCCATGAGCACAAATCCGTCAGATGATGGAGGAGGAGGGGCATAGAGTTACAAGGGCTGGCCAGGCTTCACAGGTGGGATGGGTTGTCTGCAGCAGAGGAGAATCAAATTGTGTTTAATAGAGGGAAGGCGAACAGTGAACCAGATGCCATGAAAGAACAGGGTACAAACCAAAGGAGCACAAACCCCAAGGCACTGGTCTCAGGTTTGGTGGAAAATAGAAACTCCTTCCTTAGAAGAGCAGATGAGAAGAGTATGAGTAAAAAGATGCCAATTAGTAAGAATGTCAGGAAGGATGGGGCAGGGTGTTTGGAGAATGATGTATTTTGTCTCTCCCTCACAATGACATGTTTTGAAAGCTGTCTTAAAACAAACCCTGAGTGTTTTCAACAATGGAGGGGATGCTTTATTGGGTTTTTTTTGGACAGGGTGATAGGAGAAGGGGATGGAATGTGTGATGTATATTGATAATGGTTCACAGGGAAGGGGCATCCAAGACCCAAAAGACTGGCCATGTCAGGAATATTTTTGTCAATGGGTTACTTGAATATTTACATTTTGAAGAAAGAATCTTGTTTGCTCTGCACACCAGGGACTTCTTGGCCAGTCTAAACAGCAAAGGTTTCTAATGTAAATAATTGTTCTTCTGCCTTGTGTCATGCATGAGGATTAGAGGTGGGAAGTCCCTTAAAGAAAAGAGGGTGCCTTGAAGAAGATAAGCCTCAAAAGTGCCAATGGAAGTGGGTACATGAGGTTTTCCCCTCTTTCACCCTCCTTGTCTCATGTATACCTGTGCACCTCCTGGGGTGGGATGCTGGGACTTTAGCATTTTATGTCAGGTCATTTATTTTGGTAATAGTAGGAGGGAGGACAAGGCTGGCTCAGAGCATCTGTCCTTGTCATTATGCCAGCAGATACCTGGTTCCCACCTGGCAGTAGATGGTATGTTGTGCATTGATGGGGCTGCTCCTGCTCTTTTTTTTAAGTTTATTTTTATTTTTCTCCCTTAAGCTGCTTGTGGAAACCTGCTATGGTTTGAAAGCAGCCACTTTTTAATGCCAGCCTGCTAGCCCAAATGCCTAAGGCTTTGTGACTCTGGTGTCTGTTTCATGATTGTTTCAGGGCCAGTAACATTGTAAAAGTTCTGATTCAGAAATCATGCCTAGAGCACTTCAAAGGAAATCACATTGAGATGGACTGTTCTGACTGTAAATGAAGAGCTCATATTGCCAGGAGCTGGTCCTCCTTGCACTCCTGGGCTGGCAGGTCTTGAGCCATCAGCAGCACTCTGGAATCTTACTGGAAAATCTGCACAGGCAGCATGCTATTCAAGAGACTTCAGAGGAAGGAGAGATCTTAGGAACTTCAGTTGATTTGGTGAATAGTTAATGAATGTCATAAAACAAGCTGAGGGCTGGAATATCACATTGAAGTTCCCATTTCTGACATAACTTTAAAATAATCATATGCAAAGTAATGATGCATTATTGAAAAGAAAGAAAAAAAGAAACTCCCCAAAAAAACCAAACCTGAAATTTCTGGGGCAAACTCTTTTTGGAGTGGAACTGAGGAAGATGATACCCACTTACCTGTGCATGTATATACAAAGAGCTGAAACAGGTTTATAGCTCCAAACGCCCTCACAACAGAGGGTCCGTGCAACCTTCCACCAGCTCTGATCCCTGTGTGTCCCTGAGGGACAGGGCAGTGGGGACCTTCCCAAGCGGTGGCTGGCCTTGAGCTCCCAGCTGGAGCTTGGTGGGAGCGGGCTCGGCCCTTCACTCGCGGGTGTCCGGCGTGGCCTTGGCCGCTCAGGGAGGGCATTTCGGACCCTCTCTGCAGTGATGGAGAGCCCTGGGGGCATCCCGCGCTCCCCCTGCCCCGCGCCGCCCCTTCCCCCGGGCTCTGCTCGAGGCCGGGCCGCGGTGCCTCAGCAGAGAGCGGGGGCTCTGTCCGGGCCTG
>WEKY01025773.1:120104-188078 GCA_013390045.1 Picathartes gymnocephalus
CTGGGCTGGGCTGCGGTGAGAGGGGAGCCGCCGCCGCGGCAGGGGCGGAGCCGGCACTGGGGCATCCTCCCTTGCCTGTCTCCCTGCCGCCCGCCCGGCATCGCCGCGGCGGGCAGCGCGGCGGAGGGTGGTGGCAGTGCCGGCAGGGAGCGGCGGAGCTCCGCCGGGGTGCGCGAAGATGCTGTCCCACAGCGTGCTGGACGCCAATGTGGTGGACGTGGAGAAGCGGAGGAACCCCTCAAAGCACTACGTGAGTGCCGGCGGGCCCGGCCAGGCGCGGGGGTGCCCACGTGTGCGGGCGGACGGGTCGGGCGCGGAGCGGTGCTCGGAGCCGTGTCCGGTGCCGTGTCCGGAGCGGTGCTCGGAGCCGTGTCCGGAGCCGTGTCCGGAGCGGTCCTCGGAGCGGTGTCCGGTGCCGTGTCCGGTGCCGTGCCCGGAGCGGTGTCCGGAGCCGTCCCTCGCCTCGCTGTGGGTGAGATGCCGGCCCCAGGTGTTCCCCGCGGCCTCTTGCTGTGGCAGTGCGGCTCTTCTTCCTCACCCTCTTTTACCCCGTTTGGTTCTTGGCTCGTGTTAATGTTACCATTCTGCAGTTTCCTTCCCCTCGGAAGGTGGATCTTCCCTTCTTCCTCACCAGACCCAGGGCAGGATGGGGCAGGTCTCCCGGATCCCCAGGTTGTCCCCGTCCTGGCCAGGGTGCTCGGTGGGGAGCGGAGCAAGGTTCGGCTGCTGGCGGGATCGGGGAGCCGGCGGTGCTGAGCGCATCTTTGCTCGTTCGCACCCCTAAGTTACATTCAGAGCTTTTTGGAGGGGGCAGCCTGTCTGCATGGTTACCAAAGCAGACCCAGCGTTTGGATCTCTTTTATCTCTCTTTCACCTTCTTCCTTTCACACCTTACTGCCAATAGCACAGCATTAGAGGAGAGTTTTAAACAATTTTCGCGGACTCCTGTGTTGCAGCCTGTCATATGGAGGTGTCTTTGCCTGAAGGAGTTTGCAGCATACAGTCAGTAGCTTTTCCCTCTCCACATAAGTAAAGTGTCTTTTATTTTCTCTCTGGCTGTTTCTGGGTTTTAGTTGGACCAAATCCTTTAACTGTTTCTCAAGATAGAACATGTATTTTAAAACACAGAAAGTTGGATTTTGTCTATAGAGAAGGTAAATCTTCCAGCTTTGGTAAGGAAAAGCCTGAGGGGGTATTGTGTCTGGTGTGAAATTGCTCTGAGTATACTGCATTTCCTGGCATTGTGTGTCTGCCAGATTTCTCCAGAGCTGATCAGCAGCTGAATGGATTGTTGAAAAGATAAGGCCAAAGATTGGACTTAAACCTTTATATTAGTACTGCATATCATTGAGCTTTTTCCTCTGAGGCTTAAACCATAATCCAGTTTAAGGCTAGAGGGCACTATGTTGCTGGGAGATGTAGACTTGTGAAGCTGAAGTGCTCATCTACCACGGAATTAAGCATCTTGTGCCCGATTCATAGGAGTGGAAGTTTTAGGTCTTATATCCTCTCAGATTGCAGCTGGACCTGTGCATTCAGTCTGTTATGCACTCACTGCTTCCAGTGGGAAAGGCTTCTTTAGTTTTTGTAGGCTCTGCTGTGGACAGTGGCTGACACAGCTGCAGGGTGTTATCTCACATGAAAGGTGGTGGCAATTCAGAATCAGAGAAGTACATCTGCCAAGCACCAAAATATACAAAAGAACTGGTAACCGTATCTTCCAAGAGATTCCAATTTCTTCCAGTCTTTTGGATTGCCAAGAGAAATTGACACTGTTCATTTCTTGTTTACTGGAAAATGACCAGAAAACAAGGATTTAAACCCTGTGTTTACAGGATTTGAAAGAAAATATTTCCTCTGTTTACCTGTAGAAACACATCTTTTTCCTTGATGATCACTGTCATTGGATTTTAATAAACAATAACCTAGACTATTCCAAGAAAGTCTCTTCAATGCTTCTAGTGGCAAATTTGTTTCTTTCCCATCACCCTTCTCACTGTACACCTTAACTGATACTGTTCTCTGTACAATAGTTCCACACCTCCGTGTGTACCGTTCTCGGCCAAAACCCCACAAACTAAATGGTTTGTGTGGGTGACTAAGGGTGTATCTGCCTTGTGTCCCAGTTAGTTTCCATTTGTGGCTGTACAGTATTCAGCACAATAAGGTCATCTGGCTTTGGCTGGAGTAGCTCACTGAGGGTGAACCCATGCTTTCAAAGAATTTAATTCCCTGGGTCTGACCCATTGATCACTGTTATTTTGGTTCTGTGATCTTTTTTTTACATGAAACTACTATTTTCTTCTAAGATTAATATAGGCATCACTTAGGATTTAGTTCTCTCCATTGCCTGTGGATAGTTTGGAGAATGCAAAGCTTTATGCTCTTTGCCCTATGTGGCTTTGAAATACCAAAAAGCTTTTCTGTCTCCAGCGTCCATAAATGTCTTCATGCCAAGCCTTCAGGCCATGCAAACGTGCCTTGGCATCAGATTAACGATGTGTTTCTCTGGTGGATGGTGACCTAAGTATTGCAGGTGTTTTAACATGACTCTCTCTCCTTTTAATTGTGATCTTTCAGGACCATAGTGGAACCTGGAGAGATGAAGGCACACCTTAGGCATTGTGAGCATGTGGAGAGGGCTAAATGTGAGTAGCACATAAGCCCCTGTGCTGCTTGGCTTAGCTGCCAGGTCATTGCCTGGAGCAGGTATCTTTCATGACATGAACACAGCTTTTGTGGCCTTGACTCAAGAAAGTTAAAGAAAGAAGTCAGCTTTACATATCCTCTGCTATGATCCCGTGTGTCTGAAACTTCTGGGGAGTTTAATACCTCACTGGAAGTTGAGTAGGACTCTGCCTGTGGGAATAGATTAAAATCTTGCCTCCAGTGCTAGTTGATAGGATCCCAGCCAGCTCTCTACCCTCTTCTGGGAAATCCTCATTAGGGAAGGACTCTGCAGTGCTGCCTCTGCATCCGTGTCAGCAGCTGGGTAGCACAACACCACCTGGGCTGGCTGGGGGCCCTGGATGGCAGCACGTGAAAGGATAAACAGAAGGCTGGATCAATAACCACATGCGTCTTGTATGGTATATCCCCAACACAAGCTGCTGCTGCTCTTAGAGCTTTTGACTTTCCAAATTAATTTCCTATTTCTCCATACTGATGATCTTCTAAAAATTGTTTTGCACTTGATAATATGTTAAAAAAAGTGTTAAATCACCTTGCTTTCCCTCTTCCCTTTTCTTTTTTCAAGAACAATGTCAGGAAGGTCAAGTCTGGGTTTGTTGGAAGGACCCCTGATGCAACAGGGGTCACACACTGGCTGAGCAGTGCTGCAGTGAAGCTGGGTAGATTAGGACAGTGCAGTTAATGGTTGAAGGTGCCAGTTAATCATTCTGAAGAGAAAAAGCTGCTAGCAAAATCCAAATCCCTTTTGCGGCCCCTGCTAAGCATTAAACAGTCTGAAACTCTCTTTTCTCAGTTGATGAGGTTTGATCTGTTTATGGGGTAACTTCTCTGGCTTTTGGTCTGAAATTGTGATTGTCTGAACTAAGCATGAAATGATCCCAAACCAGAAGTGCATTCTGTATTTAAAAGGCTCCACTGTTGATGCTTACCTCCTTCAGCCTTCCATCGTGGAGCTTAAAGAGGACACCTCCCCTCCCCTTCCCTTCCCTTCCCTCTCCCTGCTCCCAGGTTATCTTTAGGCAGATAGCTCACCCTTTACCCAAATGTCTGTCTCCTTTAGCAGCCCTGCAGGGAGCCTCTGCCTACCAGATGTGCTTGATCTTGCTCCCAGGGAGATGAGATTGGGTTAGCACCTTCACCTGTTCACTGCTTTGTAGACCTGGGTGATGGCAAACATTCATTAGAAGCCAGATGAACAGGATCCCCCACCCCCCTCTCTTACCACTTGCTTTTCTGCTGAGGACTGAGCACTTACTGATGTGCATTATCTCACCAGACGTTTATATGCTCGAGGTCATTTCTGAGGTCTCTTAAGTGTGCCTGTGTTATCCCAAGGGCAGGGATGGATACATCAGTAGAGATTTTCTCTTTCAGCACTGCTCTGCTCCCGTTGCAGTTGGGCTTTGTGTGTTTTTCAACTTAGTCCAGCATAGAAATAAGGTAAAATGCGCTTGGCTTACAAGTGTCTGCTTTGTCTGCTTCCAGTTAGACCGAGGTGCATTGCTAATTTCAGTCATCTGAGATGCCTGTATACTGTCCCAGTTCCTCCCAGGGTAATTGTTTCCTAATGCCTTTTCTGAATGCCTCGAGGTCTCTTGTAGGAATCTCTCTGCTGCATGAATATGGTTGCTAACCTCCTTGGGGTACTGGTATTGCTGACTTTTAAGGGATTGAGTTCTGCTGTGTAGGGTTTCAGCACTGCTCCCAGGAGAACATGAGTGTGCTTGTCACAAATGACCTGTTGTAAAATGCTAGCATGCTTTGAAGAAAAATCTTGTACTGCTAAGGTCAAGCTCTGCTCCTTGTCTCTTGGCTGCTCCTGCTTTTACTGCTCAGACTCGAGCAACTCCTCTGTGATCAGGTATCTTCATGGCTTTATTCTCTTTGTTCTGTTCTGCTGGTTATACTGTGGCCAGCACTGATGGGGAGACTCTGGACAAGGTTTAGTGGCAAGGATCTTTGTTCCTGTGTTAGTTTACCTGGGAGAAGGAATTGCTACCCTGGGAGGAGGAGCTGCATTCCCCCTGCTTGGCTCATTAAATGAGTTGTCCAGTGCAACTCGAGGCTGCTTCAATGCAGTCAGGGAGCCCCACAGATCAAGGAGTACTCCCAGTTCTTTCTTCCAGCAGAGCTTTGGGCTGGTAACATTCAGCCAAGAGACAATGGTATCTAAATTCAACAGTTTGCAAAGCAAATGGCTGTCTTCAGCCTTCAGAATAAATTATTGATTAATAGAGAGACAAGGTAGTTGTCCTGATGTGTGGTGGTCAGGGCAGGATGAAATAATCAGGAGGCTTTATGTCCTAGCAGGCTGCCTGCACTGGCTCCCCTGTGATTGAGCGTGCTGGGAGGGCAGCCAAATGAAGGTTCAGGGAAAAGCAGGAGCTCCAAAGCCTCCAAGTTCCATTTTAAAAACTATGAAGATGCTACTATTGACTTTCACTGGGACTTGGTTGCCAGGGAGATGATGTCCTGAGAGACAGCACAAATGCTTTTGGCTGCTGACAGCTGCAAATGACCTCTGGCTTCATGAGAGCCCTGCCTGGGGTCAGTGTGTGGTGCTGGAGCCCACTGGTGCAATCCAGCTTGATGGGTAGTAGTCAAAATTACACCACTCTCACTGCTTTGTGTTAAAAGGGAGAGGAACTGAGACACCAAATCGTAGAGAGAGAGGTGAACAGACATCCTAAGGAAGCAATTGTTGGAATAGGAAAGGGAGCCCAGACTTCCTGCACCCCAGAGCAGCTTGTCTGTTCATCTCACCCACACCCCCAGCTCTCAGAGAGCCAGCTCCAAGGCATGGCTTCCTCCTGTCCCTGCAAGGTAGGATATGTGCTGGTACCCTCACTGGGAACATGAGGCAAGAAGTTAAGTGGTTGACCCAAAGCCACCTGTGAAGTGTGTGGTAGCATTTTATGTTATTTTCTTTGGCTTTCAAAGCAGTCTTGCAATTATCTGATAAAAAGCAGACCATCTGAAAAAAATACTACTCTCGTGTTCAATCATTGTCTTCCTCAAAACCCATTTCCCATTTTATATGGATTAAACAGGAAGAGGGATTCAATGTGACCCTACCTGAGGCAGGAGGTGACGTACAAGCTCTCTAATTTAGTCATTTGGGAGGAAACAGCTGGACTGTCTAATGTGAAAGGGTTTTCTTTTTTTTTTGATCTTCCTTTTTCTTGCTGTATCCTCTTAATCTGTGCCTGCTCACGCAAAGGGAACTGGTCCCCAGAAACCGTGGGGAGGAGCAGGATCATGAGAGGGGCTGACAGCACCGTGTGTTGTGTGATATTGTGAGGCTGAATGCTTTTATGTAGCCAGAGCAGACACCTTCTTGCCTGGAGCATGCTGTGTAAATACTGCATGGTGAAGGCAGAGAGCAGCACAGTAGCATACTGTTTGAAAGTGGTGGTGTCTACTGTTTAATCAGGTAGTGTCAAAGCCAAATACAGTCAAGTTGATGGAAAAAACCCTCCTACTAACTTTCCTGGGCTTTGGTTTACTCCTCTAGTGAGGCTTTATTGAAACTTTTACTGAGAAGTTTGTAATTACTAAGTTTTTTAATATAGTACATTTTCCTTTGTCTTTAATTTAAAAGCAAAAATTCAGTCTCTAGGATCTGTTTGTTATTCTCTTCTAGGCAGGGACATCATCACATTTAGGGTGTGGGGGTAAAGCATAAGGAAACCAGGTGATTTTCTTCACCTCAAAGGATTTTAAAGTGGAATATCTTTCAGCTTAGTTAGAACCTTCCCACTTTAGTGCTCTCACTCTTTGCTCCACGTTTGAGATAAATATACAGTAATAATAATAATAATTTACTCCTTCAAGCTCATATTCACTAGATGTCAGCTATATGGTATTCTCATTGTATGTATTTATAAATATGAGACAAGGGTTAGAATACATAAGAACATTTATTACAAAGCAAGGATGCTTTTGCACTAAAACGTGTGCAGACAGACCTGAAGGATGGTGTCTGCACTGGGCTTTTAGGGACAGGTGATGACACACAGGGACAGGCAGGTGGGAGCAGTGAGACAATCTCAACCAGCTGAGCAGGTCATTGTCTGGGCATAGTGGCAACCCAGGCTACTGTCTGGTGAGCACTTAGGCCTTGTTGCAAAAAATGGGCTTGAGGAAGGATAATAACCTTTAGATTACCCTGGGGTGAAGGCAGAGCAAAGAAATACTCTGTTCATTGTAGTACCTCTAAGTGTTTGAGTGTGGTGATGGTGTTAATTGGTGCTCTCACGTTTTTTGTTTTGACAAAGCTCCTTCTTATTCCAGTTTTTGGGAGAGGAGCTCAATGTGTAGGTAACCAACCAAGTCCTTGGACAGGGAGCATTCTCCTTTTGTGGGCAGAATACACATCCCCAACTTTGTCTCCATCAGAATATCACGTTGCACTTGTTTGCTGCAGTGTGTTCTTAATTGGTCGTAGTAGACACTGACTGCTCTGGGTGTACCATGGCTACACAATAAGGCTGTAATTCTGTATTATTATAATGCAACTTCTTTAGTTTGTATGAGTTGACTCATTGGATAGAATAAAATATTCATAGACTCTAAGGGTCCATAAATGCGTGTGTGGTCCCACACATACTGTGTTTGAAACCTGACTGGCAGCAAGAATGTTTTGATACATTGCTGGCACTGTTTCTCTGACCAATGGGGTGTGTTTTATTTTTCCTGTAAACCATGCTGGCTAAATGCAGGGGTGCACTGGGCTCTGATGCTCTCAGTAGTCAGCAGCATGGTTTTATAGGCTTGATGCAAACTTGTTTACAAGGAAAACACCCCTATCTCTGTTCATAGGGAGAAACCTGCCAAATCTCTACAAACCATAGCTGTGTTTAAACAAGAGCTCCACACTACCATTCTGTCTCCTTTACAGAAGTCTTCGAAGCTGCCCTAGAAATACTGGAAGTGTGGTTCTCTACTGTCCAGGATGTGCCTATAAATGCAAACTTTAACGCATGAAGTTCATAAATCACCCAGAAAGGTTTGAACAAAAGTCCAGTGTGAGACACATAGGACATTGTGCTGTGTGGTAGAAGAGCCTTTAACCAGTGTGGCCTTTAGGCTCTCTGGATCTCGGTGCGCTTTGCTGCAAAGCCAGCAGAACTTACTCACCTTTTATAAAGTGTAAAGATGTAGGTGTTACCTCAGGGCTGACTGCTGGCATCAGTTTTGAAACCCCCAAGTTTGGGTCACCTGGGAGCAGAGGCTGTGGGATGGCCAAGGTCGGGTTGTTACCCGGAAATGGGAGCGAGGCCATTGCTTCCCTGACAGTGCTCAGCTGAATAGGAGCTACATTCCCCTCTGAGGAAACACACATCTGGGATGCCAGCCATGCTTGTCAACTCCTAGCCTGTTCCTCATGGGCATTCCTCCCTGTCTCGGAGTCCCAGGATCTGTGGAAGTATTTGAGGTGAAGCATGGAGTATGGTGTTTTCTGGGAGTAGGCTACTGGCTGCTGCTGTCTGAGCTCTCTCTGGTGTCTCTGGATTACCTGTTAGAAAGCTCCCTGGCACAGGTGAAACCTTCTTGCCAGGCATTCTTGTACCCTCGGGGTCTTGATGCAACAGAGAATATCTCAATTACTGCTTTCCTAACTCTGTGAAGATGAGATTTCTAATTGCTCCCTCAGCATCCTGTAATATTTTCCTACTCTTTGACTAAGGTTATCTATTATTTCTACATTAACTCATGCATGTATTTTTTGTGCCTAGAAGGTTATTCCTGATTTTCCCCTCTCCACCATGTGCAAGCCTGCCAGTAAAACCCCTCTGACCCCAAGCAAAATACTTTGAAAATCAGGTTCAAGTGTTTTTAATTCCCATGCCCTGCAAGTGCTTTGCTGCTCTGAGCTCAGTGTATTTCCTTTGCCTGAAGATTTGATGATTTGACACCTGCCTCATTTTGAGCAGAGTGAGCTGAGGGATGGTTTTTCCTGTGGTGGATGCTAGAAGAGGCAGCTGAGCTCCTGGTCTTCAGCAGAATCAGGGCAGCTGGCACAGCCCCTGCTAGTGCCTGAGTGGGAGGCCTGCAGTTTCCCAGAGCTATCACTCCAGCAACTGTCACTGGCATTAAAATCACTTAGAATTTGAAAACAAACAAGGATATGTGAAATATTTTTCTGGAAGAAAGCCATGGCCAGCAGATTAAGTTCATGTCCCTCCTCCCATCTCCCAGACATGACACAGGAAGACAGCTCAGCATTTTCCTCAGTGGGATTAAAACAGGCTCCGGAGCTGGCCTCTGGGATGGGATAGAGGAAAGCCAGCAATAGGAAGGAAACTCTGTGTGTGTGTTTTATAAATATATATATATCAGGTGAAACTGTCTAGAATCCCTGAAGCAGCACTGATGGTAATACTACTTTTTAAAAGGCTGCTTATTTTCAGTTAATAACAAGATCCTGTTAGAGAAGAATAAAAAATGACTGGTTCTAGAGGAACATCCATGCTGGTTTTCCATGTACCAGAAGGTAGCAATCCTGTACCTTATGCATTTTACAAGCCCTGGATGTCCTTAACAAGTTTTTCTTTCCCCGCCCCCCCCAATTCAGCTAAGTTTTCCTCTAAACTTTCAGCAAAAAGTGTTTTATAAAGACAACCCAGGATTTTTTACTCAAAAGGAATCGAGTGCAGTAGCCAGCCTCTGGAATACTCTCACTTTAAGCATATGGAAGAGTCTTTGGGCTGTTATTGCTCAAGAAGAAATTTTCTGTTTAATCTTTTCCTGCTGTCTTTGTGATTGTAGCAGTCTGTGTCAAAACTCTGGACTGTTTTGAAGAAGCAGCTTTCCACCTGTTTCTGAGCTGGGCAGCTGTGGCTTGCATTTCTTCCTTTAACACAGACATCCCCAGTATAAATAGTTACATTTAAACTAAAAATATTGTCAGTGAATTTTCCATGGGTAACAACCCTTGGAGATTGCAGGTGTGGTCTGTGCAGGAGAGTCCATCTGTCTGTCCTTAAACCTCCCTCTGTCCTCTGGCTGTAAGGACCAGGAG
The DNA here is from genome assembly GCA_013390045.1 of Picathartes gymnocephalus. Lineage (NCBI taxonomy): Eukaryota > Metazoa > Chordata > Aves > Passeriformes > Picathartidae > Picathartes > Picathartes gymnocephalus. Next base: position 129,820 of record WEKY01025773.1, read on the forward strand.
CCTTCTGAACAGCAAAGGCAATTTGCTGGTGGCACTGGAGGGTGACTCTGTACGGGTGTGTGAGAGGCATTGCTGTCTTGGAGGGATCTCCTTTTTGAAAGAACTGGGGCTCTGGCCCAAGGGAGCAGAGTCTGAGGACTCACAGCTGGGGATGGGAGCAAGGCACTGTTCCTCAGCCCCTTGGCCTCCCTGCTGATGGTGTTGGGTTTTCTACCACCCCTTCAGCTGTAAGACTATACATCTGCTTGCCCTGGTGTTGGCCAGGATGACCCTTAGGGTTGCTGTTTTACAGAATTCTTCTCTTGTTGCGTTGAGGGAGTGTGCAGGTGTTTGGTAGGGACTGGGGTTTTGATGTGAGATCTTTGTCTGTGTGTACACACACATGTTTTGCTTCTGTTTTGACTTCTGTATTGCTCTGCATTGGAGCAAGAGGAGGGCATGGTCAAAGAAATGAGGTGGAAAGGAGAGGGTTGCAATTGGTTCCATTAGAGCTGATGCTACAGTCCTGGCCAGACCCTAAGAATACTCTTTTATTCTTCCATTTTTTTCCCCCCTTCTTCTGGCAAGCTCTAACACTACCCACAGCATGGGGTTATTTCCCATTGTCTTAATTCTGGAGTTTTAGGTACTCTGCCAAATGCAGTGGGGCTGGACTGAAGCGCATCTTATGGGCACATCCTTCCTCTGGGATTTGGGGGTCAGTGGAAGGACTGAGAGCATAGCAGTTTATAGATGTTTTTACCACTCCTGAGGAGAGGTGACCCAACACTTTCCCTGTGTGTCAAAGGCTTTGTGGGGCTCTGCCCGACGTCTTGTCCCTGCAGTGATTCTGAGCCATCAGGGACCTGATTCATCTGGTAAGAGTGAGATTGTTCTCTACCAGGCGCTGGTATTTATGGGGTTCCAGGTATCCTTTGTTGGGATCTTGTGTGGAGCTAAAACTTCTCGGCTGTTGTCTTACTGTGTGTGAGAGGCGTTGGCTGGGTTATGATAAAGATTTTGACTCAGCTGAGGGTGAGGGTGCAGCTGGGGACGTGATTTGGTTCACAGGCGGCTTGAAAAGGTCCTAAGGAGTCAAATGAAGGAGTTATGTCCACTGTTTGTATTTGTAGAAAGAGAGAGATTTTAGTTTGTACTAGCAAAGGTGTGACAGTCAAATGTGTGCTTTATCTGCCATATCAGATAACATGAGCTGTAGCTGATCTGGGTCAAACCTCTGCTGCCAAAAGGCCGATATGTTCCCTGCTGTATGTTGTGACAGAAAGGGTTAAACAGAAGGTGGTGGTGGCTTCAGGCAGTAGCACTGCGGTAAATGCTGAGATGACATGGGAACACTCCTCAACTGACGTCCTTGTGAGCCTCTCAGTGACATCAAACTCCTGGACCATTTCCAGTGGAGTTTGGCCTTGCCCCAGTGACAATAGATGTTAATCTGTTGGCTTGTCAAAAAAATGTGTTAGTGGTTTTTTACAGATCCATTTCCAACCCTCAAAGTTCCCTGCTAGTAAACACTGCATTATGTCATTGTTTTACTAGGAGCCAAGCACCAAAGCCAACTTTGCAGTGCTGTCATCAGCAAAAGTCCATTCACTTTGGGGCTTTATCTGAGTTCCCAGGCTCTTTTTTCCCACTGTTGCCCATGTTCTGGTCTCTGTGTCTATCAAAAACCTATGATGCTTTATAGGAAATGTGTAGGGTCTAGCAGTTGTGGGTGGCACTTTCCAATGTATTTGTGTCAGATGGGGTTCCTGTACCTGTTTAGCAAAAGCGCCTTGGTTTGTAAACGTTGATCTTCTGGTTATGTTAGCCAAGACAAACTCTTGGATCCTACGTGTAAAACAAGGTGAAGGGTTTTGCAGCCCAGCCTTGCTTCTAGTTGATAAAATAATAGCCAAGTCATAGCCACAGGCAAGGTCCTGCCCATGCTAGATCCTGTTTGTTTCCAAACACAATAGCTGAGTTCCTACTAAAAGACTGGTTGTCAAATTACTAACATTATAAATTAATTTCCATAGGTTTCAGAAACAACATTCACCACAGACCAAATAAAACCATTTATAATATTCTTGTAACTCTTGTTCCTTGTTTTGCTTCTAGACTTACTTCCAGCTGTTTCTGTGAAGGATATGAAAGGAAACATTTATAAAGTTACCTTCAGTGGTCAGGATCTAATCTGCTTAAAACAGACGAGCCTCCCATCCCTACCTCTGCTTGGTCTTTCTGGGGCTGGGAACACTCCAATTTTTCTCATACCAAACCTGTCTGAAATCATATCCTGCATCAGCTGAAGTAGTGTAGAAGCAGAGGAAAGAGGAGACAGTTGCTCATCTGAATGCAAAGCATGAATTTTTCTGATACAAGCACGGGTAAATGATGAACAGGTTCAGACTCTTGACAATAGTGAGGAATTACAGCATTCTTGGATATGAGGTGGAATAAAATCAAATTTTATTTATCTAATTAGTTTTTTAACACCTTGTTGACAAGTTATACTAAGACTGAAAGGACAAGTGGTTCAAACAAAGAATTGACAAATTTCTGGGGTAAAGGCTGCTATTAAACACAGCAGTCAGATCATGTGTTTGGGTCAGATGTTACCTGCCAGCTGCTAAGACTAAGCACACTGAGTTCTCTGTGCTGCTGTTAAGCAGCTGCCATCTCGGTTTATTAAAAACAGAATGCTGAGCTTAGATACAGCTTCATTCTGGCCCAGCCTGTGTCTTCTGATGCTTTCCCAGATGTCCCTGAGGTGTATGGCACCAGCTCAGGTTGCTGAGCCTTGCTCTGTGTTGTTCATAGCAGTGAGACCTGTTGAGCCTCAACCAGATGAAGTTAGGAAGCGCAGTGCATGCTGTGAGCAAGCGACCCTCCCATCATCACTTCCAGCTCCCTCCTCTGCTCCATACACTTCTTTTTGGATCCCATCACATGTTTATGGGCTAGTGTTGCACATCTGGGCCTTGGCGGATCGCTTTCTGTTTCCCAGCCTTGGGTCAAGTGGCAGTTTATTTTGTTAGAAATACCATGTCTGGTATTACTATTAATATATATTCAGCCTTTGTACTTATCTAATGCCTTTCATCCAAGGGTCCCCCAACAGTCTGTACATCAGCACCTTTTTGCAAGGTAGGTGGATCAGACAGGGAGAGCATTGTGTTTGCAGCAGAATGTCTGTCTCCTGCAGAAGTGCCTTCTCAGAGCTGTCATGAGACTAGTGGATAATATGGGCTGATGGAAAAAAGTGTGTCTTTTATGGCTGAAAGTGCTGAGTGGGTCACAGAACTGTAGAACACAGACCTGGGACAGATCTAGGTCATTAATGCTGTACAAGCATGTTGCATTGCCACTTGTGAACCTTCAAGGTGGTTGGGTTGGCTTGATTGGAAGCTTCAAATTTCTTCTGATGGTTAATGACTTCCAGTGCAGACCTTTTGTTATTCACAAACATCCTGGTTCTCATACCAGTTTTGTCCTTTTGCATAAACAGGTTTCTTCCCTCTGTTTGATTCTACCTCCTGTCTCCCTTCTCTCTACTGTTTTGTACAGAATATTCATGTTCTTTCTTAGCCTTGATTTTGCCAAGCTGCTCTGGCCTCCACCCTCAAAGGGAGAGAGCAAACAGCCTCTCCTGCCTCACACTTCTTGCAGTCACTGCAGACTGAATACAGGTGAGCTGTTCAGCCCAGGCACTGACAACGGTTCAGTGTGGGTAACCCAGCATGTGGTGGGTTACTTGGCACTGCTGGGCACAGCCTTGCTCGTGTTGGCAGGAGCCAGATGCAGCTGCCAATGCAAGTTTGACCTCGATGGGGTAGTTTTTCCAGATGTAGCCAGGTGTGATTTGGAATAGATGGGCTCCTGGGCCTGTCCTGTCCCTGAGCTGTGTGTTGTGTCAGCATGAGGAAGGATGCCTGTAACTTGTGGTTCTTTCACAGTTTCATTTTCCTCCCTTCAGGGAGTTTCAGTCCCAAAACATTGCAAAATGACATTCCACTTACAAAAGCAGAGAAGAGAAAATGTGGCTGGTTATGTTCTCACGTTAGCTTTGTTGAAGGTAATTTTAAGAAGATGGTGTCTATTTGATGTTCTGATAGCACTGATAAACTGGTTTTCAGCAGGTCTTGGGGATGGAGTGAGAGAGAAGGGCATGGTTTTGGAGGGCCTAATGACACTCCTGGCAGGGTTGCTGGAGCACTTGGGTGAAGCCCCCTCTCACTTGGACAAGCTCTGCATGTCCTGCTTGGGTGAGAGGAGAGGTGGCCTGTGGTTTCTGTCTGAGCTTCAACAATAGTAAATAATTCCAGATTGACGCTGTGGAAGCATGCTGTTTTTGTGAAGGGGAGGGCAAGGGGGGAGCCAAACACAACAAGAGTTTCTCAGTGCTTGGGGAAGGGAGCCAGGGTCACATTTGGAGCTTGTAGTGTTGGCAGACACAGAAATGATGTGCCACATCTTACGTGTATCGGCAGAGATAGATGGGGCGATTATCAGCAAGTTCCTTTGTAGGCTGATTTGTGATGTTGGTGATCCAAAGCTGATGCTGGGATGTTTCAGACAAACACGCTCTCTTTTCAGCTTCCATATCTGCTATTTTTTAATGTTTTTGGCATTTGTCACTGGAGTAAGGAAAAGGCCATAGCAACCCCTGGGATTTCAGTCCTCATGAGCCTTAGTTGTGAGGTTATAGATCTACTGCCATTAAAATTAGCGTCACTTGAAGCTGTCCCCTTTACAAAGCTGGGTGCTGACTCTGTTCCAAAGTACTGAGTACTTCTTGTCCAAAGCTGTCCTTGACCCTGGCTGTTTGTCCAGCTATCCTCCCCTCTGGTGTTTCTCCATCCCCCTGTGCTGGGGAACATTCCCAGGACCTGATATGAGGATTGCTCAGGGTCCTCTCTGGCATGCTTAGTGCCTGTTTTTGTAACAAATCAGTCCTATAAGATGTGTCAGTGAACTAAGGAGGATTTAGGATGGCTGCAGCCTATTTCATCAAAGCAGCCTGAGACTCATTTGCCCTTCAGCTGTTGAACTCTGTCTTAGAGGTTATTTTCTTTCGGAGACCCAAGAGGGGAACATGTTCCCTTATGTTTTAAGGCAGTTTTCACACTGAGCTTTGTGGTCTGTTTCAGAAGTGCTGGTAGAAGTAACACAGGCTTTCTTGGACTTAAGTTCACTGTTCAGTGGATGAAAAATGTACAGAGACTACTTGTTAAAATGATAGTTGGTATCTTTGCACTTCTCCAGAAATGTCAGTGAAACTACAGAAGCACTTTGGAGCCTGTGCTTACTGTAATGGTGTCACCAATAAGAAGCATTATGAGAGATCTTGAGGGAAGCTCTTGGAAGTCTTGAATGTAGCGTGCTAAAGGCAAAACCATAAGGTTACAAACCATCTTTCTGCATTGAGGGGGACATTTGAGCTGGGATACTGATGATTGTTCGGTGGCAGATCCTTTGTTAAGTTTCTGTCTAAAGGGTTCATGTGTCGAGAGACTAAAAATGAGTGGTGGGGAGGAACCAGAGCTGGTGAGAGTGCAGTGGTGCTTTGTGCTTCCAGCTAACTGCTTCCTCAAGACTCGTGAAACACTTCATACGCCTCTGGTGAAACCCATGCAGTCCTGCATGGAAATGGTGTGGATCTTAGTGGGAGTTTTTACTCCTGCAAGGTGGGAGACCTGGCACAACTTGCCTGTTATCATTGAGCAGATCTTAGGAAAGGGTGGCCCCAAGAGGGTGATTTGGGATTTGTTTGGGGTTTTGTAGGCCTATCTGAGACTCTTTTCTCAGGAGATGGTGAGTACCTGTGTGTTGGAAACTGCAGTGCTTCTGGAAGTTTTTGAGCTGCCCATACCAGCATCCCTTCAGCTGGTCCTGGCCAGTATCAGGCGTGACTGGTTTTCCACTGCTGCTGTGACTGCCTGAATGTGTTCTGGGGCAAGAACAGGTATTGTCCTTAGTAGTGTTTCAGGTGATTGCTGAACACATCAAGGAGCTCATTGTTTTAGCTGCTGGCCTGAGGAACTGGAGTCAGCACTGCCCACTGACCAGTTGGGAGGCAGAAGAGCATCTCTTGTTGCATGCTGGCAGTTGTGTGGTTGGGACCCTTGAGTGTAGAATGAGCCATGTTGTGTCAGGTGCAGCTACAAGCACCTGGGTCAAACAGCAGATGCCTGGCTCCCTCTCCAGCCTCCCCAGAGATGTTGTGTCTGTGATGGCACAGAAAGAAATTGTAAAGTAGGAAGGTGGGACAATGTTTATGATAACGTGCCCGAGATACTGGGGCTGTTTCCTGAGGTCATATGGCCTCATTGGCAGATGCGGATTAGCAGGAGGAGTTGGGCTGGGGGGATTGCCAGCAGCTGTCACTCATCTTAGATAAAGAGAGGCTAACATTCAGCAGTGCTACTCTGGCTATAAAATACTTACTAGAGTTTTTGTTACCCTAATACTTAAAGATTATACAAAGGGGATTAAAATTAAGAACATTTACTGCAAAACTCTTTCCTCTAAGGTTTTTTCTCTGATGTGATTTTTCAAAAATTGGTTTGTTCTCTTTCACTGGGAGTGTGCAGCTCCCAGTGGAAGAAATCTGGTGAGTCAGTTGGTTAACTCTGCCACATCTGAATTCCTGCTTGTGTCCATGGAGGTTTGCTGGGTAGAGGAATTGAGGTTACTCATGCTTGAGCAGTGAGCTATAATAATGATTTTGACTCCACACTCTCAAAACTGATCTTGCAAAGAGATCTGTTGCCAAAATTGCAGGGGCAGAACTTGGTTTCCCTTTGATCTCTGTTTAACTCTCATGGGCCATTTACTACAACTTAATAAGTAACAGTGCATGAGTTGTAGGGTGCTCACCCTGCCTTGAACTCAGTCTCCTCAAATACATGGTAGAGCAAACTTGATTTCTTTGTAGATAAACTGAGTCAAATGGTCTTGCAGTGCAGGTCAAGGTTTATGCAAAGATGCCATGAATTAACTAATGCATGTAATAAGGTAAATCATAGCACTTTGGTAATGTGTGTGAGCAATGTTGTGTGGTTTAGTGAGCCAGCTGAAGTGGCTTCAGGGATTGGGAGCTTTTGGTTGCATCTCTTCAGTGTGGTTTGATGTTTGCTCAATATGAAATGATTCATCTGGTGAATTAAGGGTGAATCAAAGGCCTCTTTTGCAACTCCCACTGCTTCACTGTTTTTTGTGGTGGGGAAATCTTTTCATTTCTGCTCTGGTTTAATAGATCTTTGTAAAGTAACATGCTAATGATGATTCTGGCCATGGAGTGCTATGGATTTGCCAGCAAGAGAGTCTTATCACAAAGTGAGATGCCTCCCTCTCTCAAATTACATCTTCTAATTTGATTTGAGTGTCTTTGTATTTCTACAATCTGTGGTTTTATTATCCTGTGTTATTTGCTGTTGTCTTAGACTGTAAGAGTTTTCCTTCATGCTGGCAGGAGGAGAAACAGGATATAAAAACTATTATCGTTACTGTTGCTGAAAATAGGCCGAATTTCTAAAACACTAGGTGTCTTTCAGTCTTATTTAGAGATACAGTAATATTCCTTAGCATGCTCTAAAACTCCTCTAGTGAAGTATATCGTTAACCCACTAGATGATTACTAGAGATGTAATTTCCTACTATGTATGAATTTTTAAATCAGAATTCAGCTACATGCTTAGCATTCCCCAAGTAGCACAAATCCCTGGTAATAGAAATTACTTGGGCTATCCTGTGCTGGGGGAGAGTTGTATGTGTAGGAGCAAGAAACTGAAGTTGCTGCAGCAACTGTTCCTGACGTTTTTGCAGAATGCACTGGCTCAGTTTCTCCTGGGCTCTCAGCTGGCCTTGCAGCCGTGCGGGCTGCTTTGGCACGTCCCAGCTCCTGGGTGGCTCAGCTGTCAGGGACAGCACCGAGACAGACAGCAGCCTCTTACTGGCTCTGTGAATGTAGGGGGCTGTCCCAGCAACAAAATTGAGTCTATTTTTATTTTTGGAAACTGGCTGGATAGAATTCTGCTCTGTGCAGTGCTAAATTATAGAATGACACTGCCGCTGAGGGATGTGTGTGTCTCTTCTGCTCCCGGCAAGGAGGACAGTGGAGGGCCATGGCCTTGTCTGCCCACCAGTCCTCTAAGGGCAGGATGAGTGTGGCTCACCCCCAGGCAGTACCTTCCCCTGCCTCCCACTGCCTTGGCTGGCATTAATGCTGATCCCTGTCTTTCTCCACTCTTTGTACCTCACTGGAGAAAGAACAAGGAGAACATGGGAGGCCTCTGTCACTTGCGCAGGAATCTGGGCTGGCTTTTGGGCTGCCCTCAGACTGGGTCTGTCTCTGCAGCACCCTAACGTGGGATAGAAAGATTCTTTTGAATATTAACGTGAGCAACTTTTGGAAACTGCCCTGCAGTGGGGCAAATACAAGAACAAGGGTGTTTGTGTCCCTGTTCTTTCCCATGTGCTGGTGAGTGGCTTCAGGTTGTTACTGCATGTCTGGAGGCGTGGTGTACATCCCCTTTTTTAAGACCCCATGCAGCTCCCACCAGAGGACCAGATGGGTCTGGGTCCCAGAGCCAGTCAGGCTCCTGCTGTGTAGGGGTGACAGTGCTGCTGGGCCAGGGGCAACCCTGATCCTCTTTCCTGCATCCTCTTTGTCTTGGTGCTTCTCAGAGACTGTGGTTAGCCAATTCACGGAGCCAAAAGAGTCCCAAGTCATTTCCTTTTTTGGAAGAGGAGCTCTGATGTCGGTTGGTGGAAGCCAGGAGCTGTGGTCAGGGATGCTATCCTGTGCTGGGGCAAAGTGTCATCTCTTCCAGCTACTCCCAGCCACAGGTCACATCCTCCCACAGATCTCCCCTCCTCCCAAACCAGTGGGGATTAACTGGAGCCCATTTCCTGTGGGGTTTTCCTCTTCTGGTCTTTCAGTGGGTGGCACACCTGGTCCTTCTGGCAGATGTGTGGTGGTGGTGGTAACCACAGGAGGGAAGGGGCAGCACCAGGCCATGGTGAGCAGTGACCAGCTGGCCCCCACTTCTGCCCAGCTGCCACTTGGAGCACATCTGACCCCCTCAGCTGGGCAGCAGTCGTGCCTCTGACTCGCCAATCTCCATGACACACACGATGTTCAAAGTGCCTTTGCATATAGGAAGTAGTTTAATCATAGCTTTGCTCACTGTTTCAGCAAATTCAACCAGAGTCTGCATTGTTAAGTGTAAATGTCACACACACAAATATAAAAACATCTGGTTTCAAGTGAAAAGAGTGAGGAAATGGGTGTTGTGCTTAAAGTAAAGTCTGCATCCTGAAGTCACTCCTCTGCAGCCAGGTTTTGTTTAGACAGATTCAGTGTAACCTGTAATATCAAGACTCAGATTGTATATGCAGAATTAGAGCAAAGGCTGAGTTTTTGCCATAACCCAGAACGTTTTGCCCGGGTCATAAACATTTTGGAGATATTTTTCCTGTCTCTGAACATCTTTTTAGTGAGTTCTCCATGCTTCCCTACCTCTTACTCTGGTGTGCAGCCTGATGTGGGGATATCCTTATTGACTTCAGATTCCGATTTAGAGTTAGGATAAATTGAATCTCAGCCCACATTGAAGGGGGCCCATTTATTACAGAAAGACCTTCTAACTGCAGGCAGCTGTAGAAAGCTGCTGTCCCAGTGCTCGTGGCCAGCTGCCTCTCGAGGAATTCAGTGCCATGTACGCGTAGCTGGGTCATCCTCCAGCTTTTCCTGTTACTGTAGCGCCGTGTGAAGAAACATGCAAATATGTTTTCTATAGATCACTGCAACTCTCGCAAGCTGCTTTTGGCAGCTTTCAAAACTGTGTGCTTGCTCCAGATTTTTGGCCATCTCTGGTGTCTGTGGGAAGCAGAGAGAGTTTTTGATTGCGTATTCTGTGCAACAGTGGATGTGCTGCCACGCTGTGCAAAGGATTAATGTCATTTTCATATGGCCTAGAAATTTCAACTTTGAAATCTAAAATGAGAAACAAGTAAACTTCCTTTTCATGCCTTTAGGACAAGAAACCTTTGGGTGCTTGCATCTTTCTTATTAGAAACCATTTGATATCACTTTAAAGGATGCTGGACACATACACCGATTACGTATTTATAATTTAGATAGAAGCCTTGCACTGCCCTGCAGGCCTTTTAAACTCAGCATTAGTTTGAAAACACAATATATCAAGCCCTATCAGTGCAGCCTATCAGGATAACTAAATATTATGCATGGAGCAAAATATTTCCCTTTCATTATGAAAATAAGTGTGCTCTGCAGTGTTATGCTTCAAGCGTGTTGTTCAAAAGATGTGATCAAGACATCAAAGAGAAGAAAATGATTAAGATAGCAGGAACTGAACCAGCTGCCTTTCCTTTGGTAATTAACAGACCATCTCATGCATTGCCCTGCTGAAATTGCAAACTTTCTTTTTTCCCCCTGAGAGCTGTGTTCTGAAGTGGGAGTCATTTCACTGCTTTTAAAATGAGCTGTTTAATTTTACAATAAGATTTAGCAAGAAGCAAGAGTCAGCTTCAGCACTGTGCTATAACCTGGCTCTTTAGTCATCAGAACAATTCCAAGGGGCAGTACTGTTTTCTCCTCTGTTTTAGATGGGAAAATGGAACAAGTTGATGGGTGCCCTTGGTCTGTCTGACGTGGCCGAGGTGTGCACGCAGGTTTCTCCCACTGGATGGTCTGAGTCTCTGTGAGAGACACCTGGTGCTAAAAGTGTGATTGCAGATCTCACCTGGCAGTCCCCACACACTCCCTGGTTAGGAGAGCTGAGCCATCTGAGATGCTGACCCATCCTATGGTGGTTCTCAGTGTAACTGCAGTGCAAAGCTGTCTGTCTGGGAGCCACTCCTGTATAGCTTGGCTTCTTCTGCACTGCACCTGCTACAAACTCCACAGCTGGTGTCCAAGAGGCAAGAAAAGAAAGTAAGTGCAAGTCCTGCATGGCCAGTAATTCAGTGCATCCCTCAGGTTTGGAGGTCTCTGCCTTGGCACATTTGTGGGGTGACCTTAAGCAGCTTTTTGTACTCTCACATCTCACTTTGTGAATGCTAAGCGTTAAAAATCATCATAGTAAACACAAGAAAGAATAATCTGCTTTCAATTTCTTTTTCTTTTTTTTTTCTCCTTTTTTTTTTTTCTTATAAAGAAAGTGGGTCTGTGCCATCACAGGACTTTGTGCAGGTATGCTGGAGCTGCCTGTAGCCCTTGGTTTGTGTAGCTGGGACAGCACATAGCTTGGGATATTTACTTAATTTCTCATCCTGGATATTGGGGTTTGCATTGCAATATCTGCCCTGGCCCTTCAAGGCCAGCTTGGATCTGCCTGTTTGTCTCAGCTGTCTGTCCCCATGCCATGTCACTAAGGTATTCAGGCCTTCTTTCTCCAGGATACACAAACTGGTCCATGGAACCAGAACTCTTTGCCCAAAGCCTGCAGTTGGGCCAGCAACCCAAAATACATTGGCTTTTCCAACGTGGAGAGTTTGGTCTACTATGGACACATGAAACTGGTTCAAAACCAATGTCTTTGGTTTGTGAATGTCCCCCGTTAAGATAGGAGCAGCATCAGCAGCAAGGAGAACAGCCTGATCATGGGATTGCATGGAAGGGCTCATCTGCTTTGAAATTTCAGCCCCTTGAAGTGAGGGATATTTGAACTGTAGCTTCAGTGAGAGCAGTTTCTCGGGGGAAAAAGCTGTGGTGAGACATCTCTCACAGTGACTTGAGTATCAGGAGCCATGGCTTCTGTCCTCACCCTTGCTGCACACTGCTGTTGGCAAATGACTCATCATCTGAGATTTTTCTCCCCCACTTTTTTTCCTATCTTATTAAAATCAAAATTTCAGAATTACCTTAATGAAGGCCATTGTGGCCACTGGTGTTTTTTAGCTTGATGCAAGCTGTTGTATCTTCCTTGTCTTTTCCCTACTTCAGTTTTGGGGGATATAGGGGGGGTTTTCATATCTGACAATGTTTTCAGCTTAGCAAATGGCAGGTGCCTCTATAGGATGGTACACGTGATCTGTGCAGTCACAAGGAGAGACAGTACTTGCAAGTTTAGTTCTGTTCCATGCCCAGCTGTCCTTGACTGGGATTGTGACAACAGTGACACCAGGGTTCTGGAGTCATGTGTTAAAGCAGCCTTGTGATTTTCTAGATATGAAGTATATTTAAAGTATATTCTGGGGTAAGGCTATACTTCCTTTTTGGAGTGTGGTCAGACCTGTGTTCTTCCTGCTGATACCAGTTTCAGATAAGAGAGAAGGTCAAAAAATCTTGGTTTTATTTTTTTATAATTGCTTCATCAAACAAGCTGTAGCTGTAAACAAGGAAATTATTGCATATGCTGTTTGTGACAGGTTGTTGATTTATTTCTGGAAAAGAGTTCCTCTTTGCATTTTCCTCCCCAGAATTGCTCTCCGCTTTTGTGCAAAGGCGTGATACAACCCCATCATTTCTCAGAGACACATTGCATCAGAAGAGGCATATTATTGTATGATGCTCTTTGAGTCTGGCCCCAGCCAAGCCTCACAGGTCAGACAGTGTCAGGAAGGAGGGAAGACAACACCGTTAACTCTTTTAAAATCTGATGAAGGGGGCAGATAGATCAAGAGAAAAATTTGAGTGGGAGCTGAGACTGCTTGGGGGAGCTAGAAATTCTTCTTTAATCAAAATTACAGCTTGCCTGGGGCAGTCTAGAAATGATGTTTGGTGCCATCTCGCTGTGTTTTTGGGGCTGAGTTGTAGCCCCAAGTCCACCCAGCCTTGATGATGGAGAGAGGTGTGTGGGAGTAGAGCATGTTCAGCACTTTGTAGGATGAGAGCTTTTTGTCAGCTTGTGTGAAATAAAGTCAGAGCTTAGGGACAGAAGTGATGGGTGGTAAACAGCTTGAACAAGGGAGATCAGACTTTTCTCTTTCTGTTCACATTTCCTCCCTCAGTGGTTTCCTTCAGCTGTAATTTTGTAACTGTGTGCAAATTGGTCACAGTGACGTGTACTTATCAAAAACCTCCGCTGTGCATATGTAGTCTCCAAATTGTCCCTTATTCCTGTTGTAAGAGAGCTTCTGTCTGCAATTGAAGCAACTGGCTAGAGTTGTGCATTTTAAACTTTTGTTTTAGTGAAATAACACAAACTTGAGAATTGTCATTGCAGTTAATGATCAATAAAAATGAATGGTTTTCCTGCTGAAAGAGAGGTGGAAAAAGGGTTTTATTTGAATTTTCATCCTCTGCAATAAAATACTGTATCTTGTGCAGAAACTAAAAGCACTGTTAAAAAATGCTGACTGCCATAAATGAGTAATCTTATTTAGCGAAAAATTTTTTTTGAAAGAAAATCACTTCCAGTTTTGCCCTAGAAAAGAACAAATTATTTTTATGTGTAACATGAAAAGGAGCCTAACCAATGGGCAAAATAACCAAGCCATCCAGTGTTTAAAGCAGACAACCCAAGCATTAAGCTTCTCCGTGATCTATTACATTAAAATTCAGTCTTGGAGTTGATTCGATTCAGAAGCCTCCTGTCTCCTTGGACAAAAGGGAAATTTAGCTGGAAGTTAAGGTCTCTGTTGGCTCCCCTGGCTCCGTGGTCATGCAGAGGAGACTGCAGTTGGGGGGATGTGGTACCATGTCCTGCTGGATCCGTTCAGGTCCTGCCAGGCAGCAGGGGACACGCCACCACCCCTGTGCCCCATCCCTCTCCCGGCTCACTCACGTGCCTGTCACTGCTGCCTCCCCCCTTATCAGGATGAAGGTGAGGGAGGCACAGAGTGCTGTTACACACAGGGTGAGAAGGTGTCTCTGATGGGTTTGAATTCCAGGCATTTCAGCTCAGAGCTGCTGCAAACCCTTTGTTCTCTGAGCTGCAGCCGTAGCACCCCAGGTGTAAAACCATCTTGGAACTCTGGGGTGACCACACTGGCTTTTGGGAAACCAGCCACAATCTAAGCAGGGCTCCCAAGTGGCTCCTTCACTTGTCTCAGTTGCTGGCAGTCATGGAGACAGTTTCCATGGGCTGGGATCTCCTGCTCTGCAATGAATTCCCTTTCTCAGCGTACAGTTTCTGACGTAGCATGAAAGGAGCCGTGGTCTTTCAGAATCTCTGCTGCAGCTTCTTCTGTTAAATCCCTCAGCACAAGTTGGCTGATTCCTTATTCTGAATAAATTAAAAATATCTAGTCTTCCTTCTTAGAACCTGAGATCTACTCAGAAGGGAACCCTGCTCTTCTCCTGATACTTGCAGGCTTCACCTTTGAGCATGTCATACCATGAGTGCCTAATGCAGGGATATTTGGAAATGTTCCACTGCTGTGGGGGGCAGTCCTGACAGGGGCAGTGTCTGCATTAGAGGACTGAAGCAGTGACGAGGGAAGGGCCTGGACAGTGTGCTCTGCTGGGTGATGTTCGTGACTCGAGACAGCTGCAGGCTCTGCTGGTGCTTGTTGGTGGGGATGGTTTAGAGATTTTGCACAAAGCCCTCCCCACCTGAATGGGCCGGAGGAGAGGAATTTGGCACACAGGTTTCAGGCATGACTGCTATCTGTGTTAAGAAACAGACGTATTTTAAGTGCCTGTGATCAGAGGAGCCTGTTCAGACCTGGTATCATGCTATTCACTTCAGCTGGTTACTAATCCCGGCACTGAGTTTGACCCTTAAGCTTTTTGTTTTTATCATGTGCTTTGATACAGTCATAAAAATACTGACTGGCTGGCAGAGCTCCAGGGCTTGGCTTTATGTTCAAGCAACTGCAAAACGAATGTGCTTACCGTGGTTTTATGCTTCAGGATATTGTCCTTTCCCCCTGCCCACCCTCCACCCAAGATTATTTTAAAGCTCACGTTCTTTGTTCTGGGGACAACTGTGTTGCCCTCTGCACGCTGTGCAGGGCAGGTTCATCCCTGGATTGCCTTTGCTCTGGGCCTCAAACCTGGGTCTGTGGAAACACAGGGCGTCAGTGGAAATACTTCCCCAGGCACCATGGGAGAGGAGATGGAGTTGGAGGTGGGCTGGGGCTTGGGAGGCCCTCCTTCCCCGTGGTGCTGAAGCCTGTGCTCTCTCCCCACTCTTTGTGAAGCATTTGGTACTGGGATATCCCATCCCTGCTGGGCTCAGGGGCTGTGTGTGTCCGTGTGCCTGCACACAGAGTGAATCCCTGTGCGTGACTGAACTGCTGTGCCCCCATGCCAGCGAGTCAGCAGGCTTTTTATATCCCACAGGATTTGAGTGTGCCACAGAGAGACTCCAGGGAGTTTATTCTGCTGGTGGGAGGGGCAGCTTTGGTTGCATGGGGTGCACTGCACTGCTGCATTTCAGCAGTGTGCCGTCCCGTATTAGTTGTGAATTTAAATATAAATGTGCCCTTGATTCTTGCTTCACAAAGCTATTCCCTCTTCATTTCTGTGAATAACTGCCTTCCAACTCCTGAATTTTAATCTCTGCTCTACAGTACCCCTAGAATAGATTTTATCTGGGTTTAACTAGACCTTCCCTTACCATGCTGCTTCTCTATGGGCTACAGAGCAGTTCAGTCTCCCAGGTACTACATCCAGATTATATCTGCAGTTGGTGATAGAGAAATTGAAGGAATATACTTTGTGCCTGCTTTGTATAGGGAAAATGCAGCTACTGCTCTGCCCCTTCCTGCCAAAGGGCAATTTCATCATTGCAGAGGGATGTTGCGCCCTGTAAGAGCAAACTTACCTATGCTGACATGCATAGACAGGACTACTCCTTGAAGGCAAGTCCCCAAGAGAGCATCTTTCCTAGGCCAAGGTAGGACATAAAGTTGAGTCAGATGTTACTGACCTTGGGAATACATCATTCCCTAGAGCAGGCAGCTCCCCAGAATGCTCCCAGGAGACTTCTGCTTGTTCTGCTGAGATGAGGAGATGAGATGGAGACCTCAGTCCTGGTCCTTCTCAGGCAGTGCATAAACAGCTGCTGGGCAGGGACTGAATCCTCTTGGATTCTGCCTGTACTATTTGTTTTGCTCCAAGTGCTGCTAATAATTAGTCAAATAAAATTATTACTAAGAAAAGGAATTTGGTTTATTGGAAGAATGTTCCAGGAGGGTTTTATAGCTCTGGAATAGTATCTTGCCAATCAAATAAGTGTCAGAGAGTAAAGAGAAACACAGTAGCCAGCTTGGCAGTCAGTAGGACAGCACTGCCTGTAGTGCAAGGCTTAAAATAAACTTGGTATGAAAATGCATTATTTTATAGCCACGTTGGTCTTTTTTCCTGGAAAAAAACCTTGCCTCCAAAACATTTTTTCTTCTGTCTTGTGTCTGGCACTGTCAAGTTTACCTGTCCCAGCTGTTTATGTGCAGGTACTGGTATTCTCAAGCTTGTGAATTCCCACTGCATTTCACCTCCTTGTTTCACGGGACTGTAATACTGAAGCACAAGATTTTCTCGAAAAGTTTTTCTTCCCTTGTTTGAAAAGCCTTTCCCTCACCTCCAGATGCCATCCCCTCAGCTTTGAGCCGGTGACGAGGCTGAGTAGGTTCTTGGATTAGAGCTTCCAAACAAGGCTCCATTTCAGTCTTGTAGCTTCAATTCAGTTTACCTCTGGAAACACTGGTTCTTTTTAAGGCCACGTTCTCATGTTTGGGAAACAACTTTTCAATGTTTCTCAGTTCAGACTGGGCCTCTCACGAGCTCCATCCTCACGTCAATCGCACTGGCATCAGTGGCCCTTGGTGATGTGCTCACTTGAGGGTAGGAGCTAAAGTCTTTATGTTGTTTGGCTTGGTCCGAGTCCTACCTGGTTTTCTTGGGAGGAGTTTGGTCAGGTTGCTGAAGCTGTGATAGATATACAAGCCCATTTCCATGGCTCCTTCTGGTGAAAAGATGGTTTCTTGGCAGCTGAAAAAAATCACAAGAACATGAAGCTGGAAGAGAATTTCAGCTCATGTTAACCTACAAACAGGAGAGGCTGCACAAATATTTTCCACTGTTACCATGTTTGTTACCTGCTAGGACAGAACAGTTGCTAGGAGTCCAAGAGCTGCATCCCTCACACTGTGCATCTGAAATCAGTGTTTGCTTCACCACAGCAGTCTTGAATTTGTTTTTTTAAAGGGGTTACAAAGGTACATGCAAGGGCCTGGACATGGAGGAAGCTCAGCTTGAGTTAGTTTCAGGAAGAGATCTACAGGCTGTTACTATAGATAGATATGTCCAGTCTGAAACACTTGTTTCTGGAGGGTTTTTCTATGTGAGATAAGAGAGATGCTTTACCTACTTAAAGGGGGTTGTAGGTTCATTGCAATCTGTCACTGTCAGCTGCTGCTTTTTATGTGGCAGTGACAGGAATGGTATTTCCATCCCCTTCTCAGCTACAGGCTGATTATAGCAGCTGTGTTCCTCCATGGGAGAAAGGAATGGGAGTCCAACCAATTCGCTGGAAAATTGTTGGGAGCTATGCATTAACTGACTGCATCCCTTCCACTCTCTGGGTAGGAAAAAGAGACCTTTGGAAAATGTGGCTGTTGGTTTTTCTGGGATGAGGGAAAACCCAAGGCTTGCATGCCAGATGTCCTTTCAAGGAAAAAAAGAATAAAGTGACATGGCTGGGATATTATTTGGATTCTTTTTTAATGTCACACCTCGATGGAGTCTGAGGTTGTTACCTGGGGGATTGACTCTCAATATTGTGGCCAGATGCAGGGGTTGGCTGAGCTCCCTCACTTTGGAGCTCACTTTTAAATCATGCTTCAATAATTTACCCTGCCAAGGAGATTTGTAGTTCAGTGGTGTTTTGGAGTTAGTTTTTGAGCTAAGGAGGGCTCCCATCTCAGTGAGAAGGTAACTGGCTCTCCAGTCAGCCTCTCAGGTGTTTCCAAGTGTGCTGGTGGACCTGTTTGAGTGGCCAGATCTGCAGATGGGAATTCGTATCCCTTTCCCATAGATGGGATTTCTCTGAACTCCTGAAAAAAACTTCAGTTTTGCCTGTCCTGCTCCTTAAGTCCATGGGACTGCAATGGAGCTGATCAGCTAGAAGTGTGGCATTTTTCTGTTTTCTGTGATTTCTTGCTGTGATAGTGATTTGCTGACTTGGGGAGCTGGTGATGTGCTTGCTGGCTGTGGCTCTTTGTGGTTTCAAGCTAAGAGGCAGTGCAGCTGACAGACCAAAGCCATGTGGCAGCCTCTCCACAGAGTCCTGGCTGCTGAGTGACTGCAGTCATGGCTTGGCTTTCTTGCCACCATGGAGGGGCTGCTTCAGATCCCTCCCCAGGCTGCACTACTGTCAGTATGGCATCCACAGCTAATGTGGTTTAACAGGGGTTGGAAGTGTTTGTATCTTGCTGCAGCTGTGACAAGAATTGAGCCAATATGGAGAGGATTCAGTCATCTCTCGCTGAAAGTTGGCAGGTTGTAGCTGATGTGTGAAATTGAGGGTATTGGAGCAATTTATGTGTGCTACAGTTGTGGAGATGTTGGGCTGGAGGGTTCCTGCTCATCTCTGCAAGGCTGGAAGGGCATTGTTGGTTAGGGTTGTAGACCAACTGCATGGACTGTTTTTGAGAAAGCCCGGAATTGGAGTAGCAGGATGATACTCAGCAAGTCAGGATTTTCACAAAGCCCTAAAATCAACAGCTATAGAAGTCCAGGCACTGTAATTTGTCACTTCTTGGGACAAAGTGACAGAGAGGGAGACCTTGATAGTCACAGGCTGCAGATCAGTGATGAGAGTTAAGTGCAGGCTTAAATCCCATTGAAATCTCTGGATTAAGGCCCTTTCTTGAAGTTCACCATGTCCTTCAGTGCCCTGGCAGGCTGAGTCTCCAAGGGATCGCTGTTGTGATCTGCACAGGCTCTTCAGTCTCTGCCCTACACTTTCTAGGAAGATTTCCTCTCCTGAGGAGATGACATTTTTCCTTAGGACCAAAGCAAATCACTCATTTCAGTGTTCAGTAAAGGGATTTTTTGTCACCACGAAGAACAGGAAAAATCTCACCATCAAGTGAGGTGTGCCTCCTTGTTTACAATCCTTGAGGAACTTTTTGGCTGTCTTTGTGCTGATGGTGGAGAAGCCTCACAGGCAGCTAGGGGAGCAGAAATTGTGTCCTCTGGAGCACAGACAACGTGGGACACAGTCATGCAGCCCAAGCTGCACTCTTGTATACCCAATCCAGGGCGATCCTGGGCTTGCTGAGACACTCCTGGAGAATGCAGATGGGGCTGTGGTTTTGCCCTGTGGTCAGCCACGTCTCAGGGCTGGTGGTTATCCTCCACTAAAACTACCAGTCTGTTCTCCAACTAGCCTCCTTGGCCTACCCTCAGGAACAATTTGGGTGGTTAACAGGGAGGAGAGACTCTGGGAGCCTAGTGGTGTCTCTCTGGCACCCAAGCCTGTGGCTTTCTTGTCTGGTAGAGCTCCTGCCATCATTTTGTCCAACTTTGTCCCTTCCCTCAAGTGAAGGCAGCCACAGTGGCTGTGTCAGACAGGATTTGGGATGCCTTGTGGAACACTTACTCCCTGCTTGCTGCTTCCAGTGGAATTTAGTTGACCTGTGAGCAGATTTTTGCCCCAGATTTTCTTTTTTTTTCCCTTTTTTTTTTTTTTCTTTCCCTTGTAATCGATCCTCCTGGCCCCTGGAGTGATGAATCACTCTGCTGCTGCACCTAGGGGATGTCCAGGATGTCCATTCCTTCTTCCTGAGGAATTCCTATGGAATTGCTGAGGGTAGGCCCTCGCATTTGACAGTCTGCACCTGCTGGTGTGTGGGCAAGGGTTTACTTTTACCTGTGAAGGTGAAGAGCCAGCTCCCATCAGCAGCCTGCAAACAGAGCTGGGCCCATGGAGAACAGGGCCTGAACCCCAGACCTTCCTTTGCACCTTGTGGCAGCCCCTCTGTTCTGCCACAGAAGGATGCATGGAAGCAGATGGAAAGGGAAGCTGCTAGAGCACGGGATGCTTTCCCTTTCAGCAGAGCCCACCTGTAGCACCCATCTGTGAATCCAGTGATTTTACATCCATCTTCGTGTTGTTTGAAGGCAACAAGTGGTTTCTATTTAAAGAGTATTAATTTAATATTGCTGAAGCCTTAAGAAAAGGCACAGTGGGCCAAGTCCTGCTAGTTTTGCTTGTATTTCATAGGGCTGAGGAGGGTGAGATTTGATCCTCTTTGGATGTACCTCTACTGGAAGGGTGGTTGTGGGGGAGAGAGAAGAGACAGGGGAATTACAACATTGGAAATAAAAAATCCTACCTCTGCCCGGAGCCGTTTTGCAATAAGACACTTCAGGGTGTGAGCTAAAATGCTGTAATTCACACCTCGTGTGTGTTGTGGCATTCAGCCGACTGCTTCATGCCCTGCCCACGAGGGTGAGTGATTTCAGCTCAGCTTGCCCCCTGGCCGGCCCGCCCTCGAGCAGAGATCCCTGCATGGAGATGGCTGCAGGGCTTGTCTCTCCTTCCACTTTGCATGTCTGCCTCATGGTAAATTATAGTGGTGCCTCCAGCTCCTTCCTGTTTAGCGCTTCATAAATTAGAATTTAGAATCACTCTGGGGACCCAGGTGAATCTTTTGAATGAGGATTGGAGCCAAATTCTCATTATTTTAAAAGGGTCAGGCACGTGGCAGTGTTATATCACTATCGCTGATGCTGTGCCGGAGCTCATGTGCCCAGCAAAGATTTGGGGCTCTTTATGTGAGTGGGCTGACCCAGCCAAAGTGCTTTGTAGACCAGCATGGACTGACAGTGCTACATCATAGAGGAGACACAGGTCAGTGTCAGTTTGGGCATCTCTGCATCATGCATGCCTTTCCTTACTGTACATCCACCTTAACTTCAGCCTTGTAGACATTCGATATCTGGTTGAATTCGTCTCTTCCTGCAGGCAGAGGAAGAGGCACCTCTGGAGATGGATGTGTGTACCCTTGGCACCTACCTAGAGAAGGATCTGAGATGAGTAGCTTTGGCCAGTTTGAGATCCCAGGGTAGGATTGCATAAAACTAGGACTTTTTCTCCAAATTCTGCCTAGCAAATTCCTGCTGTCTCCAGATGCTGATGTGTTGAGTGCAGCTGTATTAGTTCTTGAAAGCCTGCTGTTACAGACAGTGATCTTTCTGGGCTTTGGGTGGACACTTAAGGAGATTTAATGGAGTTTCTGTCTGTGCAACATTCATAATTCCCTTTAAGTGGCTAATAGTGGGAGAACATTCAGGCTTGGGGAGTGAAAGGAAGAGGTTTGTTTATTGTTCTAAAGCACTGTAAGCCCTGAATTTGACAGAAATGTAAACTTATACAGTCATTTTGCTGATTCATGTTTTATTAGTGATTTTGATAGAACATATAATATGAGCATGGCCCTAAAAAGCTTATTTCTAATGGGACACATGCTGACTTGCAGCCACATACCCTCCTTCCAAAAACGAGTGACTCCCAGGGTATGTGAGGCTTGTTCCTGGGCTGTGAAACAAGAAGGAATTAGTGTTGCCACTGCCACCTCTGGCAGCTCTGACAAACAGCAGTGTGTGTTTCCAGAGAAGATGAGTTTTTTATGGAGGGAAGCTGTGCAAGTGACAAAGCCCAGCTTAGAGTGATTGAAAATCCCTGGGAGTGTTCTTCACCCCTACACTGAAAGAGACCGTGCTTGCAGCAGGAGCTCAGGTGGTGGCTTGTGCCAGTACATGAGCCAGGTATGGGGCTGGATTTGGTGGTCAGGTTCTTTGGCAGTATGGTTACAACTGCTGATAATCACCACCTCCCCTAATTTTGCATTCTTTTAGGGGCTCATCTCCTTTGTACCCCACGTACAAACTGCAGAGAAGCAGCTTGGGTTGGTGGGCAGTGCAGGTCAGTAGGACAGCTTTCTCCTCTGGCTGCAGTACAGCCTGGAGACTCATCAGTTCCTCATCTGGGGGTGAAGTACGTGGGACTGTCCTGACCAGCAGCCATCCCTGTGCCCAGCAGTTGAACAGCTTTTCCTGCCATTGGATCCTTCTGTTTGCAGGGTTTAAAGGGAGTGACATTTTGAGCAGAAATACCCAAAGCACGGTATTCAGGCTGAAAGAAGCATCTCTCCCATCGCTGTGCATCCCAGCAGGGCAGAGCAACGCTCCCTCCTCCCGGTGTGCTGGATAAAGGTGTTCTAGAAGCCACTGAGGATGGCTGAGTGTCCCTCTGCCTGTGTGTGGCCCAGGTTGCACCTGCAGGGTTGGAAAGGGATGGGTTGACGCTGCCTGTGACAGTCCTGCGCGGCTGGGGCGGGAGAGGGTGTTCGTGCAAGTGGGAAGGCAGGAAGCCAAGCGTGGGAAACGGAGGGAAAAGGGGGATGATTGTGAGAAAAGTAGGAGGGAAGGAAAGGGCAGAGACAATAGCTCAACTTAGCAAAAGAGGCAGTGATTGAGGGTGTGAGGATTTGGCACAGTATCTTCCTGAAAACCCTGAAGGTCCACAGGAAGAAGGTAATTTTGTGTTTAATTGAACGCCGTGCCCTGCCGGGAGGGAATCCTCCCTCCCATTCTGCACAGGACTCTTGCATCAGTTTTCCTGGCTTGGCCAGAAGGCTGGAGGGTGAGGGTTGGAATAAGGAGGGTGCTCCAGTTTGCCTCTTAGGCATTTTGCAGTGCAATTCAGACATTGTCTGCAAGACCAGGACACAAAATAATTTTCTTCTTTCACTCTTCTCCCCACAAGAAACATGGATTTCTCTAAAGCCTGAAGTCAAAGGACGCTACAGTGAAAGACATTTTTCCAGTGACTTCAGCATTGTGTCTTTCTGGGGTTGTGGAAATTTGTTCCCTTTTTTCCAGGAATTGGTTTTGCATTGTCAGGATTGTTGTGTAGAGAACAAGCACGTTCATTCTTTTATATTTCTATAGATATCTATAGATATATATAGATATAGTCATGCAGTATAAGTAAAGATCTATGTGCATCGCATGTTTACGGAATGGTGTTTGTTTTGAGAATAGCCCATGGCAGGGGGGTTGGCAACTAGATCATCTTCAAGGTCCCTTCCAATCCACACCATTCTATGATCTGTCAGTGTGTTATACTGGCAGTTCTGGAATGCTTTGCTGGTTGATGTTGATTTCACATCAAGTTTTATCCTTTAGTCATGCATGAAAAATGTACTTGCACAAATAGGATAGAAACTAGAAGAGTTTGTTTCAGAGTTTTTTTTCCACACTTAAAGTACTGTGCCCCTCAGGTCTGGCTTTGTGAATCTGAGGGTCTCTTGGTTTACAGGAACTTTTTGTTTCCCTCTACTCAAAATGAGAAGGAAAAAAAAATCCCACTATTCTATGGCAAAATCCCAGGAGATTTCCATTATTTGGACTAAGAATGTCCCAGGGCTTTGTCATTGTTCTGGAAGGGCCTGGAGGAGTTTTGCTCATTTTCCCAGGCCCTTGCTTTGCTTTTCCAACACTGCATCTGGGGGTCATACATAAGGTTACAAATCAAAGCTGGAAGATTTGCATGCTAATATAAACTACATGCAAGTGTTGCTGCAGAGCCGGAATCCTGAATGTTGGAAGCCAAAAGGGAGGCTGGGTTGTAGCAACAACGCCTCTTTTGAGACCACAAGGCGGGGAGCACTCACCATTTGTGCAGGCGAGGGGCTGTAGCTACAGCAAAACTGCTCTGGCCCCGTGTGTGAAATGGGCTGGGCAGTACCGTGGTGTGCTGTGCCTGCATGTGGCCACAAGCTGTGCATGCTCCAGCACTGCACATGAGCTCCACAGCTGGGGAAATGCATTAGTCCAAGCCTGCTGGTACCATATAGAAGGGCCATGGTTCTCAGAGCAGAAAGTGCTCCAAGAGATCTCCCACAGGCACAAATAACTCGGTGCAGAGGTGGGTGAGATTTGGTGTTAAGTGGAAAACGGTGATTTCCGGGTCGTATTTCGTCTCTCTCTCTGTCTTGTCAATCTTGATGCACTTAACGGTAGCAAGCAGGTTTTTGTTAGTTCTCATTTGACCAAGCTATTCCTGTATTCCTGACCCCAGGGCACTCGATGACAAAGATCCCTTTGTCTGAAATATGAGCAGAGCTCTACTTGTCCTATTTTGAACATCCCTCAAGTCAATTCCTCTTGTGCCAGAATTAATTCAGCTGCTTCTCTCATAAGCCTCTTTGATTTGGCAGCATCCTTCTGATACTTTAGCAATGTTGCTTTCATGTGAGGTTTGGTCCAGCATTATGAAGGGAATTAAATTTTTCCTTTTGGCTTCTGTGGGTCTAATGATGCTGTAATGGCAGTCAAAACCAGATGCAGGTTGCACCTATTTGGACCAGGATTGGATTTAATATACAAACATTGCCCTCATCTGAATGATCATCATCACTGGTGACAGCAGAGTAATCTCTTACAGCTGAAGATTGCAAGATGTGTTATAAACTAAAGAGTAATTTAAAGATGCTCATATCTGCCTCAATACTTTCCTGTTAAAACCCATTTCAGTTGAAGCAGAATGAAGCAAGTTTTGAGTCAATTTTTAAGATTTGTTCCACTGTAGAGAAGAAGGGAAGGGGAATTAAGTAATTTCATATAGAAAAGTAATTTTTTAAAACTGCTGTTTCCCCTTGGTGTCTGTCCTTTTCATTGCAACTGACATTATGATGTAGGAGCTGAGAAGTGATCGGCTTGGAGGGACCTCCACCTCACTTCCTCATCCAGCACTAGAGCACTGGCATAGAGGATTTCCACATTAAGCTGTACTCTTTGGGGGTGGTATCTTTCATTTCAGAACAACTTCAATTGCAAATCAATTTCTAAAACCAATATAGTGAAATTGATGTAATTCCTGTATTCAAAATTGGTCAGTGAGACTTGGAGGATTTAAAATTCAAGCGTGTATTTTGTCTGTTGATAGTTTCTTTTTCTAGTTCTCTTTTCTTGAATGGAGATTCTCTTCTTCCACCAGGACATGCTCATGCTTTAGGGTCCTCATGAAACACCAACCATCTGCTGAGGAGAAGGACACAAGCATTGAGTTAAAATAGTTTATAAGTCAGATGGCATCCAGATTTAGGGGGCAGTAAGCTGAAAAATCTTTACCTTCAAGTGCAGCTGTATTATTTTTGTTTGCTTGCCTTAGACAGCCTTTCAGACCCAGGTAGGGTATTTGAGAAGACCACAAGAGAGGCAGGTTTCGCAGAGAGCCTGTATTTTCTTGTTTCCATTTTACATTTGTCACTCTAAGACTCTGATGGTTTGTAGTCTTAGATGTTCTGTTTTCTAATAATCTGTCAACTCACAAATTGCAGACACTGAGTCCTGTGGTTTTTCTGCCTCACAAATAGTTTTCTCACATGTGGGAAGTAAATGCAGGTGGATTGAGACAGACTGGAAGTCAAAATATGAGTCCACATTGTGCTCTGCACAGATGCTCCCTCTCCCTCATGCACACATGTAAATGTAATGGGTGGATGTTGTCCACTTCCTTTGTCTCTTCCCCTTGCAGGAACGCTGCTGATCTGCTTCCATAAGCTGGGAAGTGGTAGTGGAGAGTGGCCAGTCTTTACTAGTCCTGTTTCTTATTCCCTTTCCATAAGCTGTAGCTGTTGGATATGCTGGAGTTAAGATAGCCTTGACAGGTCTTTGACATGACCCAAGATATCAGTTAAAAACAAACAAAACCCTGCTAATGCAGCACGGATACTGCATGTCTGCAAGAATCAGACACATCATATTCTGCTCACACACTCCCAAGAATGAACTTAAATGAAGTAATCAAACAAGCCTGGCAAGAGGCTCAGAGGTGGTTTGTAACCAAGCTGGAGGACTCCCAGCTGTTCCAGTTCTGCAGCTCTCTGGTCAAGTTACTGCCACAAATCGTAGGTGCAGATTCCACTTTTTACCTTTTTAGGCCTCTCATGGTCATTTGCATGGCCATGCAAAGAAATACAGCAGGGAGGTTTTTCTGCTTTTGGCTTCATGCTCTGATTGTGTGGGGCAACTTAGCATCTTCTTAGCAGGAAGATGGTGGGAAGGCCAGAAGACAGTGTTTAGAAACTCAAGTTGGCAAATGCCAAAAAGCTGAGGGGTGAAGTTGAGACTCAATCAGAATTTGAACTGTGGGCTTTAAAACCTCACCAGTGCATGAGAAAAATACGGGAAGCTAAGTATTGTCTTATTCTGCCCATGTAAACGCGAGCTGGATTTGTCATTCAGACACAACTCTGTTCTCTGTCTGGTCTGTCCCCCTGAAGCTAGGAAACCAGCAAAATCATCCAGCCAGGTGCCTCCATACTCAAATGAGTTCCTCTTCCTGGGTTCCAGTGATGTCTGCTGGCTGGCTTGAGGCAGTTGTTTGCTATTCTCATTTGTTTTGAAGTACTGGGATTTGGCAAAGAGAAACAGATTTCACCCTGGTTACTGCTGCACCAGGAGGAAGATCTGTGCCCATATAGGTTGCAGTAGTCGTGGGGTTTTCTAAACTAGAATGGACCCAGTTTGAGTCTTGAGAGTATGGCTAGATTCGGAGGTAGAAAGGAGTTTATTTTTCGTGTTCGCAGAACAGATTTGGTGTGATATGGCCGAAAAGAGAAGCAGCATTAATCCAGCATTAATCCTTTTACACTGTAGTTTAGAAATGAAACAAGATCCAAAAAAGAAATCAGTGAAGAAATGAAAACTCTCATATTCCCTCTCCATTCTTTTTCTCTCCCCTCACTTGTATGTTTATTTTGACTGTAAATTAGCTGACAAATTATGATGGAAACTGGCATTACTATGTCCTGCTTTAGTTGCCTTTGTGGTGGCTTCTCATGGATGAGAACTGGCAAATGCTAGAGCGCTTCAGTTTGCTCTCTCCCAGCATACTGTAACCCTGCTTTGCTTCCAAGACTGAGGTACGTGCAACATTTGTCCACGAGACCCCTGGGTCGTTTTGGCTTTTTCTCAGTTACATTTTCCCTGTTGGTAATGGAAACACGAGCTGGGTAGAGGGCTGTCTGTGAAACCACATCTGGTGCATGAGAAAGCCAGACGCCCCACACCTGCGTGCAGCCCGCATCACCCCCTCCTCAGGACTGCTCTGAGGCATCCTGCCCTGGCAGCAACCGCCCTGCAAGGACCTTTCCTGTCTGGGGCTCCCTGGGTCTCATATTTCTTCCAAGTCTCATCTCTGTTTCTCAGCTCAGTCTTCAAAATCCTGGAGTGAGAACAGCTTTGGAGTGGGTTTGAAAATAGCTCTTCCTTGGCCCTGGCCTGGCTGAGCTGCAGTACCTCAGAGACCATCGCGCTGAAAGGTGACCTCATTGCATGGCACCAGTGATGGACTTACCACTGGCTGGGGGCTGAGGGTCTGACTTCATCGCTGTGGGCATTTCCCAGGTCTCACAGTGCTTTTTAGGGCCTTTTGGATGCTAGTGAGCTGGGCAAGAAGCCCATGCTCACTGAATCCAGAGTCAGATGTGATCCAAGCCAAGTGAAGGCACAGGTGACGTGTGTGGGAGAAGGTCTTACAGTCTCCGTGCTTGTTCCTGAAGCATTCCACTCTTCCTGTTGCCATGCTGGCTCTTGTATAGGGCAGGAATTAAGGACACTAGGACCCCTCATCCTGGGGAAGCCCCAGCTACTGGTGCCAGTGCCTTACAGGGTAGAAGAAGATACCTAAAATCAACCAAACTGTATCAAGAAGCTGAACAGCTTTGCTGCTTTGGTCTTGTGGGTACCAAAATTGCTGTCTCTGGGCTGTTATCACTTCAAATCTGGATCTGGGCCAGCACCAACTTGTGCTCATCAGCACATCTTTGACGTTAAAATGGTTATGCAAACATTGAGTTGGTGCAGTGGCTTACTCTGGTAATTTAGGGCACAGATGTATGTTGACTTTGCTGCAGTTTAAGTTGTTTTAATGCAAACTGCCAGGTAAATGAAGCAGCTGAAATTGCTGCAAGCCTTGCAGGAGCTGAGTTGACTTTGCATGGAAGTGGACCAGGGAGCATTCACATGCTGAGCTGGGCTGGTGGAAAACTTCCAGCTCACACGTGGTGACAGCATCAGAATACAGGAGAGAAGGTGCATCTTTTCCAACTCAGTCCTGATTCATAGGAGGACAAACATCCAACACTTTAATAGGAGTCTTTGAAGAAACTGACATTTTCCAAGATAAAAGGGGATATGGTGATGGTATCTGCATACAAATTACACCATAGCATTGTCTTTTGCAGTCACAGAACTCTCTTAATAGCTGGTATTTACTGTAATTACTTATTAAAGGTTCACAACACTCTCTCTTATGTGTGCAGGGATATTTCTTGGTTTCTGCTCTTCAATCTTCCCTTTGCCAATAGCTCTTGTATTTGTGTATGTTCTTATCTTGGTTTCATCAGACGACTGGTTTCAGACTTTTGTCTTCCACTCCAGCTCATCTGGCTGGAGACAGTAAGACATTAGCTGCTAAAAAAACAGGAGAAAAATCGGTCACATGAGAATAACCTTAATTTGTTACCTCTGGGGCTTGTGCTGGCTAGAACTAGATATTTTCCATTGAAAACAAGACAGTCAATGATAAGGTCACGCTCAGTGACGCTAGAGTGGATGTGTTTTGTAGTAGGAAGTCATCTCTCCTCATTCCTTGTGTAGGCAGTAAAGGGAGAGCAATGACTTCAGTTTACAATAAATTTTCTGCTCCGTGGTAGGTAAAGTAGAAGTTTCCCAGAGCTAGAATTAAACAACAATAGTTAGCAGCTGATAAAACCCCCCTGGCACCCTGCACCTTCTTTCATAAGCCGTGAATATTAAGAGCTACTTATCAAGCTCAGTTCCTGATTAATATTCTACAGTCTTTAAAGGCCTGCTTCTTGTTTCTCTGAAGAAGGATTTATTTTAAAATATAATAATAGATCAAAGAAAAGACTGGACTTGGGAAATTAAAAGTTGAACATTCTTAGTGGCTGGAGCATCCAGTGATTGTGCAGTGAGTTGTTTGTCATTTGTACTTCAATTTTCGTTCATCGTTAAGGACCTTTTGTTAAGGATTTTTAAGGTGAAGCATTTGAACAGCACCTGTGTTTTGACTCCTTTATGGTTATAAACATGGCAGATACATAAATCAGGTGTCTTTGCCTTTAGTAATTAATTACTGTAGTAATTTGGAATCTCAATTGCAGTTTAGTTGTGTGTAGGTAAACACTGTACTTACATGAAAGGGCTTGCTCCAAGACATGTAAGGTACTTTGATTTTATCTTCTTTTATCAGGACAGAATGTGCCAAGGAGCTGGAACTCTCTTGTGGGCAGGACCAGCTGTATGTTGGAGCGGTGGCTTGTGTGGCTCAGTTTTGGGGAGTTGTTGGATGCCACAGAAAGCCTTCCCTTGGCTCTGCAGGCGGCTGCGAGAGAGATGCTGGCTCTGACGGGTGTTGGAGTGTGGGATGACTCTCCCTATTTATCTGATATTTCGTGCTGCCTCCTTGTCCCTTTGCATTTGCATGACCCTGGGCTCCCCCAGGACTGCTTTTCTCCTTCTCTTTTGGGACATTGTTGATCACTTTCACAGCAAGCCATTTTAAGATCTGAGAAAAAAAATGGTGAGGTAAGCTGATGTAAGGTTTGCTGCTCATGAAAAGATTATGCATCTGACCAAGGCAGCAGAAGCAAATAACTTCCAAACTCAGATCTCTAAGGGAGAGAAATGTGATAGCTAAGGCTTTTAAAACCTCTAGACCTTGCATTTATAATCTGGCATTTTACAAACCTTTTTCAACCAAACAGTTATACCCCATTATTTTAAATGACGGCTTTTAAGCAATTTGATTTGGGCAAACAAGCAAAAAAGATCAATAGCTGTTTTAGGTTTTGCACCTGTCTCCCACCAAGCAGATTTTGAGCCCACTGGTTTCTCACTTCACATAGCACCAGGTTATGATTAAAGGCTTTTCTTGCTTCTGCTTTAATCTTTCCATGAAATAGAAGCCAGTGCATCTGCATGCTGCCCCATCCATCACTTGCTGAGCTTGAGGAGAACTTAGGCTCAAAAAGATTTAATTGCTATCCTAAATGTGCAGCAAAATCCTGGCTTGACTGAAGTCAATGGCAGCTTCATTCCCACAGAGCCTGAATTTCAGATCTGGGGATGTATCTGCACCATGCAGTGGGGTGCTGCTCCTACATTTGTTCCCTGCACCAAATAAATCCAACCTCTTGCCCCGAATATCCCTGTGCACCCAACTCTGCCCCTTCTTGTGTCATGGAGGTGTTGCGCCATTTACTGCACCACCAAACTGGAATCTTGAAGCAGGATTGACTTCTGCCTGGATTAGATTTTGATCAAGCAGACTTGTAGGCTGTTAAAAATTTCAGGAACTCACAGTTTTTGTGGGTTCTGAAGAGTAGCACGGAGAAGCCTGAAATGCCATGAAATTCAAAGTGCCTGGATGTCTGCAGCATATGTGTTTTGTTTCTAGTTTCTGAAGAAAAGATGTATAATGAAGGAAAAATTATAATCTTTATTTGCATGTGCAATATGTTTCTCCTCCTGTCTCATCCCCTTTGTGAGAACTCAGGGCCAGAATTACAGTATCTGAAGTTGCTTTTGGATCCCATTCAGCTCCCATCTGTCATGATCTGTTTTTAATCGAATGGGTTTTCCATCTGAAAGTAGCTGTTGGATAGAGAATGAGTAGAAATATTTGTGTGTGAATTAGCTCAGAGTGAAGCTACAAACTTTTTTTTTCCCACAACAAACACATGGAAAAATATTCTTCAGCGTAGTGTGGCCGGCCTGAAAATTGGCAACAGCAGTTTCCTTCCCAGGCTCTGACTCCTCTGCCTTGACTGTGTGGGTAAGATCTTTAAGGAGGATCTGAAATCGTCATGTTACACAGTCCTGTCTCCCCTCCATGCAGCAGGGCAGTGCTGGTCACCCTTGTGTGTATGGGCATTGCAGGAAGGAATTTTGGTTTGGTTTTCCAGGAGAATTGTGAGACACAGCAGAGTAACGTGGGTTTGCTGAGAGTCAGGCTCTTACCCCTGAGCAATCTTCCCTTTGCCAGCCTCAGTGGTCTCTGGCCTGGTGGGAACAGCAGACATGTTTGATACAATCATGAGAAAGGCCCCAGATCTCCTTAACAGCCTGTGCTCAGCATCTCCAGTTCTTGAATGCCATGAAACTGGGCTGCAAGAGATGGGAAGCCATCTGCCTTGGGGACTGAACGTGGTTATAGCAAGCAGAGAGGAAAGTATGGCTGCAGGATCTCTGTGGTTTCTGGGAGGATACCTCTCCTACTGGGAAAGAAGAAGAAAAAAAACCTCCATTGGTGGTCCTTGGAATAGTGTTGTTAAGCCCAGTATTCAACACCCCTTCAGGGATTTTAATGCAATAATTTTTATTGGTAAAAGTACAGAAGCAATTGCATCAGTAGCTTGGAAGATGGTCTGGTGTCTTGGGGGGGGAGATGGAGAAGAGGGTGATGCTTATCCATCCCCTGTTGCTGGAGAGCAGAGAGCTTCACTTCTGCATCCATGGCAAAAGGGAGAGCTCCTGCTGCAGTGCTGTGGCTGAGGGAGGTGGAATGCTTTCCTGTTTCCTCTGCCAGATCATTATCTCACTCCATATGTGAAACCTGGAAATTGCTTTAAAGGCCCAGGAGCTGTCCTAGCTGTGATTTTCATTATATTGATGTTACGTGGTCACCCTTGATAGCTCCATCCTGTGTTTGCTCAAGTCTTGTGTATCTGTCATCAAGGCAGCAGGACCAGCATTGGCCTGAGGGTAAGTGTATGAGAGCGCAGAACCTGGCACATTTTTAACTTTTTAAAAAAGTGTTTTGGAGGTACCAGGGTCGAAAGGAAACATTTTTGAGTTTTGTGTGTGTGTATATATGTATGTATATGTACAAGTTTGTGTATGTGTGCGTACGCGTGCAAACAATTTATCACAGCTTCTGGCGAAATGGTGTTTCTGTAAGAGCATTGTTTTGGGGGTGGACTAGGATTGGACAAGGGAACTCCTGGGCTTATTCTGGGCTTCTGTTGCTGTTTCCATCAATGTAGGGAAACGGTGTTGCTCTCACTGTCCGGATTTACATCACCTTCCAGTGGGTGCCAAGGGTGCTGAGTGCTCCAGTGTGACTCAGCGAGAGCTGTGTGCTGTGACAGGGTTCAGTTGCTGTCACACATGCATGGGTGTGAGCAAGCAACTGTGCTGCATGGCTGTAATTCCACAACACCTGTGGATCTGCGTTTCCTTTGAATTTCCTGTTGAACCAAAGCCACTCCTTGCTTGGGAAAGATGACAGCAGCATCTCCATATACAAAGACAACCTGGAGCGTGGGGTTGGAGATGAGCACCCCACGATGAGCTGTTGCTTCAGGGATGGAATAGCTCTCCCAGCTGTGCCTGCAGTTGGGCCTGGGACCCTCCAAAGAGGATAGAAGGCAGGGTGTGCTACCACAGACCAGAAAATGTGGCGTCGCTCACTTAGAGCTTTTATCCCGGGCAGAGCACAGTTGGTGGGAGCTGCTGATTGCGATGTGTGGGAGAGCACTGGGTACTCTCCTGAGATTTCTGTTGAAGGCTGCAACAGGCTTTAATTTAGGCTAGTCCTGCACCCAGGGTTATGTTCCTCACTGTGAGCAGGAATAGCCAGTGAGATCTGAAATTAACCTATGTTGACTGTTCAGCCTTCCGATGTATCCTGTGCTTCCTGGCCCAGGCTGATTTGTGTTTTCTTTTCCCTGAACAGGTCTATATCATCAATGTAACATGGTCTGACCTGACTTCCCAGATCATCTACAGGAGATACAGCAAGTTCTTTGACCTGCAGGTGAGTCTGTCCTGTCTAACATAAAATATTATTTCTACTCATGCTTCTAGTCATGTTTCTAGCTGGGTTAATAGTGCCTTTAAATAAGGCTTTGTGCTTGTTTGGTCTGTTACATGTCATGATCTTGAAACTTTTCAGACTCTGCCCTTGTAGGGTATAAGATAAGTGGGTGGTATGCTCACAGTGAGTAACTTGCACTGTAAAGATATTTAAAGCTGACATTTTCATGAATGGTTCCTATTGAAGAGGGGATCTAATTTTAAATACTTCAGATGCACTTAAAACAGAGAGAGCCCTACATTTCGGGCCCCCAGAAACTACTTACCCAAGTAACTGAAAACAACAGAGCTTTTGCACATTCCCACAGCAGTTCAGTAATGGAGATTGCAGTGGAAACCTTCCAGTCTCTCCTCCTAACCATCTACCTAGCCAACCAGTGTCCTGGCTCCTGCTGTTTTGTACAGCTCCTTTGCTCTATTCTGTGCCTGTATATTTAGATTTCATCAAAAGCTTTTTTGCTGGATAGCTGCTGACCAAAATCTGAAACCAGGAATCAGCTGCTTCATTTCTGGTAGTTCCCAGGCACCTGCATGGGTAGGAAGAAATTTGGGGCTGGTATTCTGTTTGGCAATAATCCAGATCCACTGATATTTTTGTATCATTGTAGCTTTTTAGGCAGCAAAACTGTAGTAGCCTGGGGTAAAAATAAAAGCTGTGGTTTGAGAGACTCTTGAACTTTGGGGTAAAGGTTGATTTTTGGACTGGAGCTTGTGTTTGGAGCTAGGCTGAGGTTACAATATCCTGTAAGTCTTCAGGGTCAGTGTTGAGGATGTAGCTGACTGCTGTGTCCTGAAAAGTAACACTGAGCCTTTTCACATGGTAAATTAGGAAAAAAGGGTTCTTGTTTGAGGTATCTTAAAGAGCTCTAATTTTCATCTTTGCTCCTCTTTATGTTTCATTTCTGGTACTTGGAAACCTGAAGTCTCTAGGCTGTTTTGTAAGCTGTATCAGTTATTATGGTCTCCTGGCTCTTCAGATGAAACGTGACCATTTCTACAGCCAGTCCTAATTTCTGTCTGCTGTGTGACAGGAAGCCAAGAGAGGGATGTTCTTAAGCTTCCTCTTATGTCCATCTCAGCTTCTTACTGGGCAGAAGTGCTAGGCCTGCCAGTCCCACTGCTGTATGTCAGCATCTTCTCTGTGTCTGCTGTACCTGCTAAAGATGCACAGCTCCCTAGTCACAAACATTTATTGTCAGCATGCAAACTGTGGCCAAAACTGGTTCTTTCTTTTTCTTTCTTCTTTTTCTTTTTGCCCCCGTTCTGTTTTCATGTCTATGTTGTTCTGGGTCTCCCGGCCTTTCCTGGTAGGTTTGAAAAGTTCCCATCAAGTGTGGAGTTATCAATGGGGTTAGTGTGTTGGACAGGAAATGATGTCTCAATCAGGGAGTGAGTCCTGAAAGGTCCCATTGATAAGTGCAAGGGGGCCTAGCCAGTGGAAAACTCCTGCTTGCATGAGGCTTCTCCCCCCACGAGAAAATACTACAAGAAAGTAACAAAATTCCCTTCTTTAACCCTTTTCCTTCCCAGGGATCTCTGTCAGGGCCTCTACAGCAGCCTCTTTAGCTCTTGCAGTGTGAGGTGCAGAGTTACAGGAATTGAGGTCTTCACTTGAGATTTCCACAGTCCTGCCATGTCTCTGTACTATGTCATTGTGTCCATCTGTGCCTCAGTTTCCTAGCTGTGAGATGGGGACAAGGCCCTGTGTGCTCAGGCTGCCATAATGTGCTTTTAGGCTTCCAAAGGCGATAGGTGATTTTTTTTCCCCCTCCTATTACTCTTTCTGAATTTTTGATAATGCCTGAGCATCTCTTAGGTGAGGCAAAGGAAGCTGCTTTGGGTCTTGAATAGAAATTTGTATTTCCAGCTCTCATGAAGCCTGCAAAGAGAGTTGGAAAAGCAAATGAACGCTTAGGGGCACCTTGGGTAACCCTTGAATTCTGGGAAACCTATAGCTTGATGTGCAGAGATTCTTGCTCAAAGAGAAATTCGCTCCAGATCTTGGCATGACTTGTGCTTTCCAGATTTTTGCTGGAAGCTTGAACTTCTAACCTAGCACTGCTTGAACGTGAGGTTTGCAATCAAATACCATGCATGGTGAGGTGGTCTTAGCATAATCAATCTACTTTGATAATGTCCCTGCTTATCCCCATGAGGCCCTTCCAGGAGAAAACCAAGCAACTGCGCAGGGTGTAATGCTCAGCCAACTCATGGGCACCACTCATGTCCAAAACAGCTGGAGTCCCCAGGTCTCTGCCAATTCCACTCACCCTGCTGTGTCAATGACAGAGCTGCACTTCAGGGCTTCCGAAGCCTGCACGTGTCTCATTTGCTCTTGACTGGAAGTGGAGGAACAAGGGCTGACTTGTAATGACTTAATCAGGGCTGCAGTGCCTGGCATTGACAGTGACACTGGATACGACCCTTGGGGAGACCCAGGGGGCTGCCCAGCAGCGAGAAGAGAGGAATACAGATAATTAATTTCACTACTCCATTTTCATGTTTCTTTAGAAAAGAGCTGAAAAGACCCCGAATGGCTGTCTCTGTGGGAAGTGGCTCAGTGGTTTTGAGAGCTGTAGCATTAGTAGAAACTGCATTTTTTTTAAATACTTCTTTGCAAATTCTGTTAGGCACTGCAGGTGGTAAGAGGCTGCTCTGTCCCAAGGATTCAAATCCGAGAAGAGTTTGGCTGTGCTATTTCAGCAGAGCATGTGCTTGAATTGGGAGTCAGGTTGTTTTCAAGTTGAATAATAGGGCAGTAAGGCTGGTCATACCATAGGATTTGTTTGCCCCACAAAGGTGTGAGAAGTACTGCAAACAACCCAAAGCAGTAAGCCAAGTGTCAGCCCTGTGCTGCTTCAGTGAGGGCTGGATATCTCTAAACACAGATTTTAAATTAAATTAGGTCATTACTGCATCATTTAATTGTGCAAACAAGTCACATCTGCTCCTGAGCATGGGTCAAATGATACATATAGGTGCCAGTGTTTCAGTAAATAGGATTGAAAAGATTGAATTAACTCTGCACAGATGAAAGCATTACTATAAATTGCTTGTCAAATCCAGTTATCTGTTGTCTTTCACCCTGGGGAGACATTTGCACCTGAGCACCATGTGGGGTCAAAGCTACCTCCTAATGCAATGTTGTTTTCTTGCACTTACCTCTGCAGTGCAGAACAGAGGAGTGTGAGCAGAGTGATGTGAACATCATCTGTCAGTAGTGCTGACCCTTGTGACAGGCTGGTGGCTCACTGGGGCACGTTCTCTGGATGCTGCTTGAGGTCTTCCATCATCATCAATGGATTTGCTGGTGGTGGTTGCAGAATCCTGTCCTAAGGTGATAGTTCAGTAATGCTGCTGTTGTCCCCAAAGGAGCTGAGAAAGGACACTCCTTTATTGCGATAGCAGGGATAACTCTTGACATTTCTACTGTGCAGTGGAAGACATCTACAGATGGAAGGCCTGTGTTTTTCTTGCTTGAAAGTGCTTTTGGAGGCTGTTAGCAGGATGGGGGTTTGCAGTTGGGTGTGTGCATAAATAATTGCCCAAAGCATAAGGTGTGGAGAAGTGTGGAGATGCAGACAGCTCTCACCCTCCCAGTGGCCACGCTGGGCTGGAAAAGAACCACAAAGTTTGCAGCTGGCAAGTACGAAGGATGGACCTTTCCCCTCTCCCCATATCACCCTTGCAGTTGCCCAGTACCACCCTGGGCTTTTTACAGCTATTATGACCCCAGTTGGGTGCAGACCTCACTGCTAAGAAAGCCCCTCGCCAGCAAAGTGAGCAGGGAAAATGGGACCAAGGATCCATGCCTGGTCTCTCAACTTCAATCACTAGTGGTCATCTGCTCTGTTTTATCCAGTGACTCCAAGTGTTCTGCTCTGATTCCATGCCTGTGTTACTCTGCCTGTAGTCAGAGCACGAACAGGACCAGCACCTCAGCAGAGGGACCAAACCCTCTGTTCCATGGGGATGGCTGTGTCTCTGTCTGCGGAGCTGGGGGAGGATCCTTTCTCGCAGCAGGTGTAATGCAGCTTTCTCCAAGGGGAAACAGAGCCAATGGATTTATCAGCATGCCACAATCCCACATTGTGTGTTTGGCTGCATAAGAGCTGAAAAGAATCCCTGCTGGAGCCATGGCAGGAATGTTAGGTAGGCAGATCTCAGTCTCTCCACACAATGACACACGCAGGCGGTTTGGCTGCAAGGAGGTGTCTGAAATGCCACAATATTGAAAAGGCAAATAAGCAAGGCTCTGTTCAAGCACTGGCTTTGTGTATCAGCAAAATATTATCTGCCCAACATGGTTTGCTGATCTAAGCAGGTTTTCTTCAAAGTGGCGCAGAAAGCAGAACTCACTAGCAGCCAATTAGAGCATTAAAAAAGTAAAGACTATCAAGAACTTTGTTAGGAAGAGGAAAGACATGTAAGTTGTTTTCATCGTGATGATAAAACGTCAAGAGTTTCATTTGTTATTGCTAGGGTCATCCTGATTGTTTATAGTGCTATAATGGAGTAACTGAACATTGAAGATGACATTAGACAAAAACGGTAGTATAAAAACTAGTAATTGCAGTCTGTGTCTCTGTTTTTTTTCACTCAGACTGGAGTTCACATGAATGCTGCTGCTGTCGATCGCTGTCCTGTTACACTCTTCTGTAACAACATCCCCTTCTCCATCACCCCAAGCTGTATCAAATAGGGTCATGTCTACTCTCACTCCCAGTTTGCCATGTGCCTGAGCACTCTGGATTTCACTGGGTCACTATGATTTGAAACAGGACCTGGTGGCTTTGGCATGCAGGCTTTCTGGGGCAGAGCAAAAAGGGAATTCTGTGTTTCTGATGGAATTGTGTATATTCACTCCAGTAGTTAGTCAGGGTTCATTGCCCACATGGAAACCTACAGGTGGAAACCTAATTCTGGTGGTCCAGTGCAGTCTAACTCAGTAATGATTGTTTTTGTAGGGCCTCTGATATTTCATGTTGTTCATGCTTTTAGCTCTGCAGAAGCAGTCAATGGACACGTTCAAACATGCACTAAGTTTATCAGTGGTGAAGAGTGTAGGGAAGAATGCAGTGGGGCAAGTGTTCTCCTGTGTCTGCAAATGCTGACTCCTAACCCTCAATCCACCAGGCCTCTTCAGCAGGATGAGCAGTCACCCACTGGCCTTCCCAACCATCCAGAGCAGCAGGGTCATTCTGCAGTGGGTGACCCTCTCTTCTGTAGGTGTCCCCCTGTGTGGAGCTCCTGGGTGGCACTGGGGGAAGGGAAGGAAAGGGAAGGGGGGCTGCTGTTGTGGCTCTGTGCGAGATGCAGCTTGCCCCTCTTGCGGTGTGGGAGGTTTGTGTTGAAAGGATTCCCAGCCTCTGACGAGCTCAGGGAGTGTTTCTGTTGGGCTGTGTGCGTGCATCTGAGGTGCCTAAGGAAACAGGCAGGAAAGCTGGAGGAGAAGGCGGGGTTGAATGGGGCAGGGGTGGAAGAGCATGGCAGGCGTTGCTGCATCAGGCTGTGGTGCAAGTGCACAGTGAAATTGGTGTTTCTCCTGCTGGGCTCTGCATGTGCCTCCCTCTGCTCTGGGCTGTGCTAGCCTTGGCCGGGATGGTCTGGGTTGCAAGGATCAAGTTTCCCCCATTCCCTTGGTGTGGGATGCTGGGCCTCAGCATCCTGGCCCTGCTGTAGATGTTGAGAGCTGCTGTGAAATCCTTCTCCAGACCAGGGGCCTGGCTCCATATCTGAGCTATGAGGTTCAGACCCATTGCTTGGCTTCAGGGACATCCCTGATAATCTTGGAACTGTGGGGATGGATTTACTGCAACAGCTGTAGGGTTTCATTTATAAACAGCTTCCTTAAGAGCATTATTGAAACTGAAACAAGACTGGGAAAATTCAGAGGAAATCTGAACGTGGGTCTGTCAACACATCTGTTCCCAAAGGTCAGTGCTGGCTCCTTGGGGAGAAATGGCACATCCTTTCCTCTGAGTAAACACAGGCGAGTTGTTTGCTGCTGTTATCCCAGACAGTGTGTGGAGAGGCTGGCAGTGCAAGGTTTGCAGGGGATGCAGTGCAAGGTTTGCAGGAGGAGCCCTGTGCTGTTGTCTGTGAGGGCTGACTGTGCCTCCTGTGTTTTGGCAGCTGTTCTGGAGCTCTTGGTACAGCCACACTTGCAGGACTTGGCTTTCAGTAGGAGGGACCCCTCAATGCCTGCTTTCAGAAAAATAGCCCAGCAGCAAGCTTGTAACAGGCCTTCCCAGGGGAATTGAGAAGCCCCTGGGAAAAAATTAATAGCTGACATGGTTATTGAGCTGAGAATGGTTGTCCCCACTGATTTAAAAGCTATCTAAATACCATTTGTCCTTCCAGCCCTCAGTGCCTTAGGATACCAGCTGGCTTGGGGCAGTATCTTTGTGTTCAATGAATAAATGGAATTGTTTATAGTTCTTATTTCCATCATTATTTAAATGTTTGCTTGGCAAAACAATCTGTTGAGCTTCCAGTATTTGTTTTTAAAGAGACTTTACACGTCAGACAAAGATGAGGGCCATGATGAGGAAATGGCAAAGTGCCTGCCGACCTACAGTAGAGGTGCATTGAATGACCATGGCAAAGAACCTGCAGTTGGGAAGGTGACCCAGCCTATGGGAACCCTCCCCTTCGTACTTCTTCCCTTGGGTTCTGGAGCATAAAGCTGACACTTGAATATTGCCCCCAATCTGCAGCATGGGGATCTCCTGCAGGGTGGCTACAGGGCAAGATTTGCTGCTCAGCACCAATCCACCTGTCTGGCCAGTACATGGGTGACCTTAGAAAGTGAGGTGGTGGCTTAGCCAACTCCTCAGGATGTGACAACAGCAAGGCAAGAACAGAGGTGATACCCATGCCACTCTGTCTTGGTGGTCTGGGCTCTATATGTACTTAGGCAAATGAGTTTTGTTTGTTTGGGTTTTTTAAAGAAATTTGGGAGCATCACAAAGAAGTTGTTGGCTTCTTAGCTGTGTCCTTTTAACTGTATGTGGTCTGCCTCTAGCAGGCACAGAAAACAGTGAAATGAGTTCAAAAGTGTTATTTTCTAGAATTATTCCCTTGCTTTCTAGAGTTTTGGTTTGTGTAAGTTGTTCTTAACCATCAGTACCTACATCCCCCACTTATGGCTGGCTTGGAGGGTGTGAGGATGTTGAAGAACCTGTGTTGTGGGAGACAGCCCCAGAGAGGAAAAGCAACAAGTTCTTCTTAATGAACTCAATCGGCTTATATCAGCTGTGGAGGACTCAGACCTATTTTCATAGCTGTTGGTTGCTTTATGTGTTAAAAATCCAATGTATCAGGGGCATGAGCCCCTGCAAGGTTGTGGTGCTAATGGAAATCTAAAAACATGCCTGAAATTGCCAAAAATTCTGAACCATGGTGGAAAGCTTTGGTATGGGGTCCAGACCTGCTGATTTTGTGCCTGGAGAGTATCTCATACAAGGGATTATGCAGAATCGTGGTAAAAACTGGGCTGAAAGTCTTTCTTCATCAGAGTATGTCAAGACTCAGTGTATACCCTCTGTGTTATCCCTCTTCCATCTCCATTATGTTGGTGTTGGAAGCTCTCATCATAAATCTCCACAGCAGGACTTAAAGCTCAGCCTTGGGAGCAGCCCACTTGTTTGTTACCCTTGTTCCAGGTTTTGTTTGCTGGAACAATAAAACACAGGAGAGTGGTTTGGCTGTGGGACTGGACCCAGCCAAAGCTACAGCTCTGGGGCTGCTGGCCTCACACAGGCAGCAAATTCTCCAAGTGCCACTTTATTAGCCTATTTCCTCTTACCAGAGATCAAGATCAGCCTTTTATTCTTTTTCTGGAACATCTGTGTGAAAATTAAATTCCTTGGCAGGATTTTTCCATGGCTGTTTTTATCCTGAAGCACCCAAGCCCCGAAAGTTCGGGCATGACAATTCCACCCCTTCCACTCCATTGTCGCTCTCGCCTAATCGTACTCAGCTTTCAATTATTTATACTGCCGGAAAATTGCATGGAGTTCACACCCCCAGCCCTGAAACACAATTCCACTTTTGTGCAGGGAATACAATCCTTCACTTTCATTAAGTGTGCAGGGACCAAGATGAGAAGTGCCTGTTGTGTTCGCATCCCTTGGCTCGTGATGAGAGGAGCTGGTTGTTTTCGCAAACGTCCTAAATAGCCCTGGAAGGGTTACGGGGAGTTTATTTACATTATTGCATTTAAGTGCAAATAGAAAATTGCCCTGCCATAATGGAAAGTTTATGCAGGGCTCTGTCAGGGCTCTTTTCCATGTCACCTCACCCCTCTCGGCTTTCTGCTCTGACAGGCTCAGATGTGGGAAGGCCCTGTCTGGAAGGAGCAGTAGCTCTTGGTCCTGTCACACCATGGTTTGCTTACAGGACACAGAAAAGCATCAACTGGCGTCTCTTCCACTGTGGACTGTGTACAGTCCTGCCTGCCATAGGGAAGGCTTCTGATCAGGCTCATCCCAGCCTAATTTATGAGCACTGGGTGCTATTTGCTTCTTCCCTATAGCATCTGAATGACTAATGACTGACCTTTTCATCATCAATGTATGGAGCATGAAGTTGGGAATTTGTTTGCTCCCTATTCCCTTCCTGCTTGCCTCGAGTCACAGCATGGTTCTCCTTTTCTGCAACCAG
Organism: Picathartes gymnocephalus; assembly: GCA_013390045.1. Taxonomy (NCBI): domain Eukaryota; kingdom Metazoa; phylum Chordata; class Aves; order Passeriformes; family Picathartidae; genus Picathartes; species Picathartes gymnocephalus. The sequence continues at coordinate 171,302 of WEKY01025773.1, forward strand.
AGCAGTTTCATGTCTCGTGCAAGTGCAAGTATTCCCACTGCAGAACTGTCTGCTGCAACTTTCACTTCCCTCCCTTCAGGGGAAGCATTGAAGTGGAGCAGTCAGGGCACTAAAACCCACAGAGCTGAGGAGACACATGGTGAAGTCACGCAAAAATCAGGACTAGTGATGCTCTGGGGGAAGCACAGCTTTGTGCACACTCCTTCCTGGGTGCCCTGTTTGAACAGCACCCAGCCAAGCTGAGGGCTTTGCTCTCCACCTTTTGCTTTTCCATTTAAAAAGAGAGTTCTGGTCTGTCAGATCTGTGCAGGAAAGGACTTGAACTCTTATAGCACATCAGATCCTTTGGCACTACCCTGGCTGGCAGCCTGCTGAGTCCACACCTGCCACTGAACATTGACCCACACAAGTGGCCATAACTAAAGTTTTTTTAAGCTGTCCCATCTGGGACCCTGTGAGGGTGCAAAGGCAGCAGAGCAGGGAGTTGCAGTCCAGTGGGGAGGTTTGCACTTCAACAGTTGATGGCAGGAGCTGTGAATGAGCTCACAAAGGATTAAGCAGAGACTCAAAAAAGCATCCCAGTGTGTTTAGGATAATTTCTGTAATTCTTCAGTACAAGCAGAGCTCTCTATTAAAGCCATTCTTGAGGCATCAGTGTCGATGCAGGGGTGCCTCTGATTCACCAGATCAGTCACGGGCAGATCCTAATCGATTTAGTGGTGCTTTTGCAAACAGAGGTAACATCAGAACCATGTGTCTGGGTCTTGATGCATTTGTTTTTTAAAGGGTGTGTTGAGAAAACCAGTGAGACTTGCTGAGCTGGTCCCTTCTAGCCAGGTGTTTTGAGAGAGGTGAAGGACAAACCATGAAAACACTGTGAAAGAGAGGGGAAATGCCAGATGGGAAGAAATTAAAAGCAAGCCAGAAAATGACAAAGTAAATTGATAATAGGGAAAAAATTGTTTCAAAGGGCTACGTTGAGTTTAATGATCAAAGTTTTGTCTTAGCAGGGAATACACCTTATCTACCTGGACCTAAAAAGTATTTCACAGACTTTTATCTGGATAATCTCTGGCTTTTGACAGCCCAGTGAGTTGCAGTGTTGTAGCCTCTGTTGTCTGGGAATCTTTGACATCCAAGTCCAGGCTTTTCCTGGTCACTACAGTGATATGCTGCTGCTGCTTGAACAAAACTGGTATGTGTCTTCCTGGTGAAGAAAATATGTTGTGGGATGGCACATGATGAACACCTGCATCCCTGTAACAAGTCCAGGTTGTCTGGTAGTTTTTTGGTGTGTTGGTAACTGTTGGTACAGCTTTGCAAAAACTTCTGAGGCCCTGTGCAATGCTCATTGTGTTACTGTGCTGAGGGTTAAAGGGTGCTGGTTGTTTGCACATAAGGGTAGGATTTGACATTTGGTGCATCAGGAGATGGTAGAAATTCATTTGTCATTGGATTCTGGGAATAAGGCAGATGGAGCAAGTGGTGTGCTCCATGAAGGTGGTCCCTGGCTATCCTTACGTAAAGGGAAAAGTTTGCAAAGGATGCTTCCAGGGTAGAGAGGAGTCCTATGAAGTTTCAGGTTGGTTCTGGGTGTGGGAGAGCCCTGGATTATACAGCTGAGCAGGGGTGTGCTGTGAGCTGCAGGAGCACTAGGGCTGTCAGTTCCTGCCTGTTGTTGTTAGGAAACCTCATGCTGAATCCTCTTCCACTCTTAGGTCAAAATATATTTCATCGCCTTAATGTGGAAATGTTTTTTGTGTAATTAGGAGCTCGGAGTCTGCGTTGTGGAAGAAGGAGGGGGAACTTCTGGTGCAGCAGGAAGGTTATCTGGAAATATCCACCCATAAAATGGGGGCTATAATCAGCCCTCCTGGAGAAAGTTTATTCGTTAATGTTTGTAAAATGCTTTGAAGTCTTTGGCTTGGAGTGTTTTTAACAGAGCCAAATGTTAGCTGTATTGCAGTAGCTAAGCCAGACTGTAATGACCACGTTCCCTCTCCTCCCCTTGAGCCCCCAGCCATTTCTGACATTTCTGAAGAAGTGAAACATCAGCAGAGTGACCAAACAGAAGTGAAGTGCTCAGCAGAAATATAAGTACTGCTTTTCATTCTTGGGATTATGTCCTGGTCCCATGGAGTCTTGTGGTCAGAAATGGAATTTGTAGAAGGGATAAAGAATTTATTTCTAAGCTTGTACTGTGTTATCTGGTAACTGGTTTAGGGTCCCCCTGAGTTAGGATGCACTGGTGGCCTTTGGGTGGTTACAGTTATCCTGGCACATCTCCGTGGGAAGTCTCCTGGGTGAGACTGGCATGATGGGAGGGAAGGGAGATGTGACTATTGCTGGAGTGCATGGTGAGCAGGGGAAAGACTTCACTAAGGCAAAACAAGGAGGCCCAGAGCAGGATGCAGGGAGAGCTGGTTTGATGGGCTGCTCAGCTCTGACTGCCCCTAAATTTCCCTTGCTCCATGCCTGTTCATTTCTTACAGCATTGTGTCTGCCCTGTCAGTAACAATAGCATTTGGCTTTCATTTTGCTTGCTTTCTGGTCTCAGGAGGTGAAACTTGGTGATGGCATTGGTGGCAGCAATGACCATTCTTTTTCTTGTGAAGGAACTGGGGGCAATTCAGTCTATGCTGTGTCCCTGTGGATAAGATTGCAGCACAGAGGCTGTAGGTAAATGGGTGTGCCAGGAGTCGTGGGGTAAGGACACATCCCAAAGAGCGAGTTACTCTTACAGAATTGTTCTCTGGGTTTGCAGGCATTTGCTCTGGGTGGCAGCTAGAAACATCTCATTAGCATGACCTGGTGTGTCATGTGTTCAGACACGACCCATACCTCTCCTGGCCAGCTCTGACACTCTGGCTTGTCATGTATTTGGCCTCACCCAGGGTTAGACTGAGATGGCTTCCTGCCTCGGGGACTGCATTGCTAATCTTTGCCTGAAGATTTGAGGTGCCCAGACATGCCTTGGTATGGGGGAGGCTTCTCTGCATTGTTATGATGGGTCTCAGCCGGGTGAAAAAGGAGATGTCTGCAGCCCAGAGGCTGAGCACGCTTTGTTGCATGCACCCTGTAGCAGGGAAGCTGGGAAGGTGGTTTGGCCAAACAGAGGCACCAGCACCTTCCTCAGAGACTTGAAGTTTCTAGTGATCCATCGTCCTTCGAAAGCACCCTCTGACCGTGGAGCTCACAGCCAAAGACTGACCCAGCCCTCGCCTCTAATCTCATCTTTCCTCCAAGAGTCCAGTCCCTGGAAAGATGCAGCTCTCCAAGAAGACATTCCAGGGGAGTTTAATCACTGCACTCGCTCCAGCCCTGCTACGCTTGTGGTCTAAGCACCTGCTGTTTCATTTAATTAGCAACAAATGGGAGGCGTGGGTTGGCGGAAGAGAGAGCAGCACCCTGGTGAAGTATTTGCTGCGATGTAACGTATTTTATTTTGGGTCCGGAATGGAGGCCATGAGGAACATTTTCCAGAGGGCTCCATAAACCACCTCTGTTCACAGGGTGATTATTTGAGGAGGGAGGGGAGTGTGGATTTAAATTGGTGCCGCTAATTTCTGCAAACAACCACATTACTTTTAATTCATACTCCAGACTCCCTCCACCCATGGTTTGATGTTGGGAGCTGTGAATTTTCCACGTCATAACAAAGTCCCTCTATAAAAGAGAGCCCTTTAAATATATTTTTTAAAATTGATTTCAAATACATCAGGCTCTCAAATAAGTCAATATTCAGAATGGAAAACTAACTCTTTCCTTCCTTCATAGTGACCTGCTCATATATTTGTATTTCAATAACACATACCAGGTCTGAGCAGAGCTACGTCTGTCTGGTGTTAGGGGCTAGAAAAGGCATGAGAAGCTGCAAGATAAGTTGAAAAAAATAATGCCTTTGTTCACCATGATTATTTAAGCTTGGGAGCTCTCTGTTGAAATCAGCGTGTTATGTTGCCAGCAGCATTTTACCGTTGTAAGGAAGGGAGATGGGGCCAACTGGGAAGGCATGCTTCGAAACTGAACCACTTGTGCTGGACAGTGACTGTGCCCTGCCTTTGGGAGATCAGCAGCCAGAGCTCTGTGCAGGGAAGATGACAGTCACAGCTTCCATGTGCTCCAGCCCACCAGCACTGGGGCTCTTTTCCTCCGTGGGGGTGGCAAGGTTAACAATGATCTCTCATACTTGTACTGGTGCAAACTGTAATTCTTAGTCTAAAGGCACAAAATGTATATTGGCCTTTGTCTGATTTTCTTTTGGCAATGAAAGCACCATAAGAGCTGCAAGACAGGATATTGTAATTTTTCCCTGCCCTGACTACAGCAGGAGAGTTGGGTTTTAGAGATTTGTCCTTTGGATTCCATGTTCTGAAAGAGTTCATCTCCCATGGATTTAATAGGATAAGTTAACATGTGGCTGTCAGGTATCTATATGCAATGGTGACTCTGGTCATGTCAAGAACTCAGACTGATCATTTTGTTCTCATGTGGAGTTTTAAATTCAGTCCTGGATATTGGGTTCTGCTCCAAGGACAGTGAAAGTTCACAGAAAATTCTCATCTTCTGAGATTGTCATCATCTTGAAATAGAGAAATTCTTGCTGTATGTCCATGCTACAGACCTTCATTGTTAGAATAAAATATTCCAGTTGGAAGGGACAGAAAATGACCGTGTAGTCCAGCTGCCTGGGCACTTCTGGGCTGACCAAAAATTAAAACAAGTTAAGGGCATTGTCTAAATGCCTCTTAACTACTGAGAGATTTAGGGCATCAACCACTCCTCTAGGTAGCCAGTTCCAGTGTTTGACCACCTTCTCAGTAAAGAATCAGCCAGTTTGTAGGTACTTATTGACTACATAATCATTGTATGTTCACTGCTGTCAGTGGGGCACCATAATAGCTCCTGGAGACTTCCAAGCTGGGAAGACAAGTGTAAGAGAGGTTTTCCTGGGAAGGGAATTTGGCTGTGCCTGAAAATCCAGTGGTATCATAAAAAAACCCCCTGCCTTTACGTGAGTGCTGAAGCATGGAAAAGTGGCCTCTGCATCCTAGAAAGCATTGATTTTTCTGAAATTGGCTCTTTCTCTTGTTTTTTGGAATCATTACATTGATTTTTTTAATCTGCTTGCAGGCACATAGGGCACCTGCACATGTCCCGCAACTGTCAGACTCCTGCAAGTTAACATTATACTCAGAAACAACGCCAAAACCCCCCCAGCAGTATCTCTTCCTCATCTCAGTTTTTCCTTCTTTCTCTCTGTTCCTACCTGATGATAGAAATAGGTTCTTTCTGCATGGATCAAATATGGAACCAACACCTCGAGGGACTCATTCAGAGCCAGGATATGAAGTCTGGAGTTCTTTTTCTACCTCTGACATTTGAGAGATGCTTTTAAGTAGATGAGATACTATTACAGTGTCAGCCCATCTGTCAGCAGAATTGGTGTTTGAATCCTATTCCTTTGCTCAGTTTTAACAGAAAGGCAAGTGAAGCTGTCTGGTAGTTTATACCTTGTTGCATGTCTCAGTATGGTTAGGAAGAGAAAGCGGTTTTTGTTTTCAAGTCTGTGTTGTACTTGCAGTGTTTAATGCTGTTCAGTCCCACATCCAGGCAAGGGGATCACCTGCCCAAGCTGCTCTTGCAGATTCTCTTGTAATGGAGAACAGCCTTTTTGCCTCCCCTTTCGAAACATGAGCATCTTCCTCTGGCTTCAAATCCTTCTCCAGGTTGATACTGATCTGCAGGGTTCAAAGCAGGGGTGGGATTTCAAAGCCTCCTTGACCATATTGGGTCTGCAGTGTGACGCTCAGGCCGTGTTGAAAGCCTGAGTTTTGAGGCACATTTAATCACATCTCTGCACCTGTTAGGGTGGAAAAAATTTCTTCTGAGTTTTGTTTCTGTTGTTCCTAAGCCACTCTCAGGTTTTCCTTCATTCTTGGCCATGCAATGTTCTCTGGCATCTGACCTCATGGAGAGACGTGCACCAGTCCCAGATGAAGGGCTAGAAACAGTTGTCTGCACCTGGCTCAGCGAAATAGTTATTTGTGTGTATGTGTGTGTCTGGGAGTGTAATTTATTTGGTCAGTTACTTGAGCCAAGGGAAGCCCTAATTAAGCAAGATAACTTTGCATCTGGGTTGCTGGCAAAGAGCATTCTCTGTGCTGGCCATGGGAGTGTAGTTTCTGCCCTCTCATGCCTTTTCTGCCCATGTGTGATGACAAAGGGAGGTTGGCAGTAGCTGTGCTTTTATGAGGCTGGTGTCTTGCTTTCTGATGGAAAATGGGCCATTCTGTGCTCTGATATTTTTCTTACTCTCAGCAGAGTGCATACATCGAACCTAATTTTTGAAGTTGCTTGTGCCCAGTAAAAAGCAGTTGATGTATCATTCCACTTCCCACCTCCTCCTCACCACTTCTTTCTTGGTATCTTTTTCTTTTATTTATTTAATTGAACTTTTAGTGCTAGGTTTTGCAGATGGCAGTTCTCTAGACCTGATTCCTTACAGCCATAATGCTGAGGTGCTAAAGATAGATAACCCTATGGAAGACACGAGGTTCATGTGGGCTTTCAAAACCAGCAGCCAGGTCTCATAGGGCAGTGCCATCAGACAGCTTGACTGCTGCTCATAAGGGAATTACAGGGTCTGGATATGGTTTGAATCTCTTTGATGCAAGTTCGTGTCTTCCTAGATACTTCCTGGAAATATCATCATGTAATTTCAGGAGGGGTCTGTGAAATGTTAATTTCTTACCTGAGCCAGGGACTAGGGCAGAAGAGAGCTGTGTGGTACCTGCAGCTTGTTGGCTAGGCTTGGACTTTCCAACACATTTTTGAGGATGTTTCCACAATCTGGACATCTTTCTGATGTTTCTTTTTTGTGGCTTCATGTGATGGAGAGGAGGAGAGAATAGATAAGTGTAAATCCACAGGGAGGATGAGAAATTGCCCTGGATGCCTGCACAGTGCCCAGCAGGGCACAAGTGACTGTTGTGCTTGTTTGCCCTGCCTGCCTGCCCCATCCAGATTCTAAAGCTGGCCACAAGATGTGGAAAGGCATAGAAATCCGCATAATCACTGCTCTTGTCCTGGATGGACATCAGCCTGCCCATCAAAGTAATTTGTAAGTCACCTTCCTCCCCTCAGAAATATTTGGGAAGGAGCTGCTGGATGTGATGAGTTGTTGTGGCTACAATTTCCTGTGGCTTGCTTTCCCCAGCACCCTTTCCTTGAATCACCCAAGCACACCTTGCATCAGTGCACACCCAGTGTGCACCCTTCAGCTGGCCACCATGGATTGCATGTGTGGCCAGGCAGGCTGGAGAGCACTTGTGTTTTTGTTTTATGACTGAGTGCATGCCTAGTTAAGTACAAACTGTTGCTGGTGCTGCACTGCTCCTCGTGTTACTGGAAGAGTATCTGCTAGGGGAGAGCAGGCATGGATGCTTACTGGCAAGCTGGACATGTAGCAACTGCATTTGAATCCATGGGTGCTGGTGCTCAGCCCATATGGCCCTGCAGCCACCCCTGGCTTAAAACTCTGCTGCTGCCCTGACAGGGATGGGCACAACAGCTCTGGCTTTCAAGGCAGCATTGTGCTGCCTGTGGTGGGTGATAGTGTGCTGGGTACCTTTTGCACCTGGTACTGCTGGCCATGGTCTCACCATCAGGCCTTGCAAATGCCACCAGGCAGGGATATAGGCTGGAAACCTCCTGCGGAAGGACAGAGCTGGAAGGAGTCCCCCTCCTCCTGGATTCAAGCATCTGCCTCCATGTGCTTTTTCTCCCTTACAACTTGTAGCAGTTTTCTCATCTGCAAGTTTGGAAAAGTCACAGCCCTGACAGTATTTCTTGACAACGTGCCTGTGCCACTTAAAAGCTACTGAGATTAAAAAAAGACCAAAATAACCCCCACTGTTGTCAAAGACCTCCATCGATGCTTTTCATACCCTGCCAAACATTACATGTGATTAGCCAGTATGATACACAGAATAGCATCTGGTCCACAAGGAATGCGTCCAGAGATGGATGATTATTATCTGAATGAAAATCCCGGAGTAGGGCTCGAGCCTGCAGAGTGTAACACGGGGGCCCTGTAAACACTTGGAGTGCCCACCCGGCTCCAAGCAGCACACTCAGCCACCATGGCTGCTGTCCAAGCCTGTCTACTTTCCCAGGGTTTGCTTTCATTCTCAGTTAAATTAATGAAAGTCCTCAGACAGACTTGTGCTTACAAAAATAAGATTTCAGTCATAGCCTCCCTTCTTAGGGTGCTGGGTTGTGTTTGTCCTGCAGAAAGTGTTGTTCCTCCTCCCACTGCAGTCGTGCGTCATGGTTCTGTCCATCTACAAGGTCCTTTGGGACAGCTCTGGTCCCAGGTCCCCTGGGATTCTCCTTCTGGGTATGGACTTTATCAACTCAGCTGTTACCCAAATTCCCCTTTTGTTTCTAAAGAGAGAATGTTGTCCATGCTGCATGTTGGGGCAGGGACCAGAAGGAGCTGGTGTGGGTCTGAGTGTGCAGCTGAGGTGCCTGTGTTGTATGGTTGTGCTAGCTTTGGGAGGGCTCTTTAAAACAGCTTTTCTGATAGCCATGAACTTTGTCCTCCCTGTCCAGAAATAAATCTACATAGAGAAACCAACCTCTGAGATGCCATTACAGTAGGCACCAGTAAGGACTGATTGTTGCATACCTAGGTTTGTTCTCACATTGTATTCAGTGTGTAAATCCTTTCCTCCCTGCATTGCAAGCCCAACTGGACAGCCAATGCTTTTGGAGTCTGCCCTTCCAGGCACTGAGCACCTCTGCCGTCCCTGCGTGCCAAATGAGTCCCTGGGGAGATGCCAGCACGGCACCCGAGGCTGGGCAGTGCCTGAGCTGATGAGCCCCTGCTGGGGCTGGGGTGTAAGGCTGGCAGCTGGCTCTGAGCTCTTGGAAACCTCCTCTCCTGCTGGCTGCTTGTTACCTCCCTGGAGGCCACCAGCAAGGTATCTGTTACATGTGCAGCCCTCTCTGCCTGCCCGGGTGATGGGATTAGTTGTCTGTACTCCTTTCTAAATTGCCTCAAAGACCAGATACATGTGTTTGGAACCAGATATGCAGGCAAAACATCTCGGGGTTTGGAGGTAGGGAGAGAACAAGAAAAGAAGACAAAAGAGTCTCCTCCCAGCGTGGAGTTAAAACCTGTGGTTATGTTGTGCTTGGCACAGTTTCCTCATTGTACTGTGCTGGCAGATGCTCTCCCCAGAGCTATGAGAAGTGTCCTACAGAGATGAGTAGATACCATTTCAGATGGAGCTTGTGCAGTAAAATGTGCCATTGTGTTCGGAGCTATTGTTTCTGTTTTCAATATTGAAGTTACTCATGGTTTCCAGGGGACAATATATCAAGCAAAGCTAACAGGCTGTAGAGAAGATGTAGATTATGAAAACAGAGGGATTAAGTTTCATACATTTGGAGCTATAGTCCCATCTCTCTCTTAGCAGTGGGAGCAGGGAAGTACTCTTGCAGACTCACAAAACTACCAATTTAAATGTGGGTGTGTTTTTAACAGGGTTTAGTTAAAACTATGGTCAGCACTGTGTGAGCAACTTAGACTCTCTAAGGATGGATTCTGTGAGTGCAAGTTCAATGACTATCCAATATATAAGTTTGGTTTCAGAGAGTTTCTGTGCCAGGTTTTGCACCAGTTCAAACAAAACCAGTTTGCAAAGATGGGGTCTGGCTGGCTGGGTAGTCCCTGCCTAAAACACCCATGAAAATCCACTGTTATCTCTTTAGGAGAGAGGAGTAAGGAATGGTAGAAGAGGTTATTGCATGGCCAGTGTGATTCTCCAGCTCCTGACATCCCTTTTGGGGACTGTCTGAACCCAGGAGGGGTCACACTGGCAAACAAGGGGACCCATTAATGAAGAGCCAGCCCCTGTTCCCACAAGATGCCATCCTAAATCTGTCATGTTACAGAGCAGATCAGGAGTTTGGTTCCCTGGATGATCTGACAGCACTGAACAAAACAGAGGTGAAACCAAAATAGCTTGTAAATCATGCTGGCAATATTTGGTGTGTGTTTTTGCTAACAGTAAGGATGCAATTAATACCAGCCCCCTTGCTAATGGCCCTTTTGCTGCTTTTGAGATGCTTCCTCGAGCACCCTGCTTGCAGCTGCAATGCAGTGTCTGATGCTGCTGCCAGGGTTTTCTTTAAGGACCAGAGGGTTTTTCAAAGCCTTGCAGCCTCCCACCAACCCATCCAGCCTTTGTGCTGGGCTCAGCTGAGTTGAGCTGCTCCTACGTGCATGAATTTAGGGCAGGCACTCTCAGTTTTTGCATTGTGAGGCCTTTAGAGAGGCATGGTGAGGTTAGTGAACTGATAAACCCCAGAGTCTTAGTGGGGTTACGCTGTACTTCAATCACTGGCTTTAAAAGGTTGAAATTTAAAGAAGGATGGAGAGTAAATTCTTTTTTAAATGCCCAAGTGATGTAGGAAGCAGTGATTAATGGAAGTGACCTTGATGCTTTGCTCCCTTTCAGTGAAGCTCTTAGATTTGCCATTGTGTTTAAAACTGGAACCTCTGCTCTGACAGTGCTGTCAGATGCAGTTCTGCTGTCTGAAGGCCAGAGCTGAGTGTCCAAGGGCACTATTACTGCAGTGTCCCTCACTGGGACACACTGGTCTCTCGCTGCTTACGTGCAATCTGAAAGAACACTTAAAGCCTGTGGGTTTTGTAAGGATAAAAAATTGCAGGATGTAAGGAAAGATGCTCTTCTTTTGAAGTCAGCTCTTCTTCCCAGACAGGATTTTTACTGTGATCTGCAGTGAGCCTTTTAGAACACGTCTAGGTTGTGTAGCCTGAGCACTTGGGCTGCCTCTGGATGTGCCAGCTCTAGAAAAAAATGCAGCAAATTGCTTGCACCCCATCAGAAAATTATAAGCCTTCTCCAGAAGCTAATTGATCGGATGGAGCATGGCATCAGCATGCTCTGACATCTCTGCATGATGCTGTGGTGCCACATAACTGCAGCATTCATCTCTCTAAAACAGGCATTGTGGTGTGGTCTTACTTCCCAGGGATGCTGTTGGGACAAATCCTTTGCAGATACCAGAGTAACAGGGGACATATAATCGCCATGGATTGATGGAAAAGTATGAAGTAGCCTTTGTCCAAGCATCTTCCAGTGTGGTTAAGTTGGATGAGGCCAGTTTAATTTAGCACTGGGGAAAGAAAATGCTTCTGGCAGGAGACTTCAATAGCTGCTCTGTGAAAGGATAGTGTGGGCTTTCTGAGAAGCTCTTGAGAGATGCACCAAGTGCCTCTGTCATCCCAAACCAGCACCTCAGAGTGTTTTGCCAGTCTGTGTTAGCCACAAACACCAGGCTCGTTCTGTGGAGCCTTTAGAGAAAGCTGCATTTCTTTATGAAAAATACCAAATGTCTCAGCTGGGAAACAGCATTCCCTCTTTTGATGGATCGTGTTGGGGAAAGACCCCCAGTCTCTGCTCCCTGCCTTCTCCTCCCCTGGCTGTTATAGTTGGATACTGAGAGGTTTGTAAGATTTCCAAGATTTCTTGTGGAAATTTTCAGACCTGAGAAAGGCATTCTCCCTTTGGGGATTACACCATGCTCTAAATGTCTGTTCTCTTTATTTTATATGCATTTTCCTGCTTTTGTTTGACTTTCTTACAGATTGCACTATATTTAATGCAGAGCATATCCTATAATGCTGTAATTGTCAGGCATGTCAGCTAGCTATCCGGATGACTTTTTGCTGTCATTTTATTTCAAAATAAAAGGAAGCAGTTGCTGCTGCTTCTCAGGGAGTGAATTCTTGCACTGCACTTGCATGCTGTGGCATCATGTAACACCACAAGGGAGCCAGTGTCACTGGCTGCCTGATACAGTTATTCCTGGTGCATTGTGGAACCCGTTAGTGCTTTAGGAAGAGATGGAGTTTCATCTCCTTCTGCTGTGTAAGATGTCAGTTCTATGTGTGAGTGGCTAACAGATGAGCTCCCCTGGGCTCAGTCTGTTCCACGTCCTCACCCAAAGATCTTTTGCAAACTTTTCCTAGTTGGTGTTATGCTCAGGAACAGCTCTGTTCTGGCCAATTTGGAAGGGGTGGGAGTTAAGCAGACCTCCTACTGTCTTGTGTCTGTGAGAGTGAACTGGTTTGTTGTTCCTGTGAGAGGGTGAAGCAGAGGAGAAATAAAAAGCAGCTCAGAGAAATCTAGAGAAAGTTTTCTGTGTGCTGTGGAGCTATCTGCCCCAGCAGCAGATGTTTCATTCCCTGCCATGCATGTCCTTCTGTCTCTGATCTCAGCCGGTATGGTCTTGAGCTGGAGTAAATCAGGTCCTTCCACTTATGTCATGGATGCTCCACTGATTAACCTCAGCAGAAAACCTATTCTAAAACCAAACAATTGAAGAAATGATCTTCTCTAGACCAGTATGTAGAAGGTGAATCTCTGGAGAGGGGCTCTTGTGTTCTCCACTCTCTTACTTGTTTTCACCCACCACATTTAAATGTTGATACATTACCTATTAGCATGAGTTCTATTCTGTGGAAATGGTGGCCAACCATCTTTCTTAAGTGAAAGGCCCCTTTGGATTCCCTGGTTAACCAGGATTTGGAATATGCTATAGATGGACAAGCCCACAAATGAGAGGATAATATTATCTGAAAACCACCAATAATACTTCTTCTATTTGCTTCTGTCCTGCTGGGTTTAGATGAGTGCAGTTCCTTTGAATTCAGTCTCTGATTCCTGCTCTGCAGCATAAGGCTCAGGCCTTTGATGGCTCTTGATTAAATCTCATGCCACCTACCTGAGATCTGTCTCACATTTTGCAGGTGCAAAACCAGAGACAGGACCTGAGAGGTTTATCCATTGGAAAACTCTGGCAGATGATAGAACTCAAACCCATTCTGGCCATTCCCTTTCTTGGAGATCACATGGTTTATAATTCAAAATATAGCTGATGATGCTGAAACCATCAATCCCATCAGCAAGCAGCACAGCTGGTTTCCAACTTCAAAATGAAAGGAAATTACTGCAACTCCTCAGGTGTTTAATTAATAACTGCTATTCTGGTATCTTACCTCTCCTTCTCATCTAAACTTGTGTTATCTGCATTAGAGACTTTCAGTCTTTTCTGATTTGCAGATGCCCTTAACCCCTCCTGCTGAGGTGTGAGTTCCATCATCACCAGTCTCAGATCCCTGGCAGTATCTTTGCTTTTGTCCCAGTTTCATTGGCAGACTCTCTTACAAGTGTGCACATAACCTCATTCATGCACAGATGCCTCCTCTCCTCTTCCCCATCTCCCAGGTGGGTGTAGCCCTTCTTTCCCTCACTGGGACTCTGAGATCACATCAGCCTTGTGAGAAGGGATGTGCCTGATGCCTGACTGTCCTCATACACTTTACCCTTCAAGTCCAGCAGTGTCTAAATTAAAGTTATTGTCAGCTTGCCTCACTTTTCATGAAAAATGCATTTTCTGATGAGTGCTTGGAAAAAGGGAAGCTGATGTGCCTCTTGGCATTCAGTGTAGGAAGACCTGTAGTCTTGGCCATTTGAGTGGCCAAGAGTAAGATGGCAAGTTGGGGTTTCTAGGGGCACCTTGCAAAACCTCTGATGCTCTTGGTCATGGTTTCATTTTCAACTGCTCTTTCTCTGGGACACAAGTAAATTATACCCTGGAAAGGGAGCAAGGCCTCATCTCTCTCTGTAGAAGGTCAGAGTCCTTTATCATTTTGCAGTGGTGGATGTCATTTTGTTTGCCAAAGTAAGGGGCTTGCACGAAAGTCATCCTCAGGATCTTTGTGTTATAAATAAATCTCCCCGTGACTGCAGTGCTGACCTCCTGTGGAGCTTTGATTTTACCTGTGCACATGGCAAACTTGAAAAGGAACCAGAAAGATTCCCACGCTAAGAGATAATGTGGGTGTCCTCATTTGCTCATTTTAAGAGGGGAACTTCATTCTTCTGACCAGAGGAGTTAAAACTGCTGCAGGGAAGGAAGGGGAGGAACCAACAGCCCAGCAGGAACCCATATATAGTCTGTGGTATAAGGCATAGGTGGAGGTCAGGTATCTGTCTCAGTGGATTAATTTCAGGGAGTTGGATTTGGAAGCAAATTTCCAAAACATCAAAACCAAACCAGGAACAAAGTTCCTGCTGGCAAATGCCACAGGGTCAGGCCACTGAGCAGTTCATATGTTCATGTCCGCTGCACTGATTGGTTTATAAAAGAGTAAAAGCCTCTCCTGCAAAAGAGAAGTTGCCTCTTAGTCTTGGGTGCTGTAAGTCCTTATGTCTGCAGCAGAAAGAAATGTTGTTTCATGAAAATTTAACCAAGATAGGTAAAATGTAGTAAGTAAATTATCAGGAAGATGCTTGGCTTCTCATCCTCAGAGATGCTACTTGTAGCATCTCAAAGGGTGCTTGTTTTTCTTTATTAGGATTTTTAACCAGGCGTTACCATTGCAAGGCAGACAGGGGTGGAATCTTATTTTCACAGCAGGGCTGATGAGAAATGACCAGAGATGCTGTTATCTGGCAAACCCAAATGATTCTTGTGTGTAGGAGTGTCTCTTTCTTCATGGCATGTTTGCATTTTATGTAAAGGTGGCCTGAAGCAGGAGACATGAGAAGGAAGATGCCTAGGAAAGTGGTTGAGTTGAGACTCTGAAATCTTCCTATTTCATTCTTGCAAGTCAAGTGATTTCATGGTTATGTACAAATAGAAAGGAGTGGAGTGGGGCAGTGCTCTTGAGTCTGCTCTCATTTTACTGAGCAGCAACTCACATGAGTAATTCCCTTGATTTTTAATGATCATTTAATGACCAGTGCAAGAAAGTCATAATCTGGGTTTTATAGCAGGTCTTCTAGAGGAGTTTTGGGCAGAAGCAAGAAGAAAGGTGCTCGGAACAGAAAGCAGAACTGTGCAGGACTTGGGTAGGAAAGATGTCAGCAAACCCAGAGCAGTTTGGAGAGACAAAGACTGGAGAGGCAGTTTTGGTGGTGAGTTATTCATGGACGTGCATCTGTTGTGCCAGAATGTGTTTGTTCAGCCTGACTCCAGACATGCTGCCTGAATGGATGGAAAGCTCACTTCCTGGTTTCCATATACCCTCCCTGTTTCCAGTCGGATCCTCCACCCTGTGATACAGGGACATGGTAACAGGTTTCTTTCTGCTCATTACACCAGTCATGCAAATGAAGGCTGCTCCTCATTGTAAACAGATGAATTATGCTCCTTCAGGTCTACCAAAATGCACTGCCCAAAGCCAACTACATCCCTCATTCAATTCTTTGGGACTTCATCCAGACTTCCCTTCTTTGCCTTCATACTGTGGTGATTTTACTCCAGGTGACAGAACTGTTTTCTGATTTAGCAAACTTTGTCCCTAAATTAACTGTCACATATCAAAGATGTGAGCGACAGCTTGTGGAGACTGCCCATGTCTGAGCAGAATAACCTGGGGCATTAAGTGAAAGGGTTTTTTTCATCAATCATATGTGTATTTGCAGTTATAACAAGAATAACTTCCTTTAATGGAAAAACATTTGTCACAGACAAAAGGGTTTTCGACTTTCAGATGCTCTGCAGACATCTAATTAAGAGAACTGAAAATCTGTTTATTGGTCTTTGGTAATCATGTGAGGAAAGAGCTGTGCCTACCAAGAGGAGTTTTGCTAGTTCAGCCCTTAGCTTTCTTCATTTCCAGCTACTCCCTTTGTCTTCTCTTATCAGAACTGGGCTGAGTGGGCATGTTAGGCTTTGGCTCAGGATACCTCATCATCTTTCGAAGATTTGGCATGTTCCATTCAGATCCACTGATGTTTTTTTTCTCCTGTATACATCTCTTCCTCATCTTCCACTTTGCATCCTTCTCTGTGGATGGGAGAATACAGAATCCTGCTTTTCTCGGACTTCAGCTCTAACTTGCACTGGCTTTAAATGGCAGAACTGGGTGCAGGAAAGTGCTGAGGAAGGCTCCCTGCTTCTGCTGCACTTTATTTGACTTTAACATCCTGAAGGATCCATGGCTTCCGGAGTGCCCCTGCCTCCCCCAGCTCCCCGCCATCCAGACCCTCCCAGCGGAGGCAAGAGCTGGGGTGGAAAGTGTAGTCTAGGAAAGTTTAGCCAAACTCTTCCAGCTGCAGTTTATTGTATCTATTTTGCTGATATCCACCCTTTAGATAAATAGCACTAAGTTATACACGTTGTGGCTCTCTTGATGTGGTTAAAAAGGCTTGTATTAGCCAAGCTAATCTAACTCCAAGAATAACCACGGGAATTTGACTGTATCAGTTCCAGCGTCAATCAGTCACTGCATAGTAAAGTGAGAATTGCCTTCCTGGCTAAAAGTGTAGCAACAGTGAAACTTCAAGTCAGTAGGTGGGGATTCCCTCCCCCTCCTTTTTTTTTTTCCCCACTTCTTTGAAGGAAACTGCTGCCCATGCCTGACCTCAGACACCCAGAGCTCTACCTACAAGAAAACAAAATTGCCCATTTTCAGTAAAAACGTGTCTCTGTAGGCAGAAAAGCGAGTTAGCTAACAATCCGCAAAGCTATGGTCTATTTATTTACCAGGCTGGCTCCCTGATGGGGAAACATGTGGGATCTTTTAAGTTCTTCTCCTGCACAGATGTTCCTTCTACTCCTGAGTTTCCTCTTGATCTTTGGTTTGCTGTGCCATATGGTGAAAACGCTGGAGATGTTGTGTGTGGTGGAAGATGAGCAGGATTCTGTGTGCTTAAAACAAAACCAGTAA
>WEKY01025773.1:188103-219745 GCA_013390045.1 Picathartes gymnocephalus
AAAAAAAAAAAAAAAAAAAATTCTGACTGTTTTTTCCCCCAAGCTAGCAAAAAAATATTTTTAAAAGGAAATCTGTCGAGCTAGCAAAACCACAGTCGTACAGCCTCCCTGTTGGACATGTAGCACTGATGAGATTAAATGCCGATTGACGAGTATCCCCTCTCTTCCCCCAGCTCTTGCTGCCACTCTGGGTATTTGTATTGAGCTGTAGATCAACTGAGGTGAGGAGATAGGCATTCTGCAGAGGCAAGTAACATGACTGCTTGCTTTTCCTTCCTGGCCTTCCTCAGAGCTCACAGGGCTTGTGGACTGTGAGTTAAGATGTCTCTCCTGGTCTCTTGGAAAGGAGCCCTGTGGCTGGTAGGGGCTTTGGACTTCTCCCTGTCCGAGGGAGCCAGGGCTTCTGAGTAGGGAGGGGACATAGAGCATCATAGAGACATCATGCATATGAAACATGGGGAGAAATGAAACAGAATGTGAAGATTTGGGTCCCTATCTTGGGAGCACCATGTGCTGAATGAGAGCGAAAGGTTGCAGAGGGTGAATGGGAGAGATGAGAGGCTCGGGCAGTTTTCAGGGCTGGAGTTGGTCTTTTTTGGGCAAGTCCATGGAGATGTCACTGGAGCAGGTGCATTTTTCTGTCTGAGGCCTTTCAGCTGGTCTTCAGCCTCAGTGGCACTGGTCCATCAGGCCTCATCACCCAAGGATATATCATAGGGCTCCTTTAGGATTGTCAGATCAGCATGCAGCTTTCCTTGGCTAGGAAACCATGTGCTAAAGGGTACTTGGCTGAGAGCACACCCACCTTGAGCTGTGCTTTCAGGCCATTCATCTGTTCTGTGGGATGCTTTGCTCTCTCAGGCCTCCTTGCCTGCTGTCCTCCATGTAGGGACTGCAGTGGAAGATATTCCCCAAAACCCCATCTCTGTCTCACTGAGAGGACAGGAATGCTCCTTCTTACTGTACCAGGACAGTGGGTCTTTCCGGCTCTGCCATTAAAACAGTGCAGGTGTTTTATTAGATATGCTTTAATCTGGTTGCTTGAACAGCATTTTTAGCCATGAGGGTGGTCTGTCAAATGGACAGGTAGAACCTGTTGCTCCACCAGCACAGGCAGGCTGTGTATTGGAGACAAGGTGTGTGTTTTGTAGCAAAAACTGGGAGCCTAATTTTAGAATGACAGCAAGGCCAGGCTCAGCTGTCTGCCTGGGCCTTGTCCCAGCTCCTCTGTGCTGCCAGAAAATTGCCCTCCCTTTCCTGGAGTGAACTGTATCATACCTTTTTAAATACAGGCTCCCCTCCAACAAGACAAAGTAATTCCTGCAGTTGCTTTTATCTTAAACCACACACAAACCAAGAGATCCCTTTGTCCCTATGCAGACAGTCCATGTTTCCCCCTAAGATGTTTGTTGTGCTTCCTTTGCAGATGCAGCTTCTGGACAAGTTCCCTATTGAAGGAGGCCAGAAAGATCCCAAGCAAAGAATCATTCCTTTTCTACCAGGTAATGCTGTGGGGAAACCCCTAAACAAGATGGGTGAGAGTAGCTGGAGACTGCAGTTCCCCAGCTACTCTCTCTAGTACTTTTTGTGACCATTCTTATAAATGCCTTTTCCCTGGGAGCTCATACACCCAGCCTTATGATACCAGACCTCCACATCCTCCTAAAATAGCTGGCATGGTGTTTAGGGCTCTCAGTGGATCTTGCATCAGCTGTTCAGATTCTGGTTGGCTTGTGCCCTGTCACACAAAGGGATTTGATGGGTTCTGGGGGGGGCTGCGTCTTTGGGGTGCAACCAGGCAGCCTGAGCCCTGGCCACCATTTGGGAGATCACTGGGGACCAGAGTCACTCTTTATCATTTCTGGATGTTGCAGCTCTGTTATTGTACAATAAGGAATGAATACCTGGAGTTTGCCCCTGCGACAGAAAGGAAACTGAAGGAAGGTTAAATGCAAATAGAGATTTCTGCAATGCTGGCCAAAAAGATATTTACTTATCTTTTTGGCTTGAACCACTTTCCCTCTGCCAGCTTTCATAGAGAGCCTGGACATGATGGATATCCTGTCCTCAGGGTAACAGTGCACACTTTTACACAGCTTCTCCCAGCAGTGGCTGCAGGGATGGCATGGGGGAGATGAGCCAGACCACAGCATGCTCTTTGAAGTGCAGGCTCTGGCCAGCTCCCTGTTGTCTGACTGCATGATTCTGGCTGTTGGCTTAAAGTTTGGCTCGCTGCACTGCCTGCCAGGATAAATGGAGTATTTTCAGCCTGTTAAAAGGTCTATTCTGTCTCTCACTATAAAAAGGAGATCCCAGCTCTTCCCTTAAAGCCTGTGAAGAGAAGCTGGGATGGGAGGGCTTAATCCTCTCCAGGAGCCTGCTGTGGTGCCCAACGCTATTTGCAGGCAAAGCAGCTGCTCTAGATGTGTGGTGAGCACAGCTCCAGGGTTATTGGGGAGTAGGGAACCAGCAGCACAAATACACAACACAAGCATCAGAGCCACAGCAGGGCAGGGCAGCTGCCTGGCAGTGACTTGGCAGCCTCCATCGACCTTGTGGAAGGCAGTCCCAGGCTTGGGGTTTGCTCTCTGCAGTGTTCTGTGCTGCATCCAGACTTCTGCAGCCAGAGGAAGGTCGTGCTGCCATCCATTTGCTATCTGGGATGAGGAGAGAAGTCCAAGAGAGGGCTCTCTTTTTAGCCAACAAACTCATAGCCAAATCACTTTATGAAACCTCTTTGAGATAAGAATGGATACTGTTGGCCTGCTTTTCTTACTGGAAGGCATTTTGAAGTCCTTGAAGGCACTGTACAGGAGTGCAGATGGCTTCACGTGAGGTGCTGTAGGAAAATCCTGTCTGCAGGTAGCATTTGTTCCTCCTGTATTGACTGTCACTGGCCTATCTGTTTTATTTTCTCGTGGAAAAATGTTGGCTGACTGCAGGTGGCTGCTGCTCAGCCTTTGTGCAGACCTTAGTGATGGATGCCCCGATATATGGGTGCATGATATTTGCAGAGGGTGAGATAAACCCCATGTGCCCATTGCAACACTTCCTACCCCTCCCACCCTCCAGGAACATGAGGGAGATGGTAGTGCCACATGTCCTTGAGGGGAAGAGTTATATCTGAAAAACATTTGGGTTGACTTAGTGTCCCAAAGAGAGAAGCTGCCAGAACAGAATAGACCTCAGCTGTATTTAATTTAAGATTTCTGTGATATATGTTCTACTTTTGATATCGAATCTCTGCCTCTTTCTTGTTGAACTGCTGAACAGCCCTTGTTGCTTTACCCAGGAACAAGGTGACTCGGCTAAATGTCAAACAATGTCAAACTCCGTTAAATAAACTAGCTGCCATAATTAGAATACGCATGGCATTTCTGCAGCTGGAGCCGTGGATTACGGAAACAAATACCTAGCTATAAACTCCCTTAATTAAAAAATGGCAAGACAGATGTTTGTACTTAAATCCTAGTTTATGAAGATGTTATGATCATGCTTGCATATTGTGGGCCTGATTCAGCCAAGCTGGAGTGGCTCTGTATGCTGAGTTCTGAGTGCCCAGGGTATTGCTGTGCCACTTGCAGGGTAGGACAGATCCCCCCTTCAGGTGTGGCTTAGGAAGTTGGCATATTCCATCCTGCAACTCCTGTTTGTCGGTGCTCTCCTGAAATAAAAATGAGTGCTTGACTGTGCTGGAAGCCCTTTACTTATAAAACCAAGTAAACTGTAATGGAGTTCAGAGCCTTGCCCCCCAAGGAGATCCCATACTGTGTTCAGCAGCAGGGAAGTGCAGTTCTTCTTTCTTCTAGTCACCTTTATCTTATTTTCATCAATTTCTTTCTTCAAATATATTTATCCTCACTTCTCCCTTACACAAATAAGGACTAAATGGCTTTCAGTTCCATGAAGAGGTGCAAGGAAGTTATAAACAGTGCCAGGTAGTCCTGTGGAAAATGTCCTGTGGACAATTTTGTAGTTTTGTTGTACTTTCTGAGAGTCACTTCCTTGCCTTCAACTTTTTTGTGATTGTTTTTTTAACCATATGGAGAGGGCAAAAGTGGTATTTTCGTCTCCTCATTTCATCTTCTTCACATGAGTTTTTCCATTCTTCTCTCTGATTTCCCTTTTTAATGTTGGAAAATCCTGCATCGGATGGGGTTGTGCAGAAGAAAATTGCAAAAGAAACTCTGTGGATTAGCTAGAGAGCATTTTTGTAGCTGGTGGTATGAATTTTTTTATTTGGAGGGAGACTGTGGAAGAGTCAGAATAAAATTTGCTGCAAAAACCCCTCTCTAGAGCAAGGACAGTTTGTTGCACTAAGAAGACATGGATGGAAAGTGCTGTTTGAATGGACCAGCGTGGCTGTTGGTTGAGCCCATTTGCAATACACTGATTTCTCCATCACCTCTCCTGCTGCATATCTGAAGAAGGATCTTTGGAGTGTGGATGAGTAGTTTTGCTCCCTCCCTGTCAGGTACTTTTACATCTGCAGCAGCAGAGAGAAGGGGTTATGGATTTGGGCTCTCTTTTGCAGGGATCTTGAGGTAATTAATGAAGGAATTTCAGCTGGAAGGAGAAGACTCATCTGCTGAGCTTCTGGAGACCACAGTGGCAAATGAAATGGCTGAGACGGGGCGATGCACCTCTGGGATTAACAGTTTTGCAGGGGTTGACCCAAGACTCCAGGGTCAACAACTTGTGTTGTTTTTCGTTTCTCTTGGCACTAAGTGTGAGAGCCATCTGGAGACAAAGCTGGAGGGATGTCAGCTCTTCTTGCTCCACTCTGCCTTCCAAAGTGCGCTGCATGGCATGAAATCATTGTGTCATGCTGGCTGCTGGGCTGCAGGTCCCTGCCTTGGAGAGAGACTGGGGCCTGCAATGGCATGGAGGGCTGGCCATTGATGATGGTAGCCCCTTGCACGTCCCACACAGATTCCAGCTTGATCCCTGCCAGACTTCAAACCACTTTTGACCCCCACTGAAGAAACAGGAGATTTTTGCATAGGATTTTTGCCAGAAGGGGAAAATCTTTGCTGGGTGTTTGCTCTGCACCTTCCATGCTGCCTGGAGAGGGAGACAGCCTGTCAAGGAGACTGCTTTGTGTGCCTGGTTTTCCTAACTGTTGGGAAGCTGAGTCCTATCCCAAGGGAGCAGCGTGATCAGTGCAGGCTGCCCTACCAGCCTGGTCAGACAGCTGAAGGAACAACACCCCAGCCTGGCTCCAGTCCCTGCCTCCAGTGCTTGGAAGCCTCTACCAGGGAGGCACCTTCTCTCTTCCTTTTTCCCACTCAGGTTTTCCTCCTCCCTTGACTAGGGCGAGGAAAGAGGAAACCATCCATTTTTGGGGCACGTGCTGCCGGTGTAGCTCAGTGGCTGTGTCCCAGGGCGCTGGGAGGGATGCCAGCATGGGGGATGAGATGTCACCGCACTGTGCCCTGCTGACCTGCTTTGCACCTGAGAAGAGAAATGCTCTGGCACCATCTCAGAGGGGTCTCTGCGGCTTTTTCCTTGGTGGGCAGCGGGGGCACACGCTGTGCCTGCTGAGGCGTTTTAAGGACAGGCAACAAATTCAGGCCGGCAGAGATCCCTGCTGGTACTGCGAGTTCGGCCCTGGCGAGTTGCTCCTGCCGGGAACAGCGGGTGGGAGTGGGGTGAGCTGATCCCTGCCTGGAGGGCTTTGCCTGACTGCTTAATCCCTGGGCAAGGCTCCCGGTTCTCCAGAGAAGCCCCAGTCTGTCCCAGCCTGAGGTTTGCTGGAGGCTGTTCCTGCAGCAAAGGGGAGCCGGAGGAGCGAGGCCAGCCGAAGGCAGAGCCATGTGTGAGTCAGGAGGGCTGCGCGAAGGGAGAGGTTGGCTCGGAGAGGGCGCGGGCACCGCCCAGATACCTGGGGCTGCCGAGGGCTGCCGGCAGGAGCCCTCCCCGTTTTGCACAATGCAGGAGGATGGGGAATAACCTCTCGCCAATGCCGGCTGCGACCTTCCTCACCTCTGCTTCTGCCGCTGCCGGGCTGCAGTGGGGAAGGAGATCTGCCGATGAACTGCATCCCAGGTGCTAATGTCTGCTTTTTGGTTTCGGTTTGAGGTGTTGGGTTTGGTTTTTTCCCCTCCCCTTTCCAGTGCTGTCTTTTGGGTAACACGAAGCCGAGGAAAAGAGCTTCAGTAGGTTTGCAACAGCAGGATTTCGTCCACGGTGATGAGAACAGGGTTTGTTTTTTTCCTCTCAGCTTTGTATATTCTAGCTTTTCACCTTTTGTTTTGCTCCGGGCTGGAGGAGAAGCAGTGTTTTGTTCAAGGATCATGTGCTGGAGCAGAGACGATGGGGTCATCCTCACACAGCCAGCAGCGCAGTGACCCTCAGATCCAGCCATTTATGTTCCACCTGTGTAAATCGGGGCCAGGATCAGCAAAATTAGGATTTGGTCATGTGTAATCTTGTCAAAGGTGCTGTATTTCAGCAGGGTACGGTGCATGGAAAAAGTGTTTTCAACGTTTATTCTGCCCACCTTGGGAGGCAGGGGGACAATGACTGTAAGGCACACACTGGCCAAGGAGGAGCCTTAGAAGTTTTAGAAATGTTTTTATTGCAGGCTATTTTCTCCCTTGGAGAACTAGTTGCTAGCAGAGAATTTAAAAGGAAATGCATTCCCCGTCCTAATTCTTAGCTGTATTTTATGTGCAAATTTCAGATTTGTCTTTAATTTTTGATTATTCTGTCCTTCATCAGTCTGAGCCAGGGCAGAAAGTTATTAGTAGTGATTTAAACTTCTTTTTTTTTTTTAATTCCTCGGAATTTCATTTCTGACCTACTCAGAAATGAACAGTGTTGCAGCAGTTCAAAGCCAGTCAAAAAGTAGCATAAAGATTTAAAAACCCAAGAGATCAGATAAAATTCTCTTTATCAAGGCACATCTTATGTTTTAGATTAAAATATGAATTAAATTATTTGAAACAGTGTTCTTTTAATATGCAGGGGTAGTCTTACAGGCATTATAGGCATACACACACAGAGAGCAGAGTCTCAGATGTCTGGTTTGCTGAGCATTACCTGTGTAACATCCATAACCAAGATGTTCTGCTGTGCTTTTCTGAATATGAGGCAACAAACTTCCAGAAGAAAGAGGGGCTCTGCCCCCATCCCCTTCCACCACCTGCAGTAAGGCAGCATTTCAGTCCCCTGTCCCTATCTCTGAGGAGCTGCCAGAGGGTGGAGAGGTGACCCATGGCACTGTGGCATGAGATACTGTAGGCTTGAAGAGCTATGGAAATCTTTTTGTGGGCCAATCCATAATGCAGTGCAATATCATTTTAATATAAGTATTATACATTTTCTTGCCTGTTCTCTAAAAGGGGAGAGTGCTTCCAGGTTTAAAACCAACTTGTGTTTGAGCCTGGATATTGTGTTAGCAAGACAGCTAACAGGTCCTTGGCTTCTTTCCACTCCAGTTTATTTAGGACTTGGGTGATGCCGAGCTTCTGGTGAGCTGCCCTTCAGCCGCTCCTATTGTTTAAGTTCACAGTTTCTATTGTGTCTTTCTATTTTCTGCCTTGCTAGGAGAGCTATTGTGGAAAATTCATCTCCTGTCTCTCACAAGGAGAGAATGGATTTCCTGTCGGCTCTGGGCTTGAAGGGAAAGCAGGGGCTGCCGGGAGGAAGCGGCTGTTCCTCAGCCGGGCTGCGGGAGGATTGATGATTTCGAGGGGAACAGGCATATTCTTTTCTTTAGGTTCCGTCGAGACATTTTTAGGGTTTTAAGTGTTTTCTGGTTGAAAGACAAGCCATGAAGTATGAGGTCATAGGATGCCCTAAGGCTGCTGCCTATTGAAAAAGCTGTGGAAAACGCATGGCCAGCGCCAGCTTTCAGAGCTGCCCACTGAGGAGGGAGCTGTAAGGAGCCCCATGGAGTGCAGGGGGCTGCTGGCTTTGCATGCTGAGCCTGTTTCACAGGTCAGGCCTTCTGAAGGTCTTTGGGTATTAATAGGGCGTGAATCAAGGTTCTGATTCCATTACAAAAGGAAGAAAAAGCAGAAAAAGTGGAAAAAAATAACGCTGATGTCTGCCCAAGTACCTGGTCCTCTTCTCTCAGTCTCTTTTGAGTCCTTTCTCAGCATACAGATTCAAAATCCACTAGCTGACAGCTGAAAATGAAGGGCTGGAACAGAAAAAAGCTACAGGATCTTTTTCTGGGACTTGTAAACCCACTCTTCTCACACAGCTTAAGAACTCGTGTTTTGCTCAACCAGAAACCACCTCTGGGCAGAAATCAGCATATGCAAAACATGCTGTGCCTCTCATTAGACCACTTGAATCTCCTGATGAGGAATTTGTAATGATCAAGCCACAGTTTCTAGGGAAAACAAAGAATGGAAAGGGGCTTGGGTTTCCTTGAAGCCAGAGGTAATGGGAATTATTTATTTTTTTTGCAACTCTGAATGCTAGACTGAAAGACCAGGAAAGGTTTTCAGTGTAGTCTAACTGCCTGGACTCCTTGGGGAAATAAACAGACCTTTTTACTCAGAAATTAGTTGGATTTTGATTCTTGTTTTTAAAGGCAATAAATAAACACGATTATAGACTTGAAAAGCAGTTTGAGCTGCATTGGGCTCGTCGTTTCCTCAGGCAGCCGTTCCAGATGAGTGTGCCCTCTACTACTATAATTACTTTTTAAAAATAACTCTGCATGTCTGTAATCTAAAGTGGGTGGTATGTAGCAAGTCTGAGAGCATTCTGCATTCAACCCACAGACTGGGGAGAGGGTGACTTTATATAAGGGTTTGCTTGTCTTCCTCTCTGGTCTGAAATCTGACTTTTTCCCACAATCCATCAACAAATGGCCCATACAATGAAAGTGCTTTTTAACACAGGAGTCAAGCTTGCCAGGGACTCAGATGTCTTTGCAGCCCCACAGGCTCTAGATATTCCCTCTGGATATTACTTATCTACCTAATCTTGTCTTTGTTGTGTTCAAATTTAAGTTGCCTGGGCAATACAGAAGAGAAAAGTGCAGCTGAGATTCACAGCTAAGTAGTAGTCTAGACCTATGTTTGAATCTGTTTTCAGCCCACTTTGCCTTTTGGCTGAGCCAGCTGATATATTTATACACTCACATGCTTAAAATAGGTTGTGATTATTTTTTTTCCTGTAGATTGGAAACAATGAACCTGGGAATTTGCTGCTTGATTTCTCCTACTTCATTTTCTCTATCTATTGAGCTTTTTAAGTGGTGATATTCTCTAGCATGGTGTGCTTGCAGACCTCCCTGCTCCACAATGCAGCTTTTTCCAGGCTCTTTTGAACGTTGTCATTACTCATAAGGGGATCTTTATACTCAGGAGCAGAGTGAGGGGATACTGCAGGCAGGGATTTGCCAAACTTAATCTATTTTCACTATAATGAAATAACCATGGAAGTGTCTGCTCCCCTGTGGGGTTTCTTTTTTAGAGTTTAGTCCCATTTAAAAGGAAAGCTGAGGTAGAAAGAAGGAAATAATGTGGAAATTAGAAAGAGGAAACCAGGGGTAGGTAGATGAGGAAAGGAAAGAAAGTCCTAGAAGTGGGAAATTCAATCCTCTTGAGCTTCTTCCATTCAGAGAGGTGCTAATACAGGCCTCAGGCTTGTACGCAGGATTGATGTAATTAATGTTTGCCCTCAAATTTCTGTGGGTCTGAAGTTAAGCACTTCCACCATGTCGTTTTCTATCAGGGTTTTGCCACCTCTAAATAAAGAGCAGAAAATTACATTCCTTCTGCTTTTACATCCTAAGCATCGGCAAGTTCAGACGTGGCAGGGTGCTTCTTATATTCAGGACTCTGAACAGCACAGGGCTGGCCTGGAATAAGTAAAACATTTGCAATCTAGTTTGCCCATGATGGGATTTTATTGGTATTCAGGCTGGTGGAGAGACTTCACTTTTTCACTGAGTGCACTATTAGATGGAATTCCCACCCAATTCTTCCCACTCTTCTCACCAAATGCTGAGTAGTTTGGTGTTGTCTCAGGCAAGGAGTAAAACCATCAGACCAGAGTACAGGAGAAAGGCATTTGGGCCTATTCCCAGTGGGCAGTGTCGTCATGGCTGGTTTATTTAAATCTTTAGATGCAGAGAGCAGAAGGAAGAATGTTCCTGTATTAATCCTGCCTCCTACAAAACACAGCAAATGCAGATTTGTGTGTTTAGCAAATTTCCTCTTGGGAAAAGAAGTCTGCTATAGATAATAATCCTTTTAGCAACATCTCCAGTGAAGGAGGCTTTGTCCGAAGAACAAAGAGAAAGTCGCAAGCTTGAAATATGCCTGAATTTCCTGAGTGCACTCGCCGCTATGTGCAGGCAGGAAACTCTGTTAGGCTGGTTTGGATGTTTGCTCTGAAGCAGCATAAACAGAGTGTTGAGTCTCCTGGGATCCTGATCTGACCCGTGGAGCAGGGAATAGGGGTTCCTCTAAGCTGCAGCTGTGAGAAGGACTGCCACAGTCACAGGCAGCTCTGTGTCCGTGTCCCTGACTGTCCCATTTTCCCTCTGGCCGTATCCTCTAAGATCCTGGACGGATGCAGAGGCCAGCAGCAGAGGTGAGCAGTACAGCTACAGTAGACCCAGCACCTGTGAGCGTTAAGTTGCCAGCCAGCAGGGAACTCATTTCCTCCACAGTTATGGAAACAGCTGATCTGTGACATTTTAAGAAGGGGAGAAAATACAGGGTAGGGGAAGGAAGGCCCTGACTATGTAAATATTTACTCTTGTACAATGTCCCAGCCACCGTCTTCTTCCAGGGTCTGGGGGAAGAAGGGATTGCTTGCTGCTGGCTCTGGCACGTGGTGACAGGGGCTGGAGGAGCCATCAGTGGGCTTCCTTCAGCTGGAAGGAAGACACTGTCTGCCAAGCAAAAGCTTCTCTGCTGGGATGTAATACTGCCCTGCTTGATCCACCTGCTCCCTGCTGCCTCCCACAGCCAGGGATGTGCTGCTGGACCACTAAGAGCTTGCTTGAATCACCTGCCTGGGCCTCCTTTCCCATTTCGTGGTCCAACAAAGTCTAACAAAACCAAGGTAGTGAGATACCCTTGCTAGTGAGGTAACAGGTACCCCTGCTCCTTCCCAGAGAGCAGAGCAGCCATGGCAATGGTGTTTGGGAAATGAAGGCACAAAGCATTTCAGGGTAATGCTACTGCAGGCAGTTGAGATGTCCAGAATCACTGCAGCATCCTGTGTGATGCCATCACCACGTCACATGGCCTCCACCAGCCAAGTCTGGAGCAGACGTGAACTATGTTGTGAGCAGAGGAGGCATTGAGAGGCACATTGCTGGATCTGATTGAAAAGACCCTTGGACACAAGTCACAAAAAAGACTCTCGGAGACAGGAAAAGGCTTTTCTTGTGGTTGTGGCATTGTTCAACCTGATATAATACTTGTTTTCAATTTCTTCCGTCACCCTAGACAAAAATGTTATTTTTTCCATTCCTGTCAAAGAGGGGGTGAATTGACTCTCTTTAGTCTTTATATACTGATAAGCTGCCCTTGCATTAGCCCCCCTTGCCTGTGGTGGTGGCTGCAATGGTGTCTGACCACTGGAGCATTTCTGAAGTACCTCCTGTGTGTACCCAGCAGGTGAAGGGAAGGCTGTGGTGTGCTTTGGTTGCTCGGATTTGTGTTGGTAGCCCCGATTGTGTAGCTAAGCCATGTTTCTGCAGTGCAGCAGCCTGAGGTGACTGTGTCAGCATGGGGTGACATGTGTGAGGAGATTCAGTGAGTCCCGGTAGGAGTGACACCAATCCACTGGTGGGTCTTGCTGTGGTCTGTTCTCTCAGTGCTGTCTGTGAAACCAGAAGAGTTGGAATAGGTGGGATTCAAAGATTTGTTTCATGGAAGTGGTTGATGTGGTAGGAGAGGTAACTCCAGCCTGTTGCCCTCCACCCCTTTCATCAAGGAAATACTGGCTAAGCTCACTCCCCAGAACATGCACCGTCACTCAGTGAATAAGCACAAGGGATTTGTTGTGGGTTAATTCTGCTGCTGGAAATCAAACCCCATTCGTGGTCACATGACATCTATTTTCTTGGAAAGGGACCAAGGTTAAGAAGACAAGGAAGGCAGGTTAGTTAAAATATGTCAAAGTCTCTTGGGTGTAAGTAAAGACTATAAATAAAAACCTTTTAACTTGGAAGAGAACTTTAGAGTGATATGATCAGGCTCAATTTAGTCCAAATATTGCTTTATACCATTAAGCTGTTATCAGGTTTTGGTTCAACTGCAGTAGTTTTATGGCTTCACTTCAGTGGGAACAGTTGTAGCCTTTATGCAAGTAAAGCATTTCCCCTGAACCGTTTGCAGGGAAGACTGCTGTATTGTGCAGGAACCTGGGAGTGAAACTGCCTGGAAACGAATAGCTGGGAAGGTCACCTCCTCTAAATCTTTGGTGCATTTTTTTTCCTCATTCCAGTGTAACTATACAATCTAAGGATTTATATTGTGAACAATGAGGGGATTTAAATGAGGTTTAGTTTTACATTCCTGTTAATGAATCTTCAAACTTAGTAATAAAAGCTGAACATTTTTACTTATTTCCTCTTAAGCTGCAAATGTGTCTGATTCAGCAGTGTCTTAAGATGATTTGTCAGGATGAGAAAATAAGTCACATCCCTTTTCTTCTTGGGATTAATAGAGAACAAGAATAATCCTGTACCCATAATATTATTTCAGTTGGGCTTGCATAATAGCCTGGAAATGGTTATACTCAATGCAATGCTTTGTAATAATGATGTTTCATCCTTTGAAGTTAGGTTAGTTCATGTCATAATGTCAGATCTGCACAAATAATAAAACACACACACCCCTCCAGTTTTTCTTAACTCGCCTTCATTTTCTGGTCCAAGTTTTGCTACAGTCAGTTAGAAGAGAGTGGATTTTAATGCTGTTATCCAGCACCATCACAGCCCAAGAAGTCCCATCTCACATTTGGTGTTTTTGGATGTCAGTGTGTGGCTGTGTGTTTCGGAAGATCCTGGTGCTTCTAAGAAGTCTTGCTGTGTGCATGCCTGTGCTCAAAGTCTCTGCAGAGCATGAGTAATTCCACAAAAATCATTGTAACTGACCCTCTTCATGAGCCAAGGTTTTTCACGCATCTGGGCCCTTATTCCTGGCTTTCATTAAAGAAAGTGAGAGAAATCAGGCCTCCCATAATTACTTACAATCTGTGAGCTAGGCACATATGTAAATATTTTCAGGGTCACAACTTAGCTCTTTACTTTTAATATACTTTGTTATTAGTAATCGGTTTTGAAGAGATTGAAAATCCCACCCATAAGTTTCTGTAGTGTCAAGCCTGCTCAGCCTTGACCTCTGCTCCCAGTGGTATCATTGGATTTACTGTTGGCTTCAGCAGGAGTAGTCACAGCGGGTCTGAGTGCTTTTGAAAACCTTTTCCCTGTGTTTTTCTGTATAAAACACATCACTGCAGCTGCCAGATTATATGATACTAGGGTTTAAAATGACTTAAGAATGAAATCAGACTGATAAGAAGACTAAGTTGTAATAATGCTAAGCAAAGTAAACTTGCTTTCTTTCTAAGACAAAGCGATTTTCACAAGGTTTTAATTTTCTCTGGCCCCAGTGGAAAGCAATTGAGTTTGGTTCATTGTGTGTGCATGTGTGTGCAGACACTGCTCCAGCAAAGCCTGAAATGATGTCCTGCACCCGCTACCATGCAGGCTTACCCTGGGCACGTGGGACCAGGTGAGGGGGCCTGGAGCCCACTTTGAGGGCTTGGTTTCAGTTTCTCTCTGCCCCCCTACCACAGTGTGAACTTGGGAATCACCAGTTGAGCCCATATGTAGTTACTAATTGTGCCCAAGATGTGTCACTAGTTTTCCCTGCTGCCAGAAGTTCTTTACAGTAGGAAATAGAAGATCTGGGGGCTCAAGTAGAAGAAAGAGGGTCCAAATCTACCCCCAGACTTTCTGTACATTTTGTATTGGAGAAAAAGAGAGAAACTAGAATTGCGATGTCTCCCTGTGCAATAGAAGAATAAATCCATAAAACATTGTATAGCACTCAAATACTGCAGCAGTAAAGTCTTTCTGTAGTTACCTACGCCCTGACTGGTGGTACTGCTGTGTTAAAAGCCTCCATGCTCACATCTTTTTGCAGATGTTCTCTGGAGCAGGGTGGTCTCTTGCTGTAAGAGTGATGATAAAGACTTAGCTTTTATGGATTAGATTATTCCTCACAACTTGTTCTCTGTTTCACTGGAGGTCAGCTATATTTATCATCTATTTGGATTTTCTCCTCTGGGCCTATTTTTGTTTTTTTCCAATTTAACCAGATCCTTTGTTCTGTGGTGTCAGCAGACAGGAGTGTTCCTCCAGGCAGCCATGAAGACAGAAATGTGTGGGCAATGCTGTTGCCTCTCTGCAGCTTTCTGCTCCTCTTCTCCCATCAACAGCTCCCTGTGCACGATACTCACTTCAAGGAGTGGTTGTGTCCTCTCTACACCATGCATTTCTCGGTTCACCTCCCCTTGAAAAGAGAGTCCAGATGTTATAATCCTCTGGTAAACCCTAAAACTGGCAGGATTTTTGTGTTTGTTTCCATCCTCCTGTTTTATTTTCGTAAGCCTATAGATTGACTTTATTTCTCTTAAAGGTCTCTGGGCTGAGAGATTGCTGTTCATCCACTTTTAATTAAAGCAATATAGGGAATTAGGCCTTTCACAGGGGTGGTTCTGGTGATGCCTCTGACTGTTTTTGTTAGTTTTCCTCCCATCTGAGCAAATGCTTGGAAGTGTGAGTTGGAGCTTAAGCTTTTTAATTACCAGAGGGTGAAATTACTACATTATGGTGAATTGATTCCTTTGCAAAGGAAAAACTGTTTCTTGGCTGCTGCTGTGTGCAGTAGTGTAACAAAGGGAGGAGGATTCACTGCTGCAGCCTCAGAGAATGGGAGGGTGGTGGGTGCAAGGGGGGAGTAAGGATTTGGGCATCAGAGCACTGAGGCATTTGGTGAAGTACCTCAGGGTGATCTGTGATGTTTGCAGTAGGATTTTGAAGGGGTGGAGGTGGTGGGAGCCCAGTCCCTCACCCTGGCAGTATCCAACTGTTTCCCACAGGAGTCTGTGTTAGATTGGGCTGCCAAAGGCAGAGTTTCCCTTGACATTGGTACCACACCAGAAGAGTGTGACTACAGGACTGAGGGCGTCCAGAGAGCCAAGTACTTCTCTTCCCAAGTGATTTATAGTCTCTTATTCCCATTCTGTCCTTCAAAGCAATGCTCTCAGGCTCATAAAACAGAGCTTCATGCAAGCAGAGGCTGGTGCAGACAAGGGACCTCCCTTTGGCATATGGGGGTCACAAACTGTTCTTTTTCTGTATCTTGGGGAAGGCAGTGAAATCCTCCTCCCCAAGAATATGATTATTTTGAGTGAGCAAGTGAAGGATCTCAAGAGCAGGTCTCAGGCTGACCTAGGGAAGCAGCTGGCTTTTCTGCCTGGAGTGTTCAAATTATTGCAGGGTAGTTTTACAGTGTGAAAGACTCCAGCAGGAAATTTTCAGAAGAGCCCAAGTGTCATCTGACCCTGACTCCTGTTTTCTGAAGTGTCAGTGTGTTCCTGGTGTGTGTTTGTGCATGTGTTTGGAAATTTGACTTCTGTTTCAAACTGGTTAGCTATTTTAATACAATGGAAGGAAAGCTATCACCCCAAGTGGCAGTTTGCTTGCAGGAAAACCTCTATTTACCCGTGGACCCTTGGGGAGAGAGGGTAATCCTCTTCAGTCTCATTAACTTCTGTCTCTTGCTCCTGTCCTTGCACGTAGCTTGTTTCCGGCACAAGGACACAGCTTCTCTTGGCTTCCTCAGCCCCATGAGCCACACACAGGTCCTTGTGGTGCTGCACAGTGTGGGTGTTTGTGTTCCTTTCTCAAGTCCTTTGGGTCCATCTCAATGCCAGCACGTGATGAAGGGACTGTCAGACTGTCCCTTCCACACTTGTCTCTCTTCTCTCCTCTTTTCTGTGGCTTGGAATGGTTTGCTGTCCCCCAGGGGCTCACTGATGTTCCATGTGTTTCTAATCTCATTTCTAACCAGCGCAGCCGGGCTGGTTTCTCACTCACAGCAGGGAGATGCTGGCTCTGATGTCACTCAGTTTGGTTCTGATCCGTACCAGTCCTAGGGCCAGACTCTGTTCTCATTAATGGCTTTTCCATTTGGAAATACGTGCTTCCCTTTCTGCAGTGTTTCCCTACTGCAGTGTCTGGAAAGGGCCAAGAAAAATCTTTTCTTTCCCCATTTGCAGTGCCTGGGGTTCACTGGGGGCTCTGTGTTTATGCTGTGGTTCATTACTGATGCAGGTTTCCTGAGGGTTATAAGATGATCTAAAGCAATCTGACTGGTTGAGCTGACTCAGAAGTGACCCTCCTGAATCACTCCCAAGCAGCTGAGCTGCCTCAAGATCTGACTACAGGAGACTGATCTGCTTGTCGTTAAAAATAAAATGTTCTGTATGCCTTCAAAATATCAGAAATTTATTAGATTCTTTGTTTTTGTATTTCCAAAAAGCTCATGTCAGTGCCCTCTTTTTCAAATAATAGTTATTTAATTAATCTCCAGTGCAGTATCTGAAATGCGCCTGTCTTTCCCTCTTGGCATATGAACAAAAATGTATAAAATAGAACGTAAAATAAGCAATGTGGAAAACAGAGTCATCCAGAGAAAAATTTTAAAAACCCACCTCCTGAACAAGACAAAGAAAAAGATCCATCTGGTACTTTTTCTGGATAAATAACATAAAAAATAAGGTGGTAAATAAGACCTAAACTTTTCTTCATGTCCTAAGTCTACTGAATGTGCATCCTCCTTCCTTGTGGTAGTGCATTGGAGAGGTGATTTTGGATGGCCTGAGGAGGTGAGGGCTCTCCACTTCGGAGGTCTGTAACTACAGGTTAAACAGACTTCCTCCGTAGTGCTATAGGTAGAGTTGATTGTACCATGAATCAGGGTAATGGATTTCCTGGTCCCTTGAGCTTTCGTGCTGTGTTTCTGTGATTTGGTTCTTTGGAGCCACACAGTGAAAAGATCGTGATGCAGATTAATTCAGAGTGCACAGCAATTGGACGTGAAGGGTCAGTAGTTTGTGGTTGTAAGATCTCAGCCTCAAAAAGAGGGATTTTAGTCTACCCAGTAGTAGAGACTTGTCAAAATCTAATGTTTTCCTAAGCTGCTTCTGGTTTTTAATCAAAACTTCATGATTTCTGGACAACACCACTCTGATTTGTAAGTGGCACCAGTACAATTTGTGTCACCACCACATCAATCCCTCAGTTGCATGTGCTCTTTCAAGTGTACGTGTATGAATACTGCACTCAGAAAGCCTCGTGTCACAGAGCAATCACTGTAGCAGTTAAAAGAAATACTTCTATTTCCTCCTTCCTGTCTAAAAGGAAAAAGCCCAATCTTTCAAATCCATTTGCAGCCACACGGTCTTACGTAACTCAGCAGGAAATACTCTTTTGTCTGTCTTGCAGATGAGTGCAGTGGAAGGTTCCGTTGCATCCTATGGGCTTCTGGGTGCCTGAGAAATTTCTCTGCTGGGTTCCACTGGTCCCAGTTTCCTTCTCTTTCCATACCCATCCCTTCATTCACAGGATCTTAGTAGTAGTTGAATCTGGCCCACCATTGCTGTGGCAAGTATAGCATCACCAAGCTGCTGAGCAGGCAGCCTTTGATGCTCTGTATTTCTTGCAGTCAGGTAGTTTTGAGGTATGACCTGGATTTTGTTTTGCACAGTGTTAATTCATGTGCTTGGCACTTCCCTGCTATTTATTAACTTGTTCAAAAGCCACAGTGGAACCTAGCATTTCGGTTGTGAACAAATTGATCTCGGGGGCTGTCTTGTGTTTGTATTGTGTCTGGGATGGTGGATTCCTACTCTGGGAATAAATACTTGGAAAATATCTTCTGATTCTTTGCAAGAGAACCACTCCTCTTCAGCCATCTCCTCTGCCCTCATGCTGCTGGTTGGGAAGTGGCATTTCCACCATGTTCATCCCAAGAAGGGGACCCACTCTTACCCTGCACAGGGAAAAAGTGAGGGCTGGTTCTGCCTAAATCAGCATGGAAAAATATGATGCGGGGTGAGGCTGAATTCCATCCAAACATAAATAGAGTAGCATGCCCCAGAATATCTTCTTGGTCTAAATCTTGCTCAGAAGTCGAAAGTCCCAAGTACCAATAAAGTCACTGACTAATGAACATTACTCAGTTCCTTTGGGTGCTTGGCTAGGGCAGTCATAGTTTCCAGTCATACGATCACTCCTTTTTTACTTTAAGCCATCCTGTTTTCCTTTAGTCCTTCAGCCTTAGAGAAACATTGAGTAACTCTGTGTTCTGCTTCTTAATGGCAAAGTCAAAGGATTCCAGAGACATGGATCTTTTCCTGCTACCTGGAAGCACCTTCTTTATCTCTGTGCCAGCTGATGTGTTAGTTTCCTGGTTTATTTTCCATCACCATTTCCAAGTCTCACTTCCTCACCCCTTTTCCACTGGAACCATAAACAAGTTGGGATTTTCCAAGAAGTGTCTCTTAGATACGTAGGGGAGATGAATCGGCAGCAGGACATCTGCTCTGCACAATGGGTTTTTGGTGATGAGACAGGAAGGGACTAAAATCTAAAGATGAAGTTTGGCAAATGATTTCAGTAAAAGCTATAGGGAAGGCCAGCCCCAGTTTCTGGACAGTTCATTCTTGAAGGTGAAGGTACAAAGAACAGCCAGCTTCCAGATGAGTCATTAGCCTGGCACATGAGGAGCCTCCAATTCCATTCCTTGTGGTGTCTTGCAGGAGTTTACCTGCAGGAATAAATGTCTACATGATCCATGAGACCTGTGAGTCCTTGAGCTGCCATTGACACCTTGTCCTGTGTCATTCAGAACTGCAGCACGGCAGCAGCATTTAGTGACTTTCAGCATCCAGTCATGTCTCCCAGGTCCTCATGCTAAAGGGTTGTCTTTGGATGGGTGGTGACTCTGCTGAAAGGTCTTGCACTTCTGTACCAAATGGAGCTTCTGGTGTTGTGATTTCAAGCATGCATGAATTAGCTCCTGTTGTACCTGAAATACAGGTACATATCTGAGGAGCATGACTCTTTTAGGTTGGTGACTTGGAAACTTGCTTCACACATTCAAATCAGAATGTGGGTCCGTGGTGGCTTGAGCTGAGTCTCTGAGAGCAATCCTGAGTGGCAGATGAGCCATTTCATCTGACTGGGTCCAGGTGATCTGTGTTGGTCTGCTAGTGAAGGGATATGTGCTGCCTGCTTTCTAAATCTGGCCCGATTATTTCTTTTTCACAGAACTAACACCAATGTATGTGTAGACTATACAGCAGCTGCCAGTGAAATTTACTGGGATGTAGTTTCTGAAATAATTATCTACAATTCCTGACACCTGCCACAATCCCATTCTGTGGCTGTGCCATGCTGCTATATTTGACTTGTGTCATTGTGGACATTGCATAAAAGTATCCCGCATCAGTGAAATACCTTCATCTGTGGAATCTAGCACAATGAATCTTGGATGGCAACACTATACCTCAGATTGTGAGTAGGGATAAAGAAGAATCCCACATCCAATTGACCATGGCAAATCCAATTCAAACTGCAAAGGGATATTTTTCCTCCCATTAGGCAAAATGTGATTAATTTCCCATGTGGAAAATTGTTCAAGACAGACGTGCTCGTAAATTATGGCTTAAGAGATCCTATTACTTCCAGATCCATCAAAACCTACTGTGCCTCCCAAAATAGCAATAAGAAGATAATTATATTAACAGCCTTTCTTGTTATTTGATGTATGACTGACATAGGCTGTAAGGTTATTTTCTGCCAGTTTGGAGCCTTCATTTAAGGATAGATGCTTGGCATTTATGAACATTAACAACAGTCCTTGGTTTCTGACATTTGAAATAAAAGTGTTACAGGAAAGTTTGTAAAATAGGGAATTGAAAGCTGATAGGTATCAATGAGCCTACATTTTAAAACAATGCATCCTCTGGGGATGAGGACTTAAAAACTTCCTATCTGAAAAGATACATGGATTTACCAGCAGGGATTCTTGAATGATCTGGTCTAGGAGTTGCTAGCGATATAACTAACTTGGCTGATCGTGAAATTCACTTAGGATACTCAAATTTGGAGCTGACTGGAAAACGTTGGAGGAGGATCTCGTAATATACATTGTAAAAAGGCAGCTTGGTGGTGGTAAGCACAAAGCAGCGGAGAGGGCAGAGGGGAAGAAGTACCATTGCAATCTAGGAAGGAGATTTCAGTAGTTCTGAGGATGTTTCCATGAAAACTGCAGCTCAACAGTCAGCAGCAGTCAGAAAGCCAAAGGTGGTGTTAAAAAGAATTAGGCAAAGAAAGGGGAACAAAACCCAGAGCTTCAGCTGTAGAAATCCAAGATTCCCCCATGTTGTGAATACCATGTGCAGGTCTGGTGTTGCCTCTCAGAAAGTGTACATAATAAAGTAAGGTGCTGAGAAGGATGACAGAGGTGATTACAGACCTGAATTGACTTTTGTAGGACAGGAATAAATAGACTAAAAGTCTTCAGTCTTGAACAATGTGATGGTTGGGATAGATTAGAAGTTTGTGAAATCACCAAAAATTTGAGAGTGAGGAAATTTTAATGTGCTTCATTTTATTTCTCGGAATGCAAAAACCAGGTGCAGCCTGTGAAATCTGAAAAGCAAGCTTGAAGTGAACAAAAGGAAGTATGAAATCATGAGCTGTGTGATTAAATTATGAAATTCACTTCCAGAGGACTCCATAGGGACCACAAAATCTGTGGGTTCAAAAATGCACTAGAGCAGTTTCTGTAGGGTGAAGCCAATATTGGTTGCTAAAAGTTATTTTCTAATTCCCAAAATGTCGAAGCTCTGCTGTGCAGGAATCAAAAGTGTGTATCGGGAGAAGGATCCCATTACAAGTACCCTGTTCTTGAATTTCTTGCCTTTTACTGTCCACTCTTGTAGACAGGGAGCTGGATTACAGAGATTTTTGCCCCAACCAAATGCAACACTCCTACACTGCTGCATCAAAGTGGATAAATCTTCCGTCCCTTTTTAGTGTATAATGAACCGCTGGTGGAGCTGCATTCTTGAATTGCTGCAGATAAACGCATAGATAGTGATCCTCCATCTAGAGGTGGAGGAGATGGCGTCTGTCCATTCTTGCCCTTCTGCTGGGAGACCACAAGTCTGCAGGCTGGACCACCTCAGAGGGGTTACCTGAGGTACCCAGCAGTGTGACTTTGTGTCTCCGTCCAGACCTGAACAACACTGCACACCAGGACACAAAGGCAGACAGCATTTGGGGAGCTGCCATTCCTGTGTGGTGGCACAGGGAGAGAAAGACAGGTTTGTTTGTGGGGTGGATTTTGTTAGCAGTTAGTCCCGTTTGGCAACTCAGTGTCTCTGTGGCTTCAAATGCAATTAATCAGGGCCCCAAAGGGTAATTACCAGCTCACATTCCTAATTCAGATTTCTGTGACTATTCATGTTGGTGTTCTTTCTTTAATTTTGCAATAAAGTTGGGGTTGTTTTCATGTTTTTATGCTGCTGGCCCACTCATCCTTATTAAAAATAAAAATACAGCAAAACATTAGTTTCCACTCCACCTTTTTTTCTTCTCCCTGGGAAATAAACAGCCCATATTAACTGTGAAAGGGAAACAAAAGTGTGCATGGTCCTAGGGTCCTGGTGTCACCTTCACTGAAGACACTTTTCCTTTCATGGAGTGAGTAATTGCTCAAAACATTAATCTCTGAAAGAGGCTTTTCATTCTGCAGTGGGCAGAGCTGTTGACTTCTGACAGTGCTGTTTCCTCCTTTGATCACACATAAGTACCTTGCTGAAGCCAGAAGAAGGCAGCCCTGGAAAGCTGGGGATGCTCAGCATCCCTGAGGTCGAGGTCAGCAGCTCTGTCCTCTTGCAGCCTTAACACTGCATTTACTTGCACGTGGAGGAACTGAGAGGAATTTTTCAGATTGTCCCTCACTGTCTTCTGGCAGCAGCAGGCACTGCTGGTGCCAAGTCACACTTGAGCGTAGTGTGCATTAAGTGGCCTGAGCTGGAAGCTGCTGACGTGCTCACACATGGAGGAGCTGGGTGTGAAGGAGGCTGGTTATCAGAGAAGTAATTATAAAATCATTTCCCTGTTCCTGTGCATCGGCTGAGCCATGATAAGTGCTGGTGTGAGCACTTGGAGTCATGCAGCCGAGGTGGAGCAGTGTGAGTGAGCTTTGCTGTCCCTAGGAAGCCGCGTGACCTGGCACTGGCTCATGTTGCTGCAGGCT
The DNA here is from genome assembly GCA_013390045.1 of Picathartes gymnocephalus. Lineage (NCBI taxonomy): Eukaryota > Metazoa > Chordata > Aves > Passeriformes > Picathartidae > Picathartes > Picathartes gymnocephalus. Next base: position 210,438 of record WEKY01025773.1, read on the forward strand.
GCTTGTGCCCACATGGACCATTGTGTCCACTGCCTGCACAGGAGTGGGTTACCCTCCATCCATCAGCTGGGGAGGGGCCGTAGGGGTGGCCTTGTGGTCAAGAGTTAGAGAGGAGGTGCTACTGGGTGCCCTGGCCACAGACCTGACCCAAAGGCTGTTTCATCAGGCAGTGTGATGTGGTGGGTTGACCTTGGCTGAACATCAGGTGCCCATCAAGCTGCTGTATCACTCTCCTCCTCAGCCAGACAAGCAGGGGGGAAATAAGATGGGAAAAAGCAACTGGTGGGTCAAGATAAAGGCAGTTTGATAAAGTGAAAGCAAAGGTCACATGTGAAAGCAAAGAAAAACAAAAGATTTATTCTCTACTTCCCATCAGCAAGCAATGTCTGGCCACTTCCCTGGAAGTGGAGCTTCATTATGTGTAATGGTTGCTCTGGAAGACAAGTGTCATAACTGATGAATGCCCCTCCTTTCTCCTGCTTACTGTCAGCTCCTACTACTGAGAAGATGTTATATGGTTTGGTATATCTCTTTGGTCAGTTTGGGTCAGCTGTCCTGGCTATGTTCCAAGATTTTGCCCACCCCAGCCTTCTGGTGGTGCTGGCAGTGTTAGAGAGACAGCAGTGAGGCTGTGTGAGCACTGCTGCTGGAGCAGCCAAAACACTGGGGTGTTACCAACACCTTTATAGCTACAGATACCAAGCACAGCACTGTGCTCTGATGCTGTGGGAAAAATCATCTCCATCTCAGCCAGATCCCATCAATATCTATGGGCACAAATCCCAGCTGGGTTATTGCATTGCAGGCTCAGAGGAGGCAGAGCAAGGGGTGCAGGTCTGGCTTCAAAGTTGGCACAGGTTGGTGCAAAGGTGACTGCACCAGTCAGAGCCCCAGTGTGTGCTGGAAATGAGTGCCTATCTCCCTTCTCCTGAAACACAGAAACTGGTCATCCCTGCTTTAAAGTATGTGCTTGTGAGCCTTTGAAACAGCAGCAGCTTTATCAGGGATCAGAGCAGGCAGAGAGGAAATCCATACCAGAGATTGTCTTAGTAACACTTAAAAGTAAGACATATTGAAGAGATGTGTCTGGAACCAGAGGATGGTGTCTGTGGTTTGAGATGGTGTCTTGGTCTGCAGATGAGCTTCTTGACTTGGGCTGGCCAGGTTTGGTCTGGTTGTCATTCAGCAGCTTCTTCTGTACCTGTTGTCATCCAGTGAAAATTCAGCTTAAAACTAGTCAGCAGTTTCACTTGGAGGACTCCAGGAGAGAACTTTGATTTAGTAAACAAGAACACTGTGCTATTTTGCTAAGCAGAGAGGATTTCATTTCTTACTACAGCTCTCTGAACTCCTCACTGATGAGTTCCAGCCTCTAACAAGCACAGACAGTTTGTTTGCTGCTATGTTGTTTGTTTGTTTGATTTCTATGTTAATTGGTGCCTTCCAAATACCACAGCTGCTCTGTGGATCACTGTCCCTGCCAGTCTGACTGCTGAATTTTACCTCCTACAGTATGGGACATGTGTAACCTGGCAGCTGACTTAATCAAGGTCTTCCACTGGAGAGAGTTCTGCCTCTTTTGTGGCACAAATTTAGAATTTGGTTTTGATTAGAATAAATGAACAGGAAGATTTTTTTCTGGCCCTAGATAGCAAGGTATATGTATTTTCATTCTGCATGTGATCAGCAGAGGGATCTAGGGGCTGGCTTTATGACTTCCATTAGTGTGTGCTCATTTTGTGACCTTGTGAAGCCACCCTTGCATCCCTACCCCTCAATTTCCGCCTGCAGTGCTCCTGTAAGAACACACACTGTGGCACCGCGTTATTGCATGACCAGCCTCCCTGTAATAATAACTTCGATCTACGTGGTATGAGTGCAAATATTATTTTATTCACAGCTCCAGTTCTCAACCAGCTTAAGGGTGGAGTCTCCCAAGCAGTGTTATTGCCCATCATGCCAGAGGATGTGGCTGGGACCTCACTGTGCTTTTCCAGTGTAGTTTGGCAAGGGTGTTGTGCAGATCCATCTCCCTGCAGTACCCTGCTGTAGGGTCTCCTACCCCAGTGGATGCAGCCCAAAGGCTCCCTGTCAGCAAGGCTAGCACTGGCCAAGGGCCTCTGAGGTAGTGTCTCAGGCTTAGTGTCACACCAACTCCTGCATGAGTGACAGGTCTCAAAAAACAGTGCAAATGTTTTAATAGACTCTGTTCCTTAAGGTTCCTGCTTTAAAAGATTGAAGTGGGACCATACGGTCCTTTCCTGAGGGTCCGTGCCACTCACTGTCAGCAGGCAGACTCCTGGTGACTTTACCAGACCCCAGTGAGCAAGGTGGTACTTGATGTGGGTTTGGAAAGAGCAGAGGAACAGTTTTGTTAGTGTAGCTGCAGGGACATGGTCTTGCCATTTAGGAAGAATATTTTTATGGTTAGGGTGGCACAGAGGCATTTGAGAGGCTCTTGCCTTGTCCTACTCAGGGCTCAGGCACTGAAGTACCTCAGAAGTAATCACCATTTTCAGCAGCAAATGTGTAATACCCCCAGGAACTGCTGCTTCCCAAACTTGTTGGGCCAACATACAGTGATCCATATCCTTCCAACACTGCCCAGGGAGTGAAAAGCATTCTGGAACATAGCTCTGCAGACTGTCTGTGGAGCCCTGATGGTTTGGAAGTCACAGGTTAGGAGCCACTAATACCTTGGTGAAGGCAGGACAGTGGCGCCAGCTGATACAGGAGGAAAACCAAGTGTTTCAGCAATGAGATGTAGTGGTTGATGTTTCTCTGGTCAGTTTGGTGTAGGGTCTGGATAGTTTGATCATTATTTAAGCCTCAGTGTTTTTGCACATTAAATGACTTGATCCTGGATATTTGGAAATGGGTCTTTTTGGAGGATGTTCAACAAAATGCAGCAAAGAGTGCAGTGGATGTGATTCTTATCTTCGGGGAGAAGCATGCATAAGTAAAGGATGATGCTTTGGATCTGCATAGGCTTTCCTGGTTTTCTCTGCCTTTTGCTCCCAGCATAGCAGAGATTATGCAAAGTGCAGGACACTCCTGCATCCTCTGTGTGAGGAAGTCCTGCTGTTTCCTAAGGCATTGTTCCTAAGGTGTTTTGAAAACCTGACCCTCTTTTGGCTCCTTGTCTCTGTGGGACTCAGAATTACCATCATGTTGGCTCCTCTGGGTGAGGGTGTGCCAGTTGCTAGCTGCAGGTATGAACACCCTCCTCCCTCTGCCCTCAGACACACTGACTGCTTTCTGCAATTAAGAGCCCTTGGCTGTTTGTGGATAATGTAGGACTTGAAACCAGCAATTACACGAGTTCACTTTCCAGGTTGGAGAAGCTGAGCTGTGTAGTTCGAGGAGGCACCGATTTCACTGCAGGAATGGAAGATCTGACCCACTGAATCAACACTTCCAACATTTTACAACCACTCAGACTGGGAAGTTCAGTTTTAAGGGTTCTGAGGACTTGTGCTTATACCGAGATCCTCTTGTGGGGGTAGATGCTTTACTTTGCTGTTCTCTGGTGGTGAAATTGTTTTAAGTGAAGTGATGATAGATCTCTGGGTTTGCTGGTGCTCACAGACCAATGCACAGGGAACTGCCCCACAGTGAAAAAATTGAAAGGATAATTTTGTACAACTTCTTCCTGCCCTTTCCAGACCAAACTCTGTGTAGTTTGCCTACACCATGATTACTGCTTTGCTTTGGAGAGGTGAGAGATTTGCAACTGAGACATCTGGAGAGGAGATTACAGCAGCAATGGGTTGTTTGGGTGAGAGCAGCAGAACACAGAGCAATATAAAGTAGCTCTTGGCCTATGCAAAACACTCTACAAACATGGTTTGAGATTTGCACCCCATGGTCCCCATCTGTCACTCCTGAATTTCAGCATCAGTGCTCATGGCTTTTCTCCTTCCAGCTGTGCCTGATGCTTGAATTCCCAAAGTGTGTACTAGCAAAGCTGCTCTGGAGCTGATGCTGTTGTCCCTGGAGGACACTGTTGTCCCACCACTCCAGACACTGCAGAACAGCCAGGTTCCGAGGTAGGAGCTCTTTGGAAGGCAATCCAGCCTCACCACTTGCTTATCTTTGGTTTCCCTTTGTAATTGCTCATGTAAGGGCATATTCTGCTTATCACTTCTAATGGAGGAAGATTTCCTAGTGATACTCTTTTATACAAGCCATGTTACTTCCCATGCTTTATTGCTTCTCAGTGATTTTCTTTAACATTGCAGCTTATGCACATTAAAAACAGGATCCAAGGGCAGGAGGACACTGTCCCCACCATCCTCCACATCTCAGGGCAATATTGTTATTGCTTGTGTGGCTTTCCTGGCTGCCCCATCTGTCTCCATCACCTCTTGTCACCTTCCATAGTAATTCCTGCTGATTAGCAAAGGCCTTTATCCGCTGAGGCTCTTTGGCAAGTTCAGCGAACAGTTCTGTCTCTGTCACAAGTTTCTACTTATTAAAAAAGTCCTTCCTCCTCCCACTGGTGGAAACACTATGAATCATTTCCCTCCCCATTCTTTGTCAGGAGACAAATGCCATCAGTGTTACGACCCTGGCACTGACTTTGTGACTCCAGGAAATCATGGGTGAAACAATCCATGGAAACTGGAATCCCCATTTAAAAGTAAGATATTATTTTGTAAGGAACACACCTCCCTTCTGGCTGCTATCAGATTGCCATCTGATTGACAATCACACGTACTTCCATGAGAAAATAATTTTTTTTTGTTCTATTCCATAGTGTTGTGCTGTTGATGTGTCTATTTTACACTGCAAGGGGGCAGTGCATGTTTAAATGCTCCATTTGGGAGATAGATTGTGTGTCAGGTGCCTGAGAGTTTTGACAGGACTATGAGGTGGATGTCACAGCTTAAATGGGTTGAGGGGAATTCATGTCATATTTGATTGCAGGCCTGTGCTTATTTGGTATATAAAAATAATTCAAACAGCCATGTATAAGAATTAGAAGCCTTCATAAAAATACTTGTACAGCAAAATAGTTTTAGTTACACTGGAAGAAGCTTCTTAGCTCAAAAGGAGAACCTCTAACTGCATGAGGGCTAAATTACTTATTTTTGTTTAGTGATGCAACTGATGCAGTGTAACTGCAAACAGAGTCGGACCTCATCTCCAAAGTACCTCTGAGAAGTTGATCTTAGGTTGAACATATTGCCTGGCAATACATACAGACCAGGTACTGCCCAGGTTTTCAGGTAAAAAAGGCAGAGAATCAACAGCACAGTAACAAGAAAAACGTGAAGAGGCAGAAGGAAGGGCTCTTTCCTGCTCCTGGGAGACAGAACTGACAGAACCTCTACAGCTGGAGCTTCTGTAGTCAAGGCAGCACATGTATCTTTTAAACATAAATCAGATGAGACATTAGAGTATTTTTTAATCCTCCCATTAGTCTTCGGGCTGTCCACTGTAGAATATTTATCATATGGCTTGCTTCACGTACTGCATTCTGAAGTGTGGTGATGGTGCTTGAAATTCAGGATTAAATGTCAGTATGCATTTGTCCATCATCCCTTTGATAGTTGGTTTGGTCTCTTCTTAGTCTCTGGCAGAGGCTCTTTGCATCAAACAGTTGGTGTCCTTAGGCCAATCCATCACCCAAACATACGTGGAAATGAGACTCAGCAATCAGAGAGTAAGACCAAGAGGTGAATCTGTTCTCTGTCAGATTCGGAAAAGAGCTAAGAACAATTTCCCAACCTCCTTGTTGCCCCTGCAGCAGCTGCTGCTCACTGTCTGGCTCCAAAGGAGCAGCAGAGCTGGCAGCTCAGGATTGAGGCACTGGCACAACGGTGAGAAGATCACAAAGGCATCTCTGGAAGGTCTCAAGGCCTAGATGTGCAGGCCCTCTCGTTGGCGATGAAAGGTGTGATGAGGAGATTTGTTTTAGAGGCTGTCTTAGAGCTTACAAATCACCAGTCAAGGACAGTGGCTGCTGACAGCTGGCATCTGCTGTGATTGTAGGGGCTGTGTACCATATGTCCCCCTTTCTTGAAGAGGAAAGACAGGATTCTCCTGCTAGGCATCCCCTCAGGGACTTGTGTTTCTTTGCCTGGTGGTGCCTGGTGCTGTCCTGCCTCAAGACCGTGCTGCACAGTGTCACCAAACCCCACAAGAGCTGGCCTTCTTCCCCATACAAACCACATCCTTGACTATTACAAACCATTAGCTGTGGACTCTTCCGGTGTGCTCAGCACAGGCCTGTGGGCTAATTGGAGCACCAGAGTGTTTGGATACATTTAAACTGCTTTGTTCTTGGGCCTCGTGACTTGTTAAAAGTCTGTGTTAGTCCAAGTATGAGGTGATGGAGGAATAAAGTGATATTCTGAGGATACATTTAAGCTTACAGAATCAGCAGCTGCCAGATAGACAGTCTCCTGGATAGCTTTATTATTCCCACTTCATGTTCCCACTGTGTATACAGGAGGAAACTTAGGTCTTGTGAGAGAAGAGGTGTGTGGTCATGAAATTAAAGATTATGTATATATATATATCTATATATATACACACACACAGATGAAGGGATGACTTAAGATGTCCTCTACTATGTTAAATCTGATACTTTGCCTCTTATCCATATTAATTTCCTAGGAATAATATTTTCTTTAAAGAAAAAATGATAAAAATAAATACTGTTATCCTGCATTAGCAGCAGGGCTGGAGGCCTGTCTTTCCCACGTCTCTCTTTCCAAGTGCTGCTGTCTTCGGAGCCCTTCCTAACATGTGCCAGACCTCCCTTGGCCCTGTCCAAGCCTGGCACAACGGTGAATGAAGTATTTGCGTGAGGCAGCGTCATCTCATGTAACCTATGACTTCCCATCTGAATTGAGACAGACTTCCTGTTCACTTCCTAGCTGGGCTGCAGCATGGTTAAAAGCTGCTCATCCCTCTGTAAAATGGGGCTGTAGTGCCTGAGGAGGCTTAAAAGAGCTGCAGTAAAATTCAGGAGAGAGGAAGCAGCACTGAATGTACTCAGAAATGATCTCTTCCTTAGAGATGTGGCTTTTTCCAAGGGAAAAGCCAAGTGGCCCATAAATCACTATTCCACCCTCGCGAGGAAATTGCCTGGGCTATTCTGCAACTTCCCCACTTGATGTTGCTGCTGGGTGAAATGCTCCCTTCCAGTGCTATCCAGAGGGCTCCTTGCTGGCTGATGTGCTCCGGCTACCCAGCTCCCTGCCTTCCCTGGATTTATGGTGACCCTAACTCCCTTGATAGGCAAAGCTTTCCATTGATGGGGTCTGCACTCACTTGGAGAAGGTAAAGAGAGTACAACATGGGTCTCTCACATTCTCTTCTTTTTCCAGTCCTGTGGGACCTCCATTGCTTTCAGAGGAAGACCGGAGAAAAAGGGAAACTGGAGGCAGCAGTAGTCACTCACACTGGGTCTGCAGTGGTTCCTCCTGGTTGGTAGTGGTGGCTTTGACTGAGCTTCTGTCAGCAGAGTCTGTCTTCCCAGACAAGGGAAGAAGCTGGGCATTTGGGAAGCTATCCCTCCTTAGAGGTACTTCAGTGACTCTGTCAATGAGGCTTCTCTGCCTGAAGAGCTCCAGAATTTGTGAGGGGCTCCCTCCTTGCTGTCCATCAGAACTGGATATGTTTGCGGAGTGTCCTTGTTTTCTTTCTTGTTTTTTCTTTGTTGACTGCAAGTCCATGGTCTAAAATACCCAGCCTTCTCCAGATTTCAGCTTTGAATGCCATACTGGACTGGGCAGCTACAGATCTTCCCCACTGGCCTCATCGAGCCTTTTCCAGTTTCCAGTAGTAGAAGGAAAATCTAACTTTTGCTGACGGGGTAAAAATGGAAGCACCTTCTGGGCTTTGTTTTGTCCTAACACCACAGTCGCCCTGATATTTTCCATCTCCATTTAAGGACAGAATTAAGATTCATCATATCCTGGGGTCTTTTTTGTACTCTGTTTAATATAACATTCTTTATTATTACTTTTAGAAAAGCTGAGTTGCATTTACAGGAGATCTTTCATGTGTTTAAATCTTTGGTTCCTTTATGTTTTTATATGGTCACCCGTTCAGCTTTCGACTCATGGCTTGAACTGAAAACAGGAAAGCCAGAAAGTGAGAATGTTTCCAAAATGTCGTTTTCTCTTTGCAGTATATTTATAAAAGTTGCAAAAAAAAATACCAAGTTCTCCCATACCAGCATTTCTGGAGCACTGAGAAAGGAACTACTCCTTTCTCTATAGCTACCCCCACCTCTTTCCACCCCAATAAAGCAGTTTACTGCAGTTTTGCAGTGCAAGGAAAGTGTGATCCTCAAGGCAGGTAATTCTCACCATTTACTAGGCAGAGAGGCAGGAAAGCAAGAATGTTTTGGTGTGTCCAGAGTGGGTGAGTGCAGGAAGATGGAAGTGTCACTTTCCTTTTCCAGCAGCTTTTGACTAAATTGCTCAAGCTGAGATGATACAATTTCTCAGACACCCATTGAAGATTTCCCTGACCACAAGGCATCACATCCTGCAGGAATGGCTCAACACTAGCATAATAATGAGATAACCACAGGGAACCCAGAGAGATAAATTGGTGGCACCAGGAAATGGCTTTACCTCACAGCACAAACTGTTTTGTTGCCAGAATTGGGGATAAAGATAAACCACTTTCTCCTGTCTGAAACAAAAGGCTTTAACACCTTCCAGATTAGCAGCTATGGAGGAGAAGGCAACCAAAAGGGGCAGTGTCTGGGGTGGGGGTGGGGGGGAGGGTTAGAGCCTTTGCTACTGGACTGTCAAAGGCTGCCATTTCATTAACCTCTCAGACCGTGTAATCATGACAAAGTCAAAGCCACATACTCAGATTTTGGATCTGATTTGATTTCTTAGTCCAGTTTCTTATCTCACAGTCTATGGATTAGTATCTTATTTGCTTGTTGGCAGAAGAAGTTTGGAGCAGGGTGTAGTATATATGTTGTGGTTTTTTTCATAGACATTTCATGGACTAAATAATGCTGGCAGATACTGTTTTCTTCTACCACAAGGAGAACATACAATTTATTCTTGTCTCACTATATTCAAAGAAATACAGCACAAAAGGAAAGGGGAGGAAAACCACCAAAAAAGGATATGAATATATAATCCCTTCTAGCCAAAAAAATACCAACTCTATGACATCCTTGTGTGTGAGGAAACTCAGCTCCTAGATTATTTTGATAAACTTTGTTACAATCAGTTTCACACAAAACCCTGTTGTTTATTTAATCTTAACTGCTTGCAGAAATGTCATCCAGTAATGACATGGAGGTTATTTTTTTTTTTTTTTTT